>JALIGW010000004.1:25866928-26276928 GCA_023053685.1 Diadophis punctatus similis | reverse complement strand
GCAATGGATAAATAATATAATAATTGCATCTGGAGGTGAAGAGAAACATTCTCACAAACTCCTCTTAAGTGGGATGACACATTCCACTCTAACACTTGTCTGTGGAATTGGAGTAATTCCGCACTCTGATAGCCTGCAGATGTACAGTACTCAGATTTTAATTTCCAGAATACCTAGCAAATGATGCTGACCTCCCAAATGATCAGCTGACCTCCCTAGAGTATAATTGCATTGTTGAACTACTACAATAAGCTAGGCTAATGTCTGTATATCAGATTCGGGGTTTCAGTGAATAAAACAAGTCACTGTTTTAAGTAGACCCAAGATTTTAAGGAAATCTTTCGGGGCCCGAGTCTCAGATCCTATTGAGGGCTCAACTGCAGATTGCCAGAAAAGGCTCTTGCACAGAGGTGGGTTCCTGCCGGAGCTGTCCAGTGCACAGCTCCAGTAGGGAGCGGCTGATTGCGCAATTTGCACGCGACTGCTCCAGAGCCCTCTCTGCCGGTCCATCGTGTGCGTCGCCATTTTTTTCTGTGAATTTTTGGGTGATTTTGCTTCTGCGCATGCGCGGAAGCAAAATCACGCTGAAATTTTGCGAGGGGACGCACGCGCGCAAGATTTTGGCGAGATTTTGCTTCTGCGCATGCACAGAAGCAAAATCGCGCCAAAATCTCTCACGCGTGTGCGTCCCCTCATGAAATTTCAGCGCGATTTTGCTTCTGCGCATGCGCAGAAGCAAAATTGTGCACGTGTAGCGAGCGCACACATGCCCGAAGCATGGAGATGCACGCACAGCGCACCGGCACCAGTAAGGAAGCAACACGCCGCTGCTCTTGCAGTACTTATGAATACACTTTGATTTGTATCAATTCTATTCATTCTATAAATGGTGGCTAACTGAGTCTGCATTTCTAAAACAAGTAGGAGGGCAGAGAGAATGGCCTTGAGGGACAGAAGGAGGAGCTGCTACCAAGGGCATGGTTAGATAAAAGAGACCTGAGTCTGGGGCAGGAATGTAACCTGAGTAAATGTCTCAGACAAGAGCCTCCCTAGTTATGACAAAGATAAAGAGAGGGGGAAATGTACTCAGACTTGCAAAGTTCTGTTACGGCAGTCTTACAATAAAAATAGTACTGACCTACATGATATCATGCTAATCTGATCTACCTTGAAGGGTTGACACATCCAGAGAACGTCAGATCCAGGAATATCTCAAAAGATCAGAATTCTCTATCTAGCTTCCATGTACCCAGAAGCACATTGCTCCTCAGGGAGCTCCATAATCCACATGATACTAAGGGCCATACTGACTGGGAATTTTAGCAGTCCTATATATCACACCCAAAAGACAGTCAAATAAAGAAAATGAGAGCGTGCTAATTTAAAATATACAAACTATGTAACAATTCTCTCAGGTTAAGCCCAACTCCTAAGAACTGCATCCATGCAGTTTTCTAAGCAGCATTATGGAAATGATTTGTCATTGTCTTCTTTCAGTTTTCATTTCCCATTCAGATACTAACAGGGCCTATCCTGCTTAGGTTCTGACATCAGGTAATGTCAGGTACATGCTGTCACTATTAAAGCAAAACAACCCCAATTATTTCATTATAGGTTTAATAATAAAAAAATAATGAAGTGAAGCAAAGGAAAATAATATAGGTGGGAAAATGAAAGTAAACACTGAGGGTAAAGGTTCATTCTCCGACCTTGTGGGTTGGTTTCCAAACATTTCGTTACCAGGCTAGGTAACATCTTCAGTGGAGTTTAGGGGATGCCAGTGTTCTTCTGTTTATAAGGGCTTCGTGTAGTCTAGGTCTTGTGATTGGTCAGGTGTGGGTGTGTCAAGGGAGGGTCTTGCGATGGGTCAGGTGTGAGTCATCAGTGGGAGTCTTGTGATGGGGAGGTTGCATCAGGTGTGGGTCATTGGGAGATGAAGTGCTGGTTGGGGGGGACAGGACTTGCATGGGTTGGTTGAGGGTTGGTGCTGTCTCTGGCTAGCTGTGCATTTAATTTGGATTTGTAGCCTGGTTGTAGCCCTTATAAACAGAAGAATACTGACATCCCCTAAACTCCACTGAAGATGTTACCTAGCTTGGTAATGAAACGTTTGGAAACCAACTCACAAGCTCGGAGAACGAACCTTCACCCTCATCCTAATACCCGAGTTACATATATTCACCATTATTGAAAATAAACACTGACAGAATAGAAGCAAAGCAGAGCCAAAACCAAAGAAGCTGTGGATCTCCTATTTTCTTATTCGCTTTCTGCGTTCCTCTTCTTGTTTTGGCATGTGCTAAGCTCAGAAGGAACACTCTGCTGAACCAGGCCCTCAATAGCGTGTGTTCTTGTAGTTGAAGTTTGTGCAAAGCAATATGAGATGGCAAAATTAAGGCACTTCAAACTTGGAGTTGGCGTAGGTCCCATGTACAAACATAATGCCAGTTTCAGTCCTCAATTTATAATCACAGTTGGACTTGAACTTCTGCTCCTAACAATGTGGTCATTTAGTGAGTCATTACCTGGCCACACCTGTTTTTATGACCTTTTTTGCTAAGGTTGTTAAGTGAAATGTGATCATTAAGTGAATCCAGCTTATCCCGCTGACTTTGCTTGTTAGAAGCTGGTTGGGTGGGTCACAAATGGTAATCACATGACCTTGGGATGCTCTAAACATCATAAATATAAGTTGGTTGCACAGCACTCAAATCATGATCACATGACTGTGGGAATGCTGCAACAGTGATAAGTGCAAGGATACATCAAAAGTGACTCTTTTCAGCACCTTCATAACTTCAAATGGTTGCTAAATGAATATTTTTAAATTGAGGACAACCTGTAATACTTTCCTCCAAATGAACGCCTTTGGAGTGGTTCCTGTGGAGACATACACTTAGAAAAATAGACTTAGATATTGATCAGCTATATTGATTTTTTTTTTCAAGGACTGCCCAGTGGACAGGATTATTTCTACTCCTATTTGCAGGATTGCGCGTCAGGAAAAATAATGTTTTCATGTATATAATCCCATAGTATCTTTCCTAGTGCTCGCTCCTTGGGAACAAATGCTGAATCAGAAGACTCCACTGAATCATCAGATCAAAGTCTGTTCTAGTGTGAGAAGTGAAATCTAGACCCTAAATTTAATGTTGAAATAGGCGACTTGCTATCTGCTCCCAAAGATAGTTCTTCCTCAATCAAAGAGAACGCCAAATATCCTGGACACCTCTGGCTTCCCAAGCACACTCACCAGTAATAAATCAACATAAAGGAATGTGCTAAAGTTCAAGATGGTAAGCTCAAGAGCTCATATTTTAACCAGCATTTTTCAATCATGGTTGTAAAACCTGGGCAAACCAGAGTGAAAAGTGAAGGAATCAAGATGTTTTATGGAAATAACAAAGAGTCTGGATCGCTCCAAATACCTGGGCATCCTTAAAAGTCCAACTCAGTGGCAGAAATGCCATTAAGACATTAACATCTGGGCAAATCCAATCATTAGATACACAGCTAAAATAGAGCACTGGATTCAAGCTGAATGAGAAGCACTGGGTAGGAAGACTAGAAAAACAAGGACAGTGAATCATGCCTTTCATCCACACAACAGTGTTGAAGATTTGGTTTATCAAGGAGCATAAGTGAATGTGGAATTTTGCAAGTACACCAGACAGTTGAAGAAGATAAAAGGTCATTGGAAGAATATCTGAAGGGCAGTGAAGAAGATGCACTGAAGCTAGTACACTAAGAAAGCTTACTGAATATCAAAGAGACAAAAATGACCTACTAGAAGAATAGGAAAGAGACAGGGCAATGCAAAGTATCACATGGCCAGTACACACACACATGAAATAAAAACTAGCAGGAAAAGCAGAGAATTGCAAACCCTGGCAATGGCTAAGAGCAGGAAAGTTGAAAGAGACAGAGGGGCTACTCCTGCCTGCACAAGACCAACTCTTACGTTGTGGCCCGCCTGCAGCTTGTGCAGCCTGGGCGTTTGGAACCTTTAGTACCTCTTGGCAGTGCTGAGAAAGGAGGGGCTACTCCTTTCCTGAATGCAAGAGCACGCAGGGCTGCTAAGAGGCAGGAAGGTTTACTCCGGAGGAGGTCTACTCGGGAGTAAGACTTGGGGCTAATTGGCCACTCCCCTAGTCTATTTAAGGTCATCAGTTGCAGCTAACAAGCTGCAGAGAACAACGTTTGCAAAAGAGACCTGTCTGATCATAGCTTGTTCCCTGACTCTTGTTTTGGCATTCTCTGCATTGGCTTGGATTATCAAGGACTAATTTCTAGGAACTTTGCCAACTCTTGGAAACTCCATAAGATAAACAGACTCAATTGCTCATGATTGTCTTCAAACTCTTTGAACTGATACCAGCAATTAATGAAGTTTAATTGATAGCTGGTTGTTTGCTGATAACAGTTTGTTTGTAAATTGGTGTGGGCATCTTGAGTACTACTAAGACATTTTATTAATAGCCTTTGCTTCATTAAATCAGTGTGTGCAAACTGCTTGTCTGGTTGTGTGCTTCGTGGGGACAGAACGTCTTAAGAACAAATACATACCAAGCCAGAATTGAGATGACAGCAAGATACAGCATATGCTGTCTCAGCAAAGAAGCTGAATAAACAGTGGGCCACCTAGTTAGCGGCTGCAATGCCAAGCAACTGGCCTCCATTTTCCAGACTCCCTGTAAAGCAGTGTTTCCCAACCTTGGCAACTTGAAGATGTCTGGACTTCAACTCCCAGAATTCCCCAGCCAGCATTCGCTGGCTGGGGAATTCTGGGAGTTGAAGTCCAGACATCTTCAAGTTGCCAAGGTTGGGAAACACTGCTGTAAAGCCTATCACCTGAGAATGAAACAAACTAAATAGAGCAGTTATGAAATACCTCCTCCCAATTTTTCACTCTGTTTGATGGTGTGAATTGTAGGTGAATATACCACCAATTTGGTGGGTGAGAACAGAGCAACTCAAGGATACAAAAAACAGTATGTACAGGGGTGATTTGACGTCTCCTTTATTCCCCTTGTTCCTTATGGGAGCAGTAAAAAAAATTGTGATTATATTTGCCAGGACTGAAGAATGGGCTGACTTCCAGCCCACCCACCCACCACCACCTCCCCTCCCATGCTATAATGTATCTTAGTTTATGAGCAAAGGAATGGTGCATATCCAACAGCAAAGAGCTCCTTGGAAAGGCTAGCACCTCTGCGAAGCAAGTGGGATCAGAGTCTATCTTGTTTCTCTCAGTGGACCACATTTGCTTACTGATAATTTTGCAAACTGGGTAAGAGAATAACATCAGTTGTGATAATTGGCAAGGTTAATTTTGAAACACAGATATAGAAAGGAATAATGGCAATTTTGAAAAGCACACCAGAATTTTAGGAAACATAGCCCTGTCACAGAAAGTAGAATAGAATAGGATAGCAGAGTTGGAAGGGACCTTGGAGGTCTTCTAGTCCAACTCCTGCTTAGGCAGGAAACCCTACACCACTTCAGACAAATGGTTATCCAACATCTTCTTAAAAACTTCCAGTGTTGGAGCATTCACAACTTCTGGAGGCAAGCTGTTCCATTGATTAATTGTTGTAACTGTCAGGAAATTTCTCCTGTTCTAAGTTGCTTCTCTCCTTGATTAGTTTCTACCAATTGCTTCTTGTTCTACCCTCAGGTGCTTTGGAGAATAGTTTGACTCCCTCTTCTTTCTGGTAGCCCCTGAGATATTGGAACACTGCTATCATGTCTTCCCCAGTCCTTCTTTTCATTAAACTAGACCTACCTAGTTCCTGCAACTGTTCTTCATATGTTTTAGCCTCCAGTCCCCTAATCATCTTTGTTGCTTATAAGTATGCTTATACTAAATGTTTGAATTCTGAACCAATATTTTTTAAATGGTAAAACTGGGTTTTCTGTTGATGTTATTGATAACCTGACAATTCAGTGTCAACAGTTTATCTGTTCATGAGTTTCCTATCTTAAAGGAGAGAGTGAAGCTCATGTGCTCAGATTGCTAGAGGATGTGGTCAAAAAAGTAAAATGGCAGTCATGTTGGTATGATTAAAGCTCCACTTTTTTTTAAATATGTGAACATAAAAAAGTGGGAGGAGTTTAAAAACACTATTCTGGCCACTAAACTTTCCAGTAATTTTGTCCTGAGGTTATGTATATTCTAGAACTGTGTATGTTTTAGAATTGTCCAGCTGTCTTTTTGTGGTACTTGGTTACAAGACATCCCTCTAAAAGAAAAAATTACACTTGAAGAGTATGGAATAAAACTGTTAAAAAAAACAGAGACAAAGTCATGCATCTCCTCCTCAGAGCATCACACCTCACAAAAAGAAAAGGACGACAACTTCCAAACAGAACAGGTGTCAGTAATGGTTCTTGTTGTCAGTGTCATGCCAGCCACATGACTACGGACTTAAAGTGTCTTTATTATTTCAGTTTGTCCCTCCTACTGACTTCAAGATGCCATTCAAGTTCATCAGAGTTATCCCGAACTATAAATCTACCCAATTCAGAATTCTTCCATTTAACAGAATGTGCTGAACTAAAATCTCAGGACGGGTATATTACTTTGTGTTCAAATGGAGGCTTTGTTACAATAAAGCCAATAAGGCTTCTGTTGGCTCAATCTATGTGATACATCTCCCAAACTAGGAGCAGTTTGATGAGTGTCAAAAGAATTAGAAATAGAGTGCTGGGCAAGATGGAAATCTCTGCTCAGAGTTAACCACCCCAATTTTCACCTTAAACTACACAATACTTCTGTTCTGCTATTATAGGCCATGACCTAGTCCTGACATACATCTAAGCTCATCCACGGATAAAGAAAGGCTTCAACGGAACTGTTTTAAGTAAGTCTGCTACATAGCTTCTTCCGAACCCACTAACCAGTTCAATGAACAGGATTTAGCACACCACCAGCATAAAAAGGAATTAATACAGTAATTCTGCAGTCATTATCTTCTATATTTTTATGCAAGCAACTATTCAACTTCTGTAATTTCATAAATATGCAAATTCCTAGAGGCATTTAGAGAGCATCCAGTGATGATGTGATATAAAGTTTCAAGCCAAAACTCTGCAAAACTATGCTTTACAGTGCAAAAATTCATTATGTTATTTAAATAATCTCCCTCTCTTTCTCTGATGTAAGAAAAACAACTGAAAGGAGAATTTTGTACTAGTGTGATGACAAACAGAGGAACTATTTAATCCTTTCAAAGACTTTTAATTTATTCTTTTATTGCTTTCAGAAGAGTGACCAAAAAGAAATGGAAAAGTGCACAGATGAAAATACATACATTGTCAAAGGGGAAAAAACACGGAAAGTGTAATCCTTTCCAAATCTGCTGTTTTCTCCTTCCAAGTACCTCCCCCACTCACCAACAAATTCTTCTCCTTGTTGGATTCATATGTGTGCCTGCACTTCTGTTTTGCCATGTTGTTGTTTATATATATATATATATCAGGGGTGGGTTCTAACTTACCTCGTTGCCGGTTCGCTTCCTCCCATGCCATGCCGCGTGGGGGGGAAAAGCTGAAAACAAAATGGCGACGCATGCGCAGTGCCAGAAACTTGGCTTCTGCGCATGCGCAGAAGAAAAAACCCAGAAAAAAAATTTTTTAATCAAAAAAAAAAGATCGCAGCACTTACGGACTGGCACCGACAGAACCGGTTCCGTGATGTCACCGTGATGTCACCAGCTGGTTGCTACTGGTTTGGCCGAACTGGTCCGAACCGGTAGGAACCCACCTCTGATATACAATATATACCTGTATTTATATTTATACTAAAGGTAAAGATTTCCCCTGTCCAATCATGTCCAACTCGAGAGCATGGTGCTCATCTCTGTTTCTTAGCTGAGGGAGTCAGCATTGTCTGAAGATGCTTCCGTTGTCATGTGGCAGGCATGACTATATGCTGAGGCACACGGAATGCTGTTACCTTCCCACTGAAGTGGTACCTATTTATCTACTCACATTTGCATGCTATTCATGTTGTGCTAAATTTATGAGCAAAGAAATGGAAGGGATCTATATAAATTGCTTCATGCATGGCCATTTGTGGCTTCCACTCCAGTGCAAGGATCAATTATATAGCTGATGGAGTTCATCTTGCAAACAACTCTGACCATTTCCTCAGAGTTCATACATTTGAATCTCAAATCACCTGTCATGAGACTTCACCGACCCAACATCCAACTCAGAATGAACATGGGTGATTTTGTTTTGAAAGTGTTTTGCAAATAGGTCATAGTACCCTGCAAGAAAAATATCCACTCTATTACTCCCCAACAGGAAATAGTTGTTTCCTATTGGGGAGTAAACTAAACAGGGTAATTTGCTTGCAACCCAAAGTTGCAATAACTGTAGGGAGATGTCAAACCTTACCTCCAGGTTACGGTCAATTATATTTGCTCTATGTCTTTTTCCATATAACCCTGCTTGTCTCTTATGACATTCCATCTTCTCAGTAATTCAAGAAACTCCCTGGGTTGATTATCCAGAGAGGCCACTCAAGAGAAATCCTGTTAAGCGCTTTCATCCCCTCATTACTGTCAGCCAGGCATCTGAGGGAACAGTCTGTCAGATTGTTGGCAAACTCTACAACTTCACTCTGAAAATGTTCAGAACCCATAAGGCAGCTCAGGCAGATCCTCTTAATTTAGCTTCCTAACAAAATCATCTAACCACATCTTAACTAGGAAGTGGCTTGTCCATGACCAATGAGTAAAGGAGATGACCCCCATCTCCAAATCAAACTCCCATTATTTTACAGTAAAAGTTGGATCCAAAGTCTTTTTCTTTGTTTGTTTATATCCCACCTTTATTTACAAACAACTCAAATATCCAACACATCTTCCTGCCTTATTTCCCCCACAAGAACCCTGTGAGTTGAGTTGGGCTGAGAGAGTGTGACTGGCCCAAGGTCACCCAGCTGGCTTTCATAGCTAAAGGATTAGAACTCACAGTCTCCTGCTTAACTACTAGACCAAACTGGTTCAAACTGGTTCTCCTATGCATTTTTAACAGATTAACAGAGTTGGAAGGGACCTTGCAGGTCATCTAGTCCAACCCCCTGCCCAAGCAGGAGACCCTAGTTCAGGCCTATGATAATTTGGGATGAATCTACAGTTGACATGAAATTTAAACTTATCCTGTTCTCCCATCAGGGTATCAAAATTAAAAATTCCCTGCACCAGAGGCTGGGGGACCCATCATTATCCTGGGCATGAAGTTGAACAACTTTACTAAGGATGCTGAGGTAGTACACCAACAATATCTCTACCTTACTCTGGCATACAACTCCATAGATAGGATGCCACATCCAGCCACTTGTGGAATGCAACAACTGGCCACCAATGATTAAATGGTGTTTAATCATTATATGGGTAATCCGCAAGATCTTTATCAATTTAAGAGCATTAAAAAGGTAATCTTAAAGAATGATGAATATTTCTCATATTGTATATGACCCTGGCAGGTAAGTCATTTATCTTTCACATACTGATTAATGGAGATCAGATCCTTGAATGATTGTTTAACCAAACCTGCTCAGCCTTTAAAGAGAGAAGGAGAGAGAACAAGAAAGGCTAATAGGGTTATGAAAATGTAACACATCTCAATCTCTTCTACAAATTCAACTTCCCCACAAAGTCTTCTGACAAAATTGCACTGGTCTTTCCAGTCTATCTAGTTTTCTGATGTATGAAATTATTTAGAGATAAATAAAGTTGATTGGATCAGAAATCCCAAAGGTACTTTTTCAGGAGGCAACTGGACTTTCTTGTTCTTGTTTCTTCTTTTGAAGACATTTCACTTCTCATCCAAAAAGCTTCTTCAGCTCTGACTGGATGGTGAGGAATGGAACGATTTATATTCCTTGCAGATAGCTGGTCATTTGCATCCTTTTAGAGGGTCATTGAAGCACTTGGGGGTTTATCTGTGTTCTCGGGTCACCTGAGTAGTGCTCCTGGTTCCTGTGGTCTGCAATTGGATCAGAAAGCAGATGAGAATCATATAGTGTCCTTTACTGTTATATTAATTAGTGATTATGTGTTTTAGAGTTTTCAAATATTTCTTGGGTCCATTATTAACTAATTACAATTGGAAAAGAGATGGAAAGGCACTGAACTATTGCAGATTTCTTTGTTAAATGCTTTATGACCTAATGGTTATCACCTTTGTTTAACAAAGAAATCTCAATGTTGGAATTTCACAGCACCTTAAATAAATTACTTTGTTATACAATACCCACTGTTCAGGCAGCATGTCAAATCTTAACATGGATTAGGAAAGGAATGCAATTATTGTGTTCACGTAACTTTCTATGACCAAAAAATTAACTACATTAGGCATTAACTTTGTGGTAAGCATATAACACTGAATCACTATCAGTCCAATGTTATTTTATCATACTACATAGTTAGAAATTAAAACAACCGCCATGGCCTTAAAGACGGAGGAGTTTAACTACTTCGTGGAGGATAACTTTAGTCATGAGCTCTGAATGCTACATCCAGATTCACTAGCACATATGTTCAAATTATCACACACTTAAATGAGAGTGAGCTATTATCCTCAAATTTTACTTATGGGTTTCCCAGGCCACTTCAGGAAACAAAGTAATGGGATTGGCAGTGATTGGGCTGATCCTGCAGAGTTCTTCTTATCGCCTTATGCTCTCCTCTCTCTTTAAGAATTTAAAAGGTGTTTCAAATACAATATTCATAATCTTTTTTGTTTGCTTTATTCTATACTCCACAAAGAAAATATATACCAATCTGGATCCTTACAAGAACCTTCTAAAATTGGGGGGGAGGGGAATTGATTTCCACTTATTAAAGAAGGAATAAAACAAACATTGAGCAATAGTAGCTATCTGTTCTTTTTTTCTCCGTCACACACATTGAAGAATAATTAGTATTGATTTTTTTTGCTTTTATTTTGTTTGCTAACACACATAATGCACTATATTTTTCTCTATTTCATTTTCACTGTCTTCTAGTTGAAGTTTTTTGCTCGTCTAATTGTGATGTGACAATTGAATTTAGAGCATTAGGCAGGTTTGACTGAAGTGCAAATAAAGGACAAAGAGGGGGGAAAGATCCAGATATGCTTCTCTCTGAGCTCCTGAAACCTATGGGAGAGATAATTTCAGGGATTGGGAGAAGAGGAGTGAAAATGGAAAAGGACAAGCAGGAAGGCTGATAGCCCCGCCCTTCCTGCTTCTGAGAGCTAGGACAATTATTCTCACTTACAGATGCTGGCGAAGAGGATCTAGGAAGTGAAAGATTCCTCTCACCCCCACCCCACCCCAATCTCCAATGCTTCCTCGGTTTTCCCGGCAGCACCCCGGGCAAAGAGGTAACAGAGCTGTTCTTCAGCACCGCGGAGTGATCAGTGCAGGGGAGCTGTCCATTTCAGCACCACCACGTTAATGCAGTAGGTGGAGAGCGGAATTCACAAGGAAAGCCAGGCGAGAGACACCGACGGGCAGCGTATCCTGCAGCAAGCTTTTCTGGTTTTCTTATCTTCAGAAGCTTTGCAGAGAGGAGGCAGGAAGGGGAAATCCATTTCGAAAACCCATTTGGCAGAAATCCCCCCCTCCCCTGCCCAACTGTTAGCTACTACCACTCCTGAAGCTCACCATCTCAAAAAAACAACAACAACAACCAAGAGTAACAACTACTTCTTTACCACTGCCTTGGAGGAAGAGCCATGGAAGGCAAATGCTCAGCACCTGTTCAGTTGAAAACAAGGGCTTACAAGAAACTGGCAAGTCTGGCTTGGTGGTAAAAAGAAAAGAAGGAGAAGGAAAACGGGGTCAGAGAAGAAAAGAATTGAAACCAAAACCAGCAAACAGACAAAGTAAGGGGGAAAATCCAAGGAATATACACCGGGAAGAAAAGGATTGTTCATGGCGCAGGCTGCAGAGCTAAGCAAGAAGACTGAAGGTTGCATCTCTACTCTTACAGTCTCTAACTGTCTAGGTCCAGATAATGAGAGAGTGTGTTGAGAATGCTGCTTCGGTTGCCGCTGCTGCCGCCGCTGCTGCTACTGCTACTGCTCCCCTGTTCACTGTGGAAGCCATCTCCAAATTAGCCATCACATATGGAAACTGGAGACCAGAATTTTAGAAAAAGGGATTAAGGCATCTCATTTTGGGGGGGAGGGTTACCTATTTTCTTTCTTATTTTCTTTATAATATTCTATAAAATATTAACAACTGGAACGGTTTATTGTTTTCCCTTTTGAAAATCAAGCCTCTTCTGTGTGATTTTTTTTTTCATTTACACTGATTCGGTGGGCTTTCTTACCTGTTTTTTTATATATAGATTCTCTCTATTGATCTCAAATAGTTATTAAGATTATCATTTCTTTTACTAACATTACAGACACACACACACACACACACACACGCAAACAGCCCAAGAATCAGAAAGCAGTTGGGTATTTGTATAATGAAGAATTATGGGGCTCTTTGACAGAGGTGTTCAGATGCTTTTAACCACCGTTGGTGCTTTCGCTGCCTTCAGCCTCATGACCATAGCTGTGGGAACCGATTACTGGCTTTACTCCAGAGGGGTTTGCAAGATGAAAGGAACCGGAGATAATGAAACCAGCAAAAAGAATGAAGAAGTCATGACCCATTCTGGATTATGGAGAACCTGCTGCTTGGAAGGTATGTAAATCTAGATCTCTTCAACTCTTTCATCTTTCTTTCTCCCCCCCCCCACGCTCCCCATTCCACCATTTTCTCACTTCAATCCCAACCACAAAGAAAGCAGGGTGTTTGATTTAGTTACAGAAGAGAAACAGTCAAGTTGTCAATATAAGGCAGACACGTTCCCATTATCCCTCCCCCCTCCCCCCCGTCCTTCCATTTGTCTCCTTATGCCCTGAATTGCTTGATAATTTCTGATTCTGTTGAGTTCCTTTATAAAAATGCAAGTCAAAAGTTGCATAATGGGAATGGGTTGTTGGGTCTATAAAAACAGGAGGAAATAAGTGGTCTTCTTTTTTTGAACTGGATTGATGAAGTCTGGGATAGGGAAACCAAAGAAAGAAAAGCAAACTTCCTACCTAGTTGATTTTCTTTGCAACTATTGATATTCTCCAACTGTAGATTTTGTTATGTCTAAGCAAGCTGTCTCATTTGGTAAGCTCAAATGTCCCTCATTGCCTTGGTCCAGAAGAGTTTCTTTTTTAAGCAATGGGAGGGGGAGCTTTCATAATGGTCTCCAGGCAACCATCGCATAGTTTGGGGTAGATGTGGTTTTGTTTGCTCTCCTTTCTAGAACTTGAGGCTGATGAAGAGAATTTATACACTCAAATCTCCAAATGAACAAGTGGTGGAAACAGGAAGGGTGAACACCCTTTCTAACTCTTTCCTCTCCTCCTCCTCCTCCTCCTCCTCTAGTGGGAAAGTGAAGAAGAACATGCCAAGTCTGCTCTCACCCATAATATGCCGGGATGGCAGCTGAATAAAGCCGCAGGCAGCTAGCTTCTGAAAAATCAGGCACTGGAAGAGGAGAGAATCAGTGTGCAAGAGATGTAGGGGTATTAGTGTGCAAGAGGAGATGATGATGATGATGATGATGATGATGATGATGATGATGATGATGATGCAGAGAACTATAGAGAGGAAAATCGAATGTTGACCGTTCAGATCCTCTTGATAGATAGGAATGCCTAATACCCCTAATACCTCTTTAAGATTAGAACTAGCATGGGGAAGGGGACAGAGTGGACACGCGTCTACAGGCTTGTGTTGTGTCCCCGCCTCAAAAGCGAGCTAGTCCTGATAACTGCCAGTGATGCCAGGGCTGAGAACGGGGAAACATATCCCGCAAGATTGCAAGCGGGATCGTCTGTAGAAGCAGCAACAAGAATATCAAATGTGCCGACCTGCCCTATTAGTCCTCTTTTTCTCTCGGCCCAGTTCACCATTCCCTAAAAAACAAAAAACAAAAACAAAAAAAAGGAAAGGGTAAAAGAGAAAGCAAACGCTGTTCTTTGGAAATGATTGTAGCCAGGAAAGAGAGCATCTTCCACCCTCCTCCTCCTCCCCCCCACCCGCCCCGCGCGCCGTTCTTGGTGCAAATGGTTGAGTGATGGCAGAACATGTTTTGAATAGCTAAGTGACTTCATTGAGCGATGGTCTGTTTGACGCATACTGCATTTGGTGCCCTTTCTCTCTCCAAGCCGCTGCCTTTTAACATATTCTGCAGAGGACCTTCCGCCTGGGTATCTTCAAGCCAGGGGTAGGGGGTGGGGAAGCAAAAAGCAGCCAATTAATCGAGGGTGTTTCAAATACACCCCCGAGGGCGCGCGTCCACCTCTAGGGAAGTGAGATTATACGTTCCAATATTTATCCAGCCAGCCAGCCAGCCAACCCCGACAGCCTATCAGGCAGGCAGCCCGTTCCTTAACCGCGAAATGAAAGCGTGATGTGTGACCTCTTGATGAAAGAACACCGTCCGCTAGAAAGCTCAAGAAAGGGGGCTTAGAAGGAAGGAGGAGCGGGGGCGGGGGCGAGAAAGGAAAAAAGACCTTTCTTCCTTCGGTGCCCTTCTCTGGCTTTAGGGATTTTTAGGCAGTTGGCTGATGGGGGGAAAGAGCTGGAAACAGTCGGGAAGGAGCCAAGCGACTCTTAGCAGAGATGTCGGGGGTGGGGAAGGGGGCTGTCGCCGTATTTTGTGGTTGTGCGATTGCGCTTCTAGATCCTCGGGCACGTACCTCTGGCTCCAGGACATTTGGCGCGGAGCGGGGAGGTGAGGAGGCGGGGTGTCAAGGAGGAGAGCCGGGAGGGGGGCTTTCTCCTTTCGCCCATTTTTGTAGGAGTCTCTCTTCTCCCCCCCCCCTTCTCTTCCTCCTCCTCCTCCTCCTCCTTTCCGTCCACTCCGCACCCCTCCCCCACTCGCCTGGACTGTGATCGCCCGGAGATTTTTTTTAAAAAAAGCAAGGACGTTTTAATTCAAAGCCCCTAATTGTCCCCATCTCAAGAGGCGCCGCCTCACCAGCCTCTTGAAATGGATAGGGGGCTCGTTGGGCGTACGCCCGTTCTCAACCGACTTCGGGCTCTTCGTTCTAGCACAGCAAAATGGGTGTGAGATGTATGAGCAGCAGCCTTGGCTCTGGGCCTACCCGGTGCTTCCCCGCTCCCCTGGACTGGGGAACTATTTTCCATGCGCGCGACCGCACGCCATCCCGCAAAGCCTTTGCAGCCCGGACTGAGGAGCAGCGAACGAGCCAAGCGTGAAAGCTGCTTTATTCGCGACTCTTCTTCCCCAACTCAGTTTCCTTAAGACCCTGGGAAATAAGCAAGCGGGCGCCCCCTCCGCCTGTTGCCGCCCATTCCCTAAAGAAGCGCCTGGGAAGAGTGTGCCCTACGGGGTCAGGGAGCTTCTCTGCTTTTGACTTGCTCTTGGTTCTGTGCAACTCACCTGAGATCCAAATGGATCTCCAGACCTAGTTGCCCCAAAAGCTGAGTTCCTAGTGGATCACAGACCTTATTACTGCCAAAGGGCTGGCCGAGCAGGACTGTTGGTCTTTCCTCAACCCCTGCCTTCTGGGTGTTTCTGATCTGTCGCCTTTCAATTCTGAGATAGCTCTCCTCCACACACACTCCCTGAGAAATTCTTCTGTTCCTTTCCACCCCAATTGAAGTTGATCACCAGGAAGGAAGAGGTCACTCAGTGCCTCTGCTTCCTGCCAAGGTTTGATTGATAAACTGCTTGGCTGGATTCATACAACATGCTAGATTATATCCGTAGGCAGTGTGCTTTCAGAACACAGAACTTGTCTTAGCATGAGTATGAACTAAACCAAAATCTTAAACCACAATGTGATTTGTGGTGAACATCAAAATTGTGCTTCATTAACCCAGATCTAGGCTTTAGCATATTGTGTGAACTTGGCTAATGTCTTTTTATACAGTTGACCTGGTTTATATAATGCATACACATGTTAAATACATACCATGTGTTTCTTTGGTTTCGGATGAGCATGAAGCAAGTCACTAGTCTGCAAATTTCGTGGTAGTTTAATGCGTTGTTTGAACCCAGATAATTGTGATTGATCAAATAAAACATGATTAAAGAAGCTTCACCTTCATTGTGAATATCTGAAGGGAATGCTAAAATAATGTCTTCAAACTGGAACTTCATTTTTAAAAGTAGCTTTTGTTATAGAGTCTAGTTCCTGGCAAGAGGGATTTAGATCTTTTTAAATTTAATTTAGAATTCTGTTTTAAGGAAGAATCTGATTTTTCTCTGAAAATGTGCAGAAAACCCTCCCACACACAAACACTCTGAAATGCAGTGTATTTGTGCCTATACCAAAGTACAGATCTTCTTGGATATTTCTTTTTAAGAAGCTGCCATGGTTGTGTTTTAAAATATGGGGATAGGAGTTTGTGGTTAGCCATTGAGGTCCTTCTGCCTGTCCCCTCAACATTAGAGCTAAGTTAAGGTGACCTCTGGCTGGCCCTAGTGGTCTTTCTAATTCAAATGAACAAGGACAGGGATTGATTAATATTACTAGTTAATACCGTAGTGACATCAATCTGTTCTCCTTTTAGAGCTGCAGTCTTCCAGAAGTAAGCCCAATCAGACACAGTGGGCTTATTGGTTCTTTTTTTTTCCTCTGCAAAATATATTCAACAGGAGTATGATTGTCCCTATCCAATTATTACATGGCAACTTAATACTATACTATGGGAGGCACTGAATTGGGATTGGCAGGACAGTCAAGTAGAATGTAACCTCCCTGTGGGTCAGGGTTAGTTGGAAGCATGTACTGAATGTAGCACCAGAAGCAATTTTTTCTAGCCCCTAATGGTTCAATTAAAAAAAACTTCAAGCCATATAGTAGAACCTATGACCACAATTTTATCCACAAGGAGAACACATATTTCTATTAAAGTTTTTCAAAATTATGTTGTATTTCCTTTTTGGGATCGGAATGTAACATATACATATTTGTATATAATGTTCTGGTTCAGCACATGTGCTCCATGAAGGCAGGTTGCCCATATAGTTATTATTATGGTTGGTCACACAGTCAGCCAGATGTTTAGCCTGGACCTGGCATTTTTATCTACTTATTGAGTCCTTCCCAAGGACCTAGAATAGGCATATGTTGTTGTCTAATTATCTTTCTGCCTATCTATCTCACCATTTATCTATCTATCTCATTATCTATCTTTATGGCAAGCATACCTAATACTCCTTCCTCCTCCTATTTTCCCCAGAACAGCATCAATCCTATGAGGTGGGTTGGGCTAAGAAAAAGTGACTGGCCCAGAATTACCCAGTCAGATTTCAAGCTTAAGCAAGCCTAGAATTCATACTCTCCTTTTTCTAGGCCTGCACCTATCCCATAATTTCTTGTTCAAAGATTGAAAAGAATGTTCAGGAATACATAATTGACAGTGAGGGAATTGCAATATTTAATACCTTCACTTATTTTTTTTTCTCCTAATCAAAACTCAAAATTGTTTTTCCATCTGTACATTCAAACACATCTTTATATGAACATAGGATCATAGGAATATGAACATAGGATCATAGGAAGCTACCTAAAACCCACTCAAATAATCAAACAGCTTTCTATTATGCTTTTTAGACAATAATTTTTTTCTAGCTCTACCTAGAGATGCTGTGGGTAAAGTCTGAGATCTTTGGCTTGTAAACCAAACTGAAATCAGCAAACATTTTTCTGCCAGATGTTGATCACTTTACAATGGATATTCAATATTTGGAGAATAGTCATATATTTGTAAAATACATTCTGAAGGACAGAATGAGAACCATTCTGAGTTGAAGAAGTATCTGATTTAGAAACTCTTAGAAAAATAGGCTGAAAATATGCCGAGGAAAAAATTATTTCAAAAGCAATTACCTTGATCTTTCAGGACAAGTTTGATCCCAGCTCCTTATGAAAATATCTGAGGGGGAAATCTTTAAAAATTACTGATGTAATTTTGATTGCTGATTGCAGATATGTAGAAAACACTCAGAGCTATTAACATCTATATCCATGCATTACAAATGAAGATAGTTAGAATTGACTGGATAGGCAAGTTAAGAACTTACGTCTAAAGCAGCCTTCAGTTCAACTATAACCCGAGAATCCAGGTAGGAATTCTAAGAATTGCAATCCCAACAATTCTGGAGGTCACTAGGTTGAAAAAGGTTGCTACAGGGACTTACTTAGGTGTAAGTTCAGCTGCATTCGAGAAGTCTTATTTCAAGTAAGCTTTTAGCTTCTTGCTGTGTAGCAGATTTTTTTTTTTTGCTGTAGCAGATTAATTTTCTGTACTTGTTCTAGGAAAGGATCATTTCAGTTTTTAATTGCTCATTTGCATGTCAAGGAAATGAAATCTGCAGCCTTCCTTCTGCCACACTGTTTGTTCTTGCAGAAATTGTTTTCTTTCTTTCTCATGGTTATTTCTCAGTAGTTTTTATCTATTGTTTTTGTTTAATGCTAGATCTGAGCTTCTCATAAGTAGAAACTAATGTGGTCCCCTTCTAAAGAGATCCAGAAATAAGAAAAGAAGGATAACTTTGTGCCTTCGGAAGCACATAAGAATAAATGTGGGGTTTTTTTCTGGTTAAAGGCTTTGTCATGTCATTGCTATCAAAAAAAGATTGGTTACTGAGACCTGTATATAAGCAGAGGACAGAAAGAACATCTACTAAGAGGAAATATGGGAGATGTAAAGCAAGTTAGACATCACAGGTGGGTTGCCTAGAGTGATGACAAGAAGCTGAATGCAAAATCTGGTGTTGGAAAGAAATGCCATCTAGGAAATTTTCTTTTCTGAAGAATGCTAACCAACTCCCTGCTTCCCTTTTGTGGGAAATTTTGACCATGACAAAAGTCAGTTCTGGTCAGAAACTGGGATAGAAGGCAGACAGCTGTTAGCTAGCATCCTTCTCACATTTCTACCATTACTGAGGCCAAATCCCTATTATTCCGTTTCAGTCTCTCATCCTTTTTTCTTCATCTCTTGCATCTGTCGTCTGTGTCTTACACACACAGAGAGAGACACACATACACACAGAGGCCCCTATGGAATTCTGCCACTACCCTTCAGCCTCAGTCTGTTCTCGGTTTTCCAATTGCTTTCATATTAATCGGTCATCAGCCTTTTTTTTCTGATAGACACCAGTTGTAACTGGCAACGGGCATGCTGTTCCAGTTTTGTAGCCTGCTGTGCTTGGCTTCCTCAGTTTTGCCATTCCCAAACACCTGCAAATAGTGCTAAGACTTGCACAGCTTTGCTCTTGCACATCCGGGCAGATTTATAATACAACCTGCTGTTCTAGCCTGAGATCTCCTCGGAGCTCAACATTCTTAGCCGCTGTGGTTGAAGGCAGGATGGTTGTAACTTTGCTGCATACAGCACTGTGTTGCACACAGAGCAGCAAGCAACTGCTGAGCACACTGTGCACACCAATGGCTTGTTGTCCAGATGCAGCAGAGATGGGGGAGGAGATGTAGCTCAGTCATGCTGTGCAGATATGAAGTCCAGTCATTGACATTTCCAATTGAAACAATGTTCTTCAACATCAGGACTGATTTGACGAGCTGCTGTTAGAGCTGCGGCCTAGATGAACAAGCCCTCTCTCCTGCAGGAGAATAAGCTTCCTTGCAGAATATCTGTTGTATTTTCCTTCATTCTCCAAAAATGCCTGACGGTAGAGAAAAGACAGAGCTTCTTTTGAAAAACTGAGGTGGAGGTATAGATTTTTGTCAGCTTGGTGATCATCCGCACATATATGTTTGATTTGATTTCATAAACGGCTCTTCTTGCTTTGAAGGGTAGAGAGAAACCATTGCAGTGCAACATGCAATCCTCAAAGATGAATCGTACAAAGAAAAATTAAGAAAAAGATCAAGGCTTTTGCTGCACAAGTTAAAATCCTGAAATGTACCATCCTAACAAGTGTGTGAGGTTAAGATAGGAAAGGGGATGTCAAAGCTATGTTGTAGTAGCACCACCACCACCAACAACAACACTCTCGACAACACTGGGTGAAAAATAATGGAAGCTTTCTAATATTTTCAGGAATGCTGAAGGACACTCTCTTTGATAACCTCTCTTGTTTTTCGCTGCCTTTTGCACCTGATTCAACCATTTTCTCTGTTTGTGTCACATAGTGAATATTGTCAGTTGTATGTCTATGCAGGGTGATGCACCCCTATCCTAATATTATGGTACATTCCAATATAAGCAGAACACGTGATATGAGTTGTACACATGTGTGCATTCCTAAACCATCATTAATTCTCTTCTGCCTTAGCTGTTGACCTGAACGGTCGTGTTTTCTTAGCAAAGATGTAATTATTCAGGATTTATTGTTTTTGTACTGAAATAAATATTTTCTATTAGACTTTAATCTCGGCTTTATTTCTAACTGTCTGAATTCCAAGAAAAGGTCTAAATCGCCTCTATGAGATTTTATTCTCATCCTCAACAGTTTGTCTGTCTCTCTTGTATCTCTGTCTCTCTCTGTCTCTCCCTCCCTCCATCTCTCTATCTCTTTATTTACACACACACACACACACACACACACACACACACACACACAAACACACACACTTGATTTTACTATGATCCAGGAAAACTAAGGCAAGTTATTTCCAAATCTCAGAGTACTGAAGTACTGCAGAGTATTCAGCATGTTATTGTTTTAACCAGTAAGTCACCAACCCAATGGGTGGGTAATGGATTGAATTTCATGAAGATCTTGTCCAGATCTAAACTATTCTTGCATCGTTGCTGAATGGTCCACATTCACCTTTTTCAAAGGAAAATGGTGCTTTATATTTCTTCCTTCATTTGTTTCTTCAAGGCTATGAAAATGAATTGATAGATTATGGAACATTTTTAAAACACGCATCTAATAAAGTTAAGGGGAATGTTCTTTAAGCTGTACCCCATCTTACTCCAACATATAAATATTTTACAGCAAGGTTTAAAATGAAGGAAATGAAGAGGAGGGCAGTTATATTAGAGTCCTTTGCGTTCCCCCCCCCCTCTTTAATGCATGCCTTTAAAATGACCTGGAAATCCCACAGCTGTATGCTAAACTGGGAATTGAAAAGCAGCCAGAAAAAGACAATGGCAAAACATTTTTATACTGTGGATAAGAAAGTGGTTTTTTAAGTGGTTGAGCGTAACTTGGGGGAAATTACATCTTTACTTTCGCTTAATAGAAAGACCAATCCCCCCCCCTTCCCTCCCTGCCTTCTACAACTTCATTCCTCCATCTACATTTTTATCTCTTTGCTGCTTTTTCTTTATTCCTTTGTATCTGTGTTGGCTATTTATACTTTTGTATTCAGCTCCATGACAACTTTCTTTTATCCTCATCTTCTATCATCATTCTGTAGACTTTCCATCTCACAGTTTCTCACTATTGGTGCCTCTATCTCTTTCAATGAACTCTTTTCTTTGTTATTATGACACTTCTTGCTATTGTTCACACCTTGTTTAAAATTGCTTTTTTGATGCCTATCTTCTCAGCCTGAGTCCTTTTTCTTTCTGTCTTGCAACTGAGAAATAGGGGAGCTGCTTTTGCTCATAAGGATAAGGAAAGCTATATCACATATATCTGTGCACCGCCACACACACACACTTCCTTTTCTCAGCTCATGGCTTCCATTTCCACCACCTCTGAGAAGCAATTGGACCTGGTCCTTTTTTCTCATTGTGTCCCTGGCTTTGCTTGTAGGACACCCCTTGTATCTTATATCTGGTGGCCACTGATTAATATGTAGGCTGCAAGAATATATCATGACAAATACAGCTGGGTAAACATTTAGCTTTGCTGCTACACAATCCCACCTTCCCAAAATCTGATCCATTCTAGATAAATAGAACATACGGATAGTTTGCTGGGAATTATGGGAATTGCCATGCCCTCCATGTACCAAGGAGGGTGTCAACGTCAAACTGAACCTGGCAGAAGCCATTTTTTTCTGTTCACCATTGCCACATACTGAGGAGTGGGGAACAGAAGGAATGCACTACTAGACACTACACAAGGTTTTCCTGTGAGAACCAAGGTCATCTCCCAGGCAATGGAAGGAGGAGGAAAGAAGTGCCTGAGAAACCCGCCAACCAAGCTAATTGGCCAATGTGACAAGTGACACTTGGGGGGGAAGGGTTGTTGCTGGTTTGAATTATGCTGAAACCGTGGGAAAGAGTCAGAGTTGGTTTTACACTAAGTGTGCCGATATGATGTGCCCAGTAAAGGAATTCTTTGAGGAAAGCGAAAGCCTCGGAGTTCTGATTTGCTTGGGTTCATTAGTCAGAACCTTGACAAGGGGATAATGAAATCATTGTTTTAGAAGAAACTATATGCACTCCTTTGAAACAAATCTTTGCTAGCATTTGCATTTGGCAATAACAATCTAGAGAGAGACAATATATACCCCAAACCATTCAGAAGTTGTAGTTGGCTAAATAGCCTTTTCTCCTTATATGTACAGACCTATTTATGTTTTCATGAATATAGGATAGTGTTCTCAAATTTGTATTTGCACAGTCATTTATGTTCCATGTTATCAGTGCCACACAGCTTTATCTTGAATTAACTTCCTTTGCAATAATACTTAATTGGTTTGTATTGCAGCAAGTCTAAAAGATTTCTGAATACAGTAATTCAGTGGTTCTCAACCTTTTCCTCACAACGGACCCCTTTTAAATACCTTTTGTGGTCACAGACCCCCCAAGATTTAACTCAAGATTTAAATCATAATATTTCTTTAAGCCTCCGTAGACCCCCTGTGATGACATCGCAGGCCCCCCTCAAAGTGTCCGCGGACCACGGGTTGAGAACACTGCAGTAATTGACTGACTTAGTACTTTGGTCATGTCCAGTCAATGTTTCCCAGAGAAGAAGCAAGATGTGAGATAATGTCAGGAAACAAAACTCTATCATTTTGTGCATGATGAAATTCTTAATGCAGAAATTCCAAAAATGAATGGCAAGTTGTTCAAAGTTTCATCTTTCTGATGGAAAATGCCTATTTTAACTTTTTTCACAATGGTGATTTGTTTTATTATACATGACAACTTTTCTGGTGCTAGGATTTTTACGTATAATGCAAATGTCTCTATAACATCTTCCTACGATGACATGTACAAAATACTGGGAAGGGTCTTGATCGTTCTTTATCAGTACAAGTGGTTCTAGGTAGTAATATCAGAAATTCCTACCCTTTCAAAAAAAGCAATCAAGACACAGTACCTATCAGCTAATGAAATTTGACAGGAATGCAGCTCTATCTATCTATCTATCTATCTATCTATCTATCTATCTATCTAGCTAGCTAGCTAGCTAGCTATCTATCTATCTAGCTAGCTAGCTAGCTAGCTAGCTAGCTATCTATCTATCTATCTAGCTAGCTAGCTAGCTATCTAGCTATCTAGCTATCTAGCTATCTAGCTACCTATCATCTATCTATCTATAATTCATATCTGGATTAACCATATATTTAAAATTAAATAAATCAGAGACAATATTGGATTGCTTTATTGAATTTTTAATATAGTAGCGGCTTTTGTATAGTAAGGTTCTACATTTAGGCAAGAAAAACAAAATGCACAGGTACAGTATATGTGGTACCTTGCTCAATAGTAGTAACTGTGAGAGGGATCTTGGAGTTCTAGTGGACAACCATTTAAACATGAGCCAGCAGTGTGCGGCAGCTGCCAAAAAAGCCAACACAGTTCTAGGCTGCATAAACAGAGGGATAGAATCAAGATCACATGAAGTGTTAATACCACTTTATAATGCCTTGGTAAGGCCACACTTGGAATACTGCATCCAGTTTTGGTCTCCACAATGTAAAAAAGATGTTGAGACTCTAGAAAGAGTGCAGAGAAGAGCTGCACATGAAGTGCAGTTTTTAAGTTTTTAAGAAGATGTTGGATAATCATTTGTCTGAAGTGGTGTAGGGTTTCCTGCCTAAGCAGGGGGTTGAACTAGAAGACCTCCAAAGTCCCTTCCAACTCTGTTATTCTATATTCTATAGTGGCATGCTGTTGTGTTTATTTATATCTTTTATTGTTTCTGTTGTAGTTTTTAATTGTTATAACTATCCAGAGTCACATTGGTGTGATGGACAGCTATAGAAATCTGACAAATAAATGAAATGTCAATTTCATTTCCTCATGTTGGCCAGGGGCGGGATCCTAATTTTTTTACTACCACTCTGTGGGTATGGCTTAATTTTGGGGGTGTGGCTTAATTTTGTGGGCGTGGCTTGGCAGTCATGTAACCGGGTTGGAGTGGCTTGACGGTCATGTGACTGGACGGGCATGGCTTCATAGTCATGTGACTGGGCGGGTGTGGCTAAGTGGTCACGATCCTAGTTCCCCCTATGAGGATTCCTGCATCTGGACCTTTTACAATCCCCCAAAGGATTAAAAGAAACCAGATTCCATACAGCTCTGAACCCTTAAGGCAGTGGTTTCCAAACTTTTTCAGTCCACCGCCCCCTTGGTGCTACAAACTCATCCTCACCGCCCCCCACCCCCTCAGGTGGGCGTGGCTTAGAGGTCAGGTGACCGGGTGGGCATGGCCAACTTGTAAAATGTGGTGAAACTCACTTAACGCTCTTGCTTAGCAACCAAAATGTTATGCTCAATTGTCATAATTCTTTCTTTCTTTCTTTTTCTTTTTCTCTTTCTTCCTTTCTTTTTCTCTTTCTTTCTTTCCTCCCTTCCCCTTCTTTCTTTCTTTTTCTTTCTTTCTGTCTTCCTTCCTTTCTACCATCTTTCTTTCTTCCTTCCTTCCTTCCATCTTTCTTTCTTTCCTTTCTTCTTTCTTTCTTTCTTTCTGTCTTCCTTCCTTCCTTCCTCCCTCCCTTTCTTTCCTTTTTCTTTCCTTCTTCCCTCCCTTCCCTTCCCTCTTTTCTTTTTGACTGTCTTCCTTCCTTCCTACCATCTTTTTCTTTCTTTCTGTCTACATTCCTACCTACCATCTTTCTTTCTTTCTTTTTCTTTCTTTCTTTCCTTTTTCTTTGCTACATCCCTCCCTTCTCTTCCCTCCCTCCTTTCTTTTTCTGTCTGTCTTCCTTCCTACCTACCATCTTTTTTCTCTTTCTTTCTGTCTTTCTTCCTTCCTTCCTACCATCTTTCTTTCCTTTTTCTTTCCTTCTTCCCTCCCTTCCCTCCTTTTTCTGTCTGTCTTCCTTCCTTCCTACCATCTTTTTCTTTCTTTCTGTCTTCCTTCCTACCTACCTACCTACCTACCTACCATCTTTCTTTCTTTCTTTCTTTCTTTCTCTCTCTCTCTCTCTTCTTTCTTTCTTCCTTTCCTTCCTTCCTTCCTTCCTTTTTCTTTCCTTATTTCTCTCTCTCTCTCTCTCTCTATATATATATATATATATATATGTGTGTGTGTGTGTGTGTGTGTGTGTGTGTGTGTGTGTGTGTGTGTGTGTGTGTGTGTGTGTGTGTATCACACACACCGCGGGACTACATTGCCTCCTCTGGGCTCTGCCTATGGCAATTTAAAATGTGCTTCTGTCTGCGAGGAAGAGGGGCATGTTTGAAAAAAGGGGCTGGAGGTGGGTGGGAAATCTATCCCACATTGAGCCACTGGGTGTGTGTGAGTGTGTGTGTGCATGCGTGGCCGAAAACGTCCAGGTTGGGAAACTGGGAGGTTTTGAAACCGGTTCCCCCAAACATGGTTTGTATTTGGTTGCAAAAACAAACAAACACACAAGCCATTTTGGTTCCTCGCCAAGGCTGGTTCAACTGGATGACCAAACAGAGCTTGGAAAGGAAAGAAAACTGCAGAAGTGGTCAATGGAGGGGGTGGGTGGGACAGATGCACATGGGGGAGGGTCTTCTCCCCCTCCCCCCACACTGGCACATTCAAGGGGCTTCCTGGAAATACACCCCCTCCCCCGTGGGAAGCACTGGCACCCTCCGAATTGCCTTCCTTGGCACAGAGGCCGGGTGGAGGGGGGGACTCCTGTACCCAGCAGGCACAGCTAGAAAGCCCCCTCCTCACCTGGTGGTGTGTCGTACCTGCCTAAATTGCTATCCATCTGGGGGCAGGGGAAGATGGCATCGCAGGGACGAACGAGAGCAGTGTGTTAGGTGGGCAGAGGAGGTGAGGCCGAAGGCCACATCGTGAGACGGGCATGCTGAGAGGTTGCGGGGGGGGGGGCGCAGGAGGCTGGGCACCTGGGATCATCAGTGGGATGGAGAAGGGGATGGTATTGGGTGTTTGGGGTGGGGTGGGGAGTTATGATTTTTAGAAGATGAGACACACATGTATGCACAATGGCCAAGGGGAGGATTTAACTTGGGGTTGTTTGGGAGAGAAAAATAGAGGGAGGGAGGGAAGAAAGGAAGGAAAAGGAAGGAAAGGAAAGAGAAAGAAAAGGAAGGAATGAGAGGGAAGGAAATGGAAGGAGGAAGGAAGGGAGGGAGGGAGGAAAGGAGGGAGGGAGGGAGGAAAGAGAGGGAGGGAAATTAAAGGTGAAAAGGAGAGGGAGGAAGGAAAAGGAAGGGAAGTAGGAAGGAAAAGGGGGAAGGAAAGGGAAGGAAGGAAAGTAGGAAGGAAAAGGAGGGGGAAGGAAAGGGAAGGAGGGAAGGAAGGGAAAGAGACAGAAGGAATGAAGGGAAGGGAAGGAACGGAGGAAGGAAAAAGAGGGAAGGAAGGGAAGGGAAGGGAAGTAGGAAGGAAAAAGGGAAGGAAAGGGAGGAAGAAAGGAAAGGAAAGGAAAGAAGGAAAGGAAAGGGAGGCAGGCGAAGGCGGCAGAAACTCTGGCGGGCAACTGTTCCCGATCTCCCCGCCATCGCTGCCCTCTTTCTGGACCGACTTTCCGGCCGCGGTGCCTCTTGGCCGAAGGAGCGAAAAAGAGGCAGCTGCAATTTCCCCACAAGGTCTCCCTCCTCCTCCTCCTCCCGCCCCCCCAACCCAACTCCCCAACCCAGCCCCTGCCCGCACCCCCCCAATCCCGTGTCTTACAGGTTTAACAGCTCTGTGTTTCTGTCGGCTAGTCTAGGGAAAAAAGCTTGCAAAATACAGAAACTCTTCTCGCTGCGAGTTGTTAATTGCTCACCCTCGCAAGAAGAGTTTCTGTATTTTGCAAGCTTTCCAGGGGTCTCCAACCTTGGCAACTTTAAGACTTGTGGACTTCAACTCCCAGAATTCCTCAGCCAGCTTTGCTGGGAATTGAAGTCCACAAGTCTTAAAGTTGCCAAGGTTGGAGACCAGTGCAAAGAGACCAGACGACAGATACACGGAGCTGTTAAAAGTCCAGTAAGATGCCCGTCTCGTGGCCCGCCCAGTCCCCACCGGGAAAAGAGTGGCGGGAAAAGTGGCAGCGGGTGATTGGGTGGACATGGGTGGCGGCACGGGGACAGGACCGGTGAACCACCTACCGCCCCCCTGGACCCTCTCACTGCCCCCCTGTCGCCATCCTTACCTCTCACCGCCCCCCCTAAGGGTTCCCACCGCCCCCTGGGGGGCAGTACCGCCCCCTTTGGGAACCACTGCCTTAAGGCAAACCAAATACAAGTGGCCCTCGCTTAATGGCCGGTTGCTTAGCAAGTGTTCAAGTTTATGACTGACCTCCTCAGAGCTACTTGACCATTTTTTGAGTTTTGACAGTCTTATGCATGCACACATGTATGCACGCATGCACACATACACATTTATGACCAGTTACAACATCTGTGACATCACCAGCCGGTCGCTACCGGTGCTATAGAGTGGACCGCACCAGTAGGAACCCACCACTGATGTTGGCAGAAAGACAGAGAGACATTTAAACCAAGTGATATTAGGAACTGCCTTCTACAATATATGTGCCTTTGATTGACTTGCT
This sequence comes from Diadophis punctatus similis, assembly GCA_023053685.1. Lineage (NCBI taxonomy): Eukaryota > Metazoa > Chordata > Lepidosauria > Squamata > Dipsadidae > Diadophis > Diadophis punctatus. The sequence continues at coordinate 26,249,043 of JALIGW010000004.1, read as the reverse complement.
CCAAGGTGCTAACTAGAGTCATAGGAATCAACCAGAGGAAAAGTTTGTCAATTGTTTGGCCTTTTTCTTTACCTTGTCACTTTTCTATGTAAACTTTTCCTCTTTTTCCAATTGCCATGTTGGCACTGAGACAGTTTTCTTCATGCTGATTCTCTGCCTTCTCTGTACAACAAGAAATTCGGGTAACAAATATTGACCCACTGAAACCAGCAGTGAAAAAAAAGCAAGTTCAATCCTGTTAGTGAGGAGGGACAGTGGAATAGCCTGATTGTGCATACAGCTGATTTGGATCACTGAATAATTATAATTACATAACTATTATGAAATGATTGTAAGGTTTTACCGAGAATCCATTTTTATTTTGATATCCTATGTATGTATTTGTTACCTTCCTAAACTGTGCTGCTGTTCTTAACTACCCCCTGGTTATCTCAACTGAGCAATATGTGTCCATGGAGAGTCTCAGTCATCCAGGTCATGGTTATCCCAAAGGTGCTTTTTCAAGAGGCAACTTGACTTTCTGGTTTTTCTTTGAAGATGTTTCGCTTCTCATCCAAGAAGCTGAAGAAGTTCCTTTGCCTCTTGAAAAAGCACCTTTGGCATAAGCAATATGTGCCTCTTCAAATATGAGTTACAAATCTTGCTGAATTACAATTCTTCTTTGTTCAGACCATCATAGGAATGTTGGGAGTTGTAGTTCACAAACATCTGGAGGGTCATATATTGGTCTTCTCTGTCAGACAGTAACATTCTTTAACATGGTCACCTTCTGATATTTTCAGTTCCTAGCTGATCTTAGCCTACACAGCCATGATTGGGCAAGGCTGTAACAAACCAACATTTCAGAGAATGAAGGTAGAATGGCTCTTTTGAATGTTACTTCTCCAGGATTTATCTTGGGAACTTGCTGAAGTCAGTGATTTACTATGTGGCATCAAGTCACTGTTGACTCTTAGTGACCACATAAATAGATTTTAGGTCTTCCAATGGAACATTCATTGCCACTTTAAGTGAATCAATCCAGTTGGCTGCTTGTCCTCGTCTTCTTTTTCTTCTGCCTTGTCCATCATTCAATTCTTCTCCAGAAAGCTAGGTTTTCACATAATGCAGCTAATGTAAGATAACTGGAGCCTGATCATTTGTGCTTCAACTGAAAACTGTTTGATGATCCATTTCTTTTTTCGGTTGTCCACAATATTCTCAGGAGTCTTCTCCAACACCAACTTCCAAAGCATCAATACTCTTCCTATAACTGCTTTTCAAGATTCATCTTTGGCTTCCATGGCAGATGATAGGGAATACTATTGCTTTCTTGAACCTGGTCTTTTAGAAACAGACACATCTGGAATTTGAACTTTTTTTTTTGAAGGCCTTCATGGCTATCCTACCAAGTGCCATCTTGTTCCTTCACACCTTGGGGCAATTTCCATCTTGTTTCTTCATCCAATCATTCCTCATGTTTTACCCCTATCTTCTTTTTGGAAAAATGTCTAGACTGAAACGAATGGCTGTCTGAGAAAGAGCAGTAAATACACTTCTTGTCCCAAGTATCCACAGGAAGTGCAGTTATTTTGACTTTCACGCTTGGAAATATACATCTTTCCTAGTAACAATTATTAATGTTACTAGGGGCATAATATAACCCTAGTAATAATAGGGGCATAATAATTTAAAAAATGACACCACTACCCACAATAAAAAGATGGATGTTTCTGCCTAACTAAACATAGGATCAGGCTGCTAGGGCATCTTTTAAATTTGAGAACTCAAATCAATCCACAGATTGCTGAAACACGGTTTAATAACAATAATGCAATTGGCTAGATTAACACATTATGTCATAGTATAAATCATCTGGACTCACCCTTGAATGAGATGCCAGGACCAACCTCTAAATTGTAGGGAAGGCCAGGACAAAGTGAATGGGAACAAAATAAAAAGTACTTGTATTTAATTTAATTTGAATATAATCCAATAGATTATAATATCTCTTGGCTGTTTGCAGTTAATTTCTTTATTATTATTATTATATTTTAACTGTTTTGCTTTTAGAGTTATTTACCACTATGCAAATTTGAGACGAGATTATTTATTCAATATAAATTGAATAAATAAATAAATAATGGGAATTAATTACAGTTAATTAAAAATGTACAATTGGATGGCAATGATTGGAACTGTTCTATAGTCTATACTCAGGAGGAAGACAATATGAAACTCTTTACTAACTAGGTTTATACTAAACCAAAGTCAACCTCCATTATAGCTTCGTTTAATGGGTCAGTGAAAGGTAAAGGTTTCCCCTGCCCCCCCAGACTCTAGGGCAGTGTTTCCCAACCTTGGCAACTTGAAGATGTCTGGACTTCAACTCCCAGAATTCCCCAGCCAGCGAATGCTGGGAGTTGAAGTCCAGACATCTTCAAGTTGCCAAGGTTGGGAAACACTGCTCTAGGGGGTAGTGCTCATCTCCATTTCTTAGCCAAAGGAGCCAGCATTGTCCAAAGACATTTCCGTGGTCATGTGGCTAGCATGACTATATGCTGAGGCACACTGAACCCTGTTGCCTTCCCACCAAAGTGGTACCTACTAATCTACTCGTATTTGCATGCTTTCAAACTTCTAGATGTGCAGGATGGATTTATTTTTATTTTGATGGATCTGGGACAAGTAATGGAAGCTCACCCTGTTGCATGGCACTTGGTTCTTTCCAGCTGATAAACTCAGCTTCTTTAACCACTGAGCCACCGCGCCTCTTAAGGGTCACTTACTTGTAATGTAAAGAGCTATAGATAATAATTTCATTCTTTTATCTTCTCATCCTCACCACCAAAACCTTAATTTTTGAGTCGGGAGTGAGCTATAAGGTGGAATTAAGTGCATTTTGTCTCTATAACTTACCCTTATAATTAATATGGAATAAATCTGTTATGCACAGCCAGCTTTTCATCTATTTTGGTGCAGTTCATGGTAACTGCTTAGCTTGACAATCATGTCTTTTTTCCTAGTGTGTTTTTAATCAAACAAAGATTCCTTTGAAATCAGTGAAAAACAGACTATTGGAGAAAATTTCAGCAATTCTACTGATATGTGGTGAGAGGCCCAGGCAGTTCTCATTGGAGTGACAATTTGAATTTTATGAACAACGAGACGCTTACAGTTTTCTAAGGGAAGGGTAAAAGCTTTTAAATAAAGCTTGTAATTATGCCATAGCCATCATCTGTCCTCGTTTAATAGACTTCACTGCCAAGCCAAGAACATAGGAAGACTTGATCAAGCCAATGGCCCATCTAATCCAGCATTCTGTATTAACCAATGTTCTTAGGATCTCACTGGCATTGGATGTTTCCACTGAACTGTAACCTAGGGACAAAATGTAAGAATTTTTCATGTGGGCAAAATACTGCTATCTGAAAGGCAAGTACTACTGGTTCTCTGAGGTATTCTTTGCAATCTGGAGTCTTTAAATTTATTGTGGTTACAATTCCTAGAATTGGTCAACACTGCTAATCCAGAATACCTGATGGACACTAAATTGGCCAATTTAGATCATTCAAAATATGTATGAACATATCTTTATTGGAGTAAAGAAAAGTATGCCACATCTTTTCAAAAGTATCTTCCTTTTCACATGCGTTGGCTTCTGATGTTAAAACAGATTCTGATGCTGAGTCCAAGCACAAAATAAACAATGTGCATTATCTGGATACTTGCACAGGGTTCCACTTTGAACCTGTCTGATCGATCTGGATTCTTCCTGGAGATACATCATCCAGATGAAAATTATGACTTTGTATGAAGCTTATCTTGTGGAGGTGCAGTGGTTAGAATGCAGTATTATAGGCTGACTCTGCCCACAGCCAGGAGTTCAATCCTAACCAGCTCAAGGCTGACTCAGTCTTCCATCCTTCCAAGATTTGTAAAATGAGGGCTCAGATTGTTGGGGGCAATATACTGACTCTGTAAGGCACTTAGAAAGCACTGTGCAGCAGTATATAAGTCTAAGTGCTACTGCTATTGCATATCTTTGCCAGAGTACCTTATGGCTTCATTTTATCCCTCTAGTATAGGCAATCATGCTATTTCCCAGATAAAAGAATTGATGCTGCAGAAATTATATGCTCTTGGATGAACTGGCTAAGTTAAATTTCCCACTTTTATTCCTTTAGCAGGCATGCAGGAGTAGAACCATGTAGAATCAATGGTGAACTTGAAATTAGTGCCATTGGATGGCATATGTTGCTTTTGTTGTTCTAAATACCCGCAAGGCAGAGTATGTGTTGTTTAGTATGTTTTTGTTCTTCTCACAGATTAGTATAAATCATGAGTCACTCTGCTGAGAAAAAAAAAAGATTGAGACAGAGAGAGAGATGATTTTATGTTTGCTGCTGTTGAAGAAAACTGGGTACTTACATAAGAATTACTGGCATACATTGAATCAGACCAATGTTCTACGGACTATCCACCTTAAAATGCATAGCATAAATTTGCTACCTGTCAGGTCATCACTGCAAATGCTGGGGGTTTATCACTAGATTTCTATTGTCGGAATGGGGGGGGAGGGAATAGTCTTTGAACTATCTTCCCTTCTTCCATTATTGAGAAGCATTTCAATATTTCACAAGACTTAGAAAGACACAGCGACTCAGATCTCAGTTGTTATTTTTCTGCATGCTTCATTATAAAAATCCAGGTCATCCTGAGTGGCAAGCTGTTTCCTTCAAAACCAATGCCCCTCTGGATATAGGTTAAGAGAAAAAGAAATATCCCATTGGTCAGGTATGCAAGTATGCAGCGTTTGAGAGACAAGCACATTTTGAAATATGAGCTAATAAGGCCAGACTACATCAGGGAGAAGTGACAAGTGATATACTTCCGCTAGGAGCTACCTTGGACTCTGTTGATGATAAAAGGTTATTTGAGGTCTCTGAGAACCCTTCCATGATATCTCAATAGCCAACGTGACTGCAATATCAGCTTTTTTTTTTCTGCTTTCAGGACACAAGAGGATAAAAGGGCAAACGTGATAGGAGGAGGTCTGTCTGATGATTACATTAACCTCAGCAGACATAATCTTGCCAACTGCTAGTTAGAATATATACTCCCAAACAACCATTTAAAAAGCCTTAATAGTATGTGGATGAACAACAACAACATGGTAGCCTATGTTACCCCAAAGAAGACTAAGCTCCACCATATATTTCATATATAAGTTCTTATTACTTCTCATTTTTAGTGGAATTTCTTGACTCTGCATTTCTGCCTCCAAATTCCTCATGCCCACCCCCCATTTATTTTATGCTTAGAGAGAAGAAAGAAAGAAAGAAAGAAAGAAAGAAAGAAAGAAAGAAAGAAAGAAAGAAAGAAAGAAAGAAAGAAAGAAAGGAGGGAGGGAGGGAGGGAGGGAGGGAGGGAGAAGGAAAGAAAGAAAGAAAGAAAGAAAGAAAGAAAGAAAGAAAGAAAGAAAGAAAGAGAGAGAGAGAGAGAGAGAGAGATGGGGGAGGGAGGGGGGAGGAAGGAAGGGAAGGAAAGAAAGGAAGGAAGGAAGGAAGGAAGGAAGGAAGGAAAGAGAGAAAGAAAGAAGAAAGAAAGAAAGAAAGAAAGAAAGAAAGAAAGAAAGAAAGAAAGAAAGAAAGAAAGAAAGAAAGAAAGAAAGAAAGAAAGAAAGAAAGAAAGAAAGAAAGAAAGAAAGAAAGAAAGAAAGAAAGAAAGAAAGAAAGAAAGAAAGAAAGAAAGAAAGAAAGAAAGAAAGAAGCTAACTACTGCTCACTTTTAGAAATAAATGCAAATGCTATCTGTACTCACAGTTACCATCATCTCTAATTTCCAGAATCCTTTGTAACATCCAGAATTCATTAGGCAACATACAGGAGTTTTTCATTTATTTAATACATTTCTAACCCACCATTTCTCTATAAGGATACAAATTAGCATGTGTAGGGTTCCCACATCAGGCTGAGCCATATGACCTCCTTGCCTAAGCATGAGTATGGACTACTGGCCATTTTTCTGAGGCAGGAACACATGGTACTGTCCTCTACCTGTACACAGCTCCCCAGGAAAGCAACTCCTGCCTGTCATTTTTTGCTATGAGTTAAAAGTAGGGCTTCGTGCTTGTGCCAACTCAAGCAGTGCTGTCTGGTTCACCTGCTGTGCTTCATTTCTTTGTAGGTACAAACTACTCTATTCCACTTGGATGGCGTGACAGGAATACCTCCTCCCCTCAAATCACCAGTCACTGTCCCCCTTAGTTTTTTTGGCTTTTTTTTTACAAATTCACTAGGTATAATAGTGAAAAGCTGTTTTCTTCAACAAAATAATTGGTAGAACAGCGAAATGAATTCTCCTTGTGTCTATCTCATTGATGAGGAAAAATTGCCAATAGTTCTGCCACTTTCTCCTTCTATCCCAACTGACAGAAAAAATAGTGAATGAGGCAAGAAAAACCACTTGTCAGGGGCTATAGTAAATGTGATCCAAAAAAAAAAACCTCACAGGGCTGTCATTATGGCCAAAGCAGAGAAAAGGATTATAATTTGGAAAGAGATTTCTTAGATTGTTTCATTTCCAGCTGATTTATTCACAGCAGTTTAATTTAAGGTTTTATTTATTTATTTATTTTGCAATTCTTATAGGCGCCCTACTCCCTGGGGTAGGGTAAGGATGCAGTGTGGACAAGCCTAGGTTCTGTCTCCCAGGAATCAACCAGATCTCCAACTGCTTTAGGGGAATCAAAGCATGTCAACAAACATTCTGTGAGGGATGAGGATTCTGCTATTAATAAAACACAGGGATAATGAACTTCACTTTGTTTGATATTTTCTATATTAATTAAGCTAAATAGGCTGGGTGTTGTGGCAAGATACAGATCTCTCTGTGTATATGTTTGTGTGCATATCTTTATGTTACCAAATTTTATCAGGAGATAAAATAAAAAACACTTTTAAGCATAGATTGACTTTGAAGATAGGGAGAAAAAAATGTTAATTGCATGTTTTACAGATGATGTTAATATTCTAAAAGAATGTCCCATAAGGCCATTGGGTCTGATTTTTGCAATTACTTAATCACATCACTTGCTAATTTTTCCTGTTTATTATTTTAATCAAAATCTTGAAGACCACATGAAGTGCACCAAGAATCGTTAGCAATCTCTCTCTCTATGCAATCTATATGCAAACTATGGAATTAAAGCAGGGATGGAAAATTAGTGACATTGCAGTTATTGTTGCACTGCATCTTCCATTTTCCTTTGTCATTAGATATGTTGTCTTGAAGATCTGTGGACTTCAACTCAGGGGTGAAATCTAGCAGGTTCTGACAAGTTCTGGAGAACCGGTAGCGGAAATTTTGAGTAGTTTGGAGAACCGGTAGCAGAAATTTTGAGTAGTTTAGAGAACCGGCAAATACCACGTCTGGCTGGCCCCAAAGTGGGGTGGGAATGGGATATTGCAGTATTCTTCCCCTGGAGTTGGGTGGAAATGGAGATTTTGCAATATCCTTCCCCTGCCATGCCTGCCACGCCACGCCCACCAAGCCACGCCACGCCATGCCCACCAAGCCACAGAACCAGTAGTAAAAAAAATGGATTTCACCACTGCTTCAACTTCCAGAATTCCCCACCAGCAAAAGGCCACACATCTTTAAGTTGCCAAGTTTAAGAAACATCGTTATAGACTTTGGACGTGCACAACTTGTTTCCTATCTTTGCATTGAGAACTTTTGGCATTAGCCCACTGTAGCAATATTTCAGAGTAAAGTTCAAACAGGTTTCTTTAATCACAATTAGAATTAGAAGGGAGGATATAGGAGACCCCCCTATGCAGCTACTGGAGTGATTTGCTATAACTTTGTAAATTTCATCAAGGAAAGGAGATTGCTTATTTCTATTTCCCAATACTTTGCTGACTTACTTTATTTATTTATTTATTTATTTATTTATTTATTTATTTATTTATTTATTTATTTATTTATTTATTTATTTATTTATTTATTTATTTATTTATTTGTATTTATATGCCGCTCAATCTCGCAGGGACTCTGAGCGGCTAACAGGGATACAAATAGAATTTATATAAAAAACATTTAAAAACAGAATTAAAAACACAATATAATACTTTAAAAATTCCAATCATCCAATCCAATCCATAACAGCCATGGGCCAGCAGCAAGAGATAGTTCATTGACTCCAGGCTTGTCGAAAGAGCAGGTCTTCAAAGCTTTTCTGAAGGCCAATAAGGTGGGGATGGTCCGGATCTCGGGGGGCAGTTGATTCCAGAGGGTAGGAGCTGCCACAGAGAATGCCCTCGCCCTCGGGCCTACCAGCCGACACTGTTTAGCTGAGCTCTATGCGATCTAACTGGTCGCAGGGAGGTATGCGGTAGCAGGAGTTCCCGAAGATACAATCGCCCTGAACCATATAGGGCTTTAAAGGTAATCACCAACACCTTGAATTGTGTCCGGAGACCGATGGGCAGCCAATGCAGCTCGCGCAAGATGGCAGTAGTGTGGGTGTATCTGGGTGCACCCACAACAGCGCGAGAAGCTGCATTTTGCACCAAATGAAGTCTCCGAATACTCTTCAAGGGTAGCCCCATGTAGAGTGCATTGCAATAATCAAGCCGTGAGGTGACAAGGGCATGAGTGACCGTAAGGAGTGCCTCCCGCTCCAAATAGGGTCGCAACTGGTGCACAAGACTTTCCCTCCACCCCAAAAAAAAATCAGATGTGGAAGGTAGACCTGAAGGAAAAAACAGGTTCATTCTCACCAGGAGGGTCACATCCTTGGAGCAAATAGTTTCAACAGACAGAATAAGCCCTTTTGTTTGTATGAAAAACAAATCTGCAGCTAATTCAATAGTTTTAGAAATTTACAAATAGAAGCACCTTTTAATTAAATAGAACAGGGGTGTCAAACTGGGGGCCTGCAGGCCGGATACATCACGCACAGGCCACGCCCACCCCAGCTCTGCAAAAGCAAAAAGGTCGTGATACGTCATGTGACACAATCGAGTTTGACACCCATGAAATATATTTTTAAAAAACCAAATAATATTTTTTTAAAAGGTGACTGTTACAGTATGAGGGTACTTCAGCTTTAGCACTGTTTAAACTCCAATTTAGAATTGACTTAATTTTTTTACAGGGAATTCCCTTAGTCATCAAGGATGCTTAAAATTTCAGGTTTGCACATTCTATTCTTTGTGAAATTAGTTGTTTATTTCTTAGTTGTACTCATAGTAAGATTGTAAGCCATGCAGAGCTGGGAAACAACTGGAGCAGCATATAAACCTAGTAAAATAAATAAATGGTTTAAGAAAGCTAAAGTAATTGGACATTCTTTCACTCAAAAAGCACAAATAATCCAATAACAGAAGGAGAGAAATGGCATATGCAGAAAACTAGGCCAGAGATGCAGAATAACATTTGCTGGGCTGTTTGTTTGGCTAAGGGGGAAGAACAATGAAGGATTCTCAGATTCTCACTCAAATTAAAAGGCAGTCTGTGCTTTGATCCATAGAAAGCCTTAGGATATGCTTCCACTATTAGGAGAAGGATATGAGAGACCCATGGAATACATGAAGCCATCAACCCCATTTTTGTGGCCTTCAAAACTCTCAAGATTATATCATTGAAAGTCATTGGCAGGACGGTATTTATCTCTAGCACTTTTTTCCTGGATTTTTTTTCAAAATAAAACTCAGAGATGCTAGATTTCTGGGAAGCTCAACCTCTTCTCATAAGTAAGATAAGGGGCAATGTTGCAATTCATCACTGAAAGATCTCATAATGGTTGACCACAACCCCTCCAATGACATCATTATCATATCCCTACTGCCTTCAGAAGCAAAAATGGAAAAACAAAATTAAAATAAAGAACAATTGTTAAGCCCAGAGTTCCTCACTCCTAATATAATGTATATAGTACCTCATTCTCTTCCTAACATATTATTTTTAATAAAGTAATAGCCCTGGAGAAAGAGAAAAGAATGTTCTTAAAATATATGACCACCAGGAAGTCTTGAATCCTTGTTCTAATTATTATTATTATTATTTTGTTTTTTAAGTATGAATGTTTAAAATGCAAGTTTATCCACCATTCCTTTGTTGTTGTTGTTGTTGTTGTTGTTGTTGTTGTTGTTGTTGTTGCGAAGTTAAGGGGTGTGCATAAGTGCACCAGTGTGCCTACTGTCCCTATCCTAATGTTCCCTCTTATCAGTACTCATTTTATGTATATAAACAATGTTATATCTATGTATATTACCAACACGTACTTGACAAAAATAAATAAATAAATAAAAATAAATAAAGTCATGTCCGACCCATCGCGACCCCATGGACAATATTGTGTAGTGGGCTGCAATAGGCAAGAACAGACCAGCATAGATACAACAGCATTTATTGACTCAAACTGAACTGAGGAACAACAGGCAAATCCCTGTAATTTATACTCTGGGCCCACAAAGGGCCTTAACCAATCATAATACTAGAAAGAGCCCGCCCAAATATGACTGCTCTAAGTTTCCCTCCAAAACAGTTGAATTTCATGAGTTAGGGTCATCTAAAGGTTAGTTTCACTTTAGCTGGGCTTAACACAACTATATATATTCAATACATAACAGACAACGTTCCTCCAGGCCTTCCTGTCCTCTACCACCCCCGGAGTCCATTTAAGCTCACAACGACTGCTTCAGTGACTCCATCCAGCCACCTCATTCTCTGTCGTCCCCTTCTTCTTTTGCCCTCAATCTTTCCCAGCATTAGGCTCTTCTCCAGTGAGTCCTTCCTTCCCTTTAGAGATGCTCTAACTTCCAACTTTATTGAGTGCTTATGAACATCCTACACTTCTTTATGAAAAGTAAATTCTTTCTATTAATTATAACTGATGTGAGGATCTTTGCCTTGTGCTGCAGTTTCTCTATTCTTCCTGTGTTGTTTATAAATGCTCAGAGTCCTCGAGCCTCATTCTCTCAGCAGCTCTGTAACATTTTATAAAGGGTAGGTAAGAGGGAAGGCAAAGCTGCACTGAGTTTGAGAAATGGAGGCTTGCCTAAAGGCCATTCGGTGACTTTACATCTTTGTTCAGTTTCTTTCGATTATGCAGCTCAAATGTAATTTTTCAGAGAAAGGCACAGTGGCCTTTTACAACTGGAATTCCTGTTCAGGTACAGACTGAAACCCAGTGGCAGAAATGATTTAGACAAGAATAAATAGAGTCCCAGCCACTCAGCTGCAAGGAAGTTCTCCGACCAAATACAATAATGCCTCGGATTCTCTTTTTCTGCATCCCTCCCACTTTTAATCTAGAACTGGGTTTTCTCCACTTCTCCAAGTACAGGAATCCTTCACTTAACAACAGTAATTGGAACTGAGATTTCCATAGCTAAGCTAAGCATTCATACAGTGTGAAATCACGTGACCATGCCACTTAGTGATGGCAATTCTGACGCCCTCCTGCTATTTTATAAGAGCCGAGGTGGCGCAGCGGTTAGAGGCAGGTACTGCAGGCCACTTTAGCTGACACTGATCCGCAGGTCAGCGGTTCAGATCTCACCGGCTCAAGGTTGACTCAGCCTTCCATCCTTCCAAGGTAGGTAAAATGAGGACCCAGATTGTTGGGGGCAATATAAATATAAAAAATTGCTTACTGGTGTAAACCGCCTAGAGAGTACTTGCACTGTGAAGCGGTATATAAATCTCAATAAATAAATAAATAAATAAATAAATAAATAAATAAATAAATAAATAAATACATACATACATACATACATACATACATACATACATACATACATACATACATAAATACATAAATACATAAATACATAAATAAATTTTCCCCCATTGAAGATGCTTGTAGAAAACTAGCAAAGATTACAAAGTTACAATGGCACTGAAAAAAGTGACTTATGACTATTTTTCAGACTTATGACCATTGCAGCATCTCCATAGTCATGTGATCTCCTTTTGCAACTTTCTGACAAGCAAAGTCAATAGGAATGACAGATGCACTTAATCATGTTACTAATTTAACAACTGCAGTGATTCACTTAACAGCTGTGGCAAGAAAAATGGGGCAAAACTCACTTAACAAATTTCTCACTTAGCAACATAAATTTTGGGCTCAATTGTGGTCGTAAGTTGAGGACTACCTGTAATGTATTTTTACATTATATTCATTCTTATGCAGATTTTTCCCTAATATCTTTTTAAAAACAAACTGAAAACTGCACAGCAAGATCATAGCACTTTAATAATAAACATACCTTGATTAATGTTTTAATTTTTTTATTATTATTATTTTTATTTTTATTTTTATTATTATTATTATTATTATTATTATTATTATTATTATTATTATTATTATTATTATTATTATTATTATTATTATTATTAAATAAACATCTTGATTAATGAGCCATGGTGGCGCAGTGGTTAGAATGCAGTACTGCAGGCTACTTCTGCTGACTGCCGATTGCCAGCAGTTCAGCAGTTCGAATCTCACCAGGCTCAAGGTTGACTCAGCCTTCCATCCTTCCGAGGTTGGTAAAATGAGGTCCCAGATTTTTGGGGGCAATAGGCTGAGTCTGTAAACCGCTTAGAGAGAGCTGTAATGCACTGTGAAGCGGTATATAAGTCTAAGTGCTGTTGCTATTGCTATCTATTTGGAAGTAAAAATTATATAAGTTTGCATTCACCTGCAAATTAAATAATTACCTTAGTACAGTAAAGCAGGTTTTCCCAATGTGGTGCTCCTCAGATGGGTTGATTTAATTCCCACAGGGGAATACAATAGGCTGTTTTAGATCTGTTATTATCTCAGATAAGATACTATTTCCAACTATTGCTTTGGCTTTGAAATGAATTTTTTTTTCTTACCCACAAATAACACATTTTCAATAAATACAGGTCAGTAAGGATTCAGAGCCATGAATGAATCTCCTTATGAAGGGGAAAGGGGAAATGATAAAAGCAAGCATATTTAATGAGAGCCTGTGGAAAATAACAGAAGCTGTGGAAAGCTACCTAAACAAGAGCAAAACAAAAGAAATGGAAGAAAATAAAAGAGCAGGAACAAAGCTACATGTGGGGGTGGGGAGAGAGAGTGAGAGAGAAATCTACTGTATTACCTCACTGAGACAGTAGTTTATTTACTGAGTGTGGGTTGGCCTTGAAATAATATTGATCATAGATACAGATGGACTTACAATGGTGGGGGAAGGGTGTTGATGGATTAGGAGTTAGGACAGAATGAAATGCTCCTTCAAGTGGAAAGGCTATAAAAAAAATTCTCCAACGATGTTGCTAGATTTGAAGGGACCCTATACATAAAGCCTTATCCCTAATCTCCCTTCCTGGTGTAATTTATTTATTGCTTTGTTTCATTTCTTCCTCTACTTTAACAGAACTGGATGCATTTCTTCCTTGGTTTTTTTTCTTTTCTTTTTAAATGCACAAGACTCTGAATTTGAGACCTCTTTAAGCCACAGAGGTCTTTTATTTGCATTCATGGTTCCCATTAGAGGCATCGTTGCCATTCTAGCCTCTTTAAATTGATGGTTTGGTGTAGACGTTCCTGCTGTGTTAAACACAAGTTTGATCAGAAGCAAAATCTGAATTGAAGGCCTATTGGAGATGCAGCTCCCTCCCCTTGGGGAGCTCACATTGAATCTGGATCTCTTTTCAGGTAAGACGTTTCCATGCTAGCCACCCTACCTACATTCTACTCATATATGTATAAATGTATAAATTGCAAAGGACTCTTTTCATTTGTATGAATTTTGTTTGACTGTAAACTGCCAGAAATCAGTCTTAAGGTGGGCTGAATAGAAGTACCTCTAAAAAAATAAGTAAATTAATGTATAAACAAACCTAAAATACTACACATATACTGGAAGACTTGCCTCCAAAAGGAAACCAGATTCAGGCACGCTGTCCTGGGAATTCCTTGCTGCTTTGAGAAACAGGAGAATATACAAATTGTTGTTGTTTTTTTAAAACAAAAAAACAAAAACCTAATACAAAATATTGTACTCTGATTTCCAGCATTTCTCTCACAATCTAAGCAGCTGTTACCAGTGTCCCTTGATGGAAGCCATGACAATCAAATTGGGTTTTCTTTTGGGGTTTTGCCAGTGTTTTAGGGGGGGGGAAACATTAGTAATATAAAGGCAGCCTTCGGAGTAGTGTTGACAGCTGGCTGTCATGTAATATATAATTTCTGCTTCAATAACAACTCCTGTTCTCGCTACAACTGAAGACAAAGCATAACAGAGCCTGGCACTAACAGGAGCTAGTACCCAAGGTGATATGGTTGCTCTTATGATTACATTTAGTACATCTACTACAAGCAGTCACAAATGAGTTTGGGCCAGGGGTGGGTTCCTCCCGGTTCGGACCAGGTCGTCCGAACCGGTAGTGACCCACTGGTGATGTCACGATGGCGTCATGGATCCGGTTTGGTCGGTGCCGGTCCGTGGGCGCCGCCATCTTTTTTAAAAAAAATTTGGTGAATTTTTCCGTGTTTGGATGACCTCTCCTCTTCAGCGGCTTGAAAAAGGGCTCTCCCGCCTGCCCCCAGGTTAATACTGGCCTTTATTTCTTCGCCCGAAGCACAGCTGATCAGCTCCTCAGCTGTGTTTTGGGCTGAATCCTGCTACTGAGCATGCACGGAAGTGAAATTGCACGGGGGGGGGGGACGTGCAAAATGTTGCGATGCGAACCGGTGGCGAAGGTAAATTGAACCCACCCCTGGTTTGGGCCATTATTATACCATACTTGCCAGAAAGTAAGCATAAGCCTAGGAAATGATTTGGAGTCTGGGAATACTGTACATGGAATTTTAAGTGCAGGACCTCTTTGAAGCAATTTGTCAGGGTTCCAAATAGCATCCAAAACTTAAATCAGAGTCCGAGGCAAAGTATCCCTCAAAGTTCCAATATATTAATGAAGCCATGTTGGCACAGCTGTGGAAAACCCGAAAACCCAGGGGGACCCTTTGGCTTGTCCGGGTATTTGTCGTGAAATTGCTTGACTAATCTGTCTGCTTTAACTTTCCAAGCCACTTTTATGGCTTCTGCACAAGGCTAAAAGCAGATATGGCTGCTTTAAAGAACCACCTTAAAGATGCAGTTTCTTTAACAAGTTAAGTCTTTAATGGTTTTTTTTAAGTTGATATGGAAGCCTGGAAAAAAAGATATTATTTTTTAAAGAGGTGTTCTGTTTGTGTTGCCATGCAATTCCATAACTCCTTTTCCAAACCATCTTCAAAGTCTTTACCATCCTATTATGTAGATGAGTGTGCAGACGAGTTTCAAATTTCAGTCTGAAACTTGTGGAATTACTTGAAGCGAAGATGGGAAATGAATGAACGTGCCAAATATTTTCTTGATATGACCTATGGTTTTGGCTTCATTGAAATAGAAATAATGTTGGAACTAACTTAGTACTGGCTTAACTACCCTTGGTGTTCAGATGGAAATATCTGATTACTCCCATAATTTGTTAAGTCTTTAAGATTGCAGTAATGTGTAACTTTACTTGGGAATTAATCCCTTTTTCACACAGTTGCCCTAGGTCAGTGATGGCGAACCTATGGCACGCGTGCCACAGGTGGCACACGGAGCCATATCGGAGGGCACGCGAGGCGTTGCCCTGTCAGCTCCATGGGCAAACCAGAAGTTTGGAAAAACGCACTTCCGGTTTGCCGTTGTGCTGTTTTTCGCACTCCGGAGGGTTCAGGGAAGCTTCCTGAAGCCCCAGAGTGCAAAAACACCCCAACGGACAAACCGGAAGTGCATTTTTCCAAACTTCCAGTTTGCCCATTTCATCGTTTTTTACCATCCCAGGCTTCGGTAAGGCGTGTGTGCACATGCACAGGGGGCAGCACATGCACAGGGGGCAGCATGGGGGGGTTGTGTGCATGCGTGGGGGGGAGGGAATGGGTGTGGGCATGTGGGCACTCACTAGCGCGCGCACCCCTCCCCTTTTGGCACGCAAACCAAAAAAGGTTCGCCATCACTGCCCTAGGTAAACATGTGCCCAGATCACACAGCACTAAATATTGCAAAGCATTCTACTTAGTAGGTATATTCAAGGCCTCTAATCAGAAGTCTGGTCTTTTATTTGTTTTTTTCCAGAGGATATTATGGAAAAGAAGATATTAATTCCCTCAAGCTGATAGGATTAAAATTCCCAGCTATATTAGCAATCTAGTATGTCCAGGTAAAGCAAACAGTCTGAATTGTATAACTGGTGTCGGGCCATTGGTTTCTACGAAGTGCGGTTTCTATAGAATTGGTTTCTATGAAGTATATTATGCGGACATATACTTGAATTTCAGTAAGGCATTCAACAAAGTAGACCACAACCTACTTCTAGGTAAGCTAGAAAAATATGGGCTAGACCAGGGGTCACCAACCTTTTGGACCTCAGGGACCACTAAATTCATAATTTTAAATCCCACGGACCACTAATATGATTTTTAAAAAAAGATAAATAGTATTTAGTGCAATATAAAAAATGCAAATAATTTTTCTGCAGACCACCAAAATTTTCTCGTGGACCACTGGTTGGTGACCACTGGACTAGACAGCATCACCAGATGGATTTGTAACTGGCTGACAAACCACACTCAACGAGTAGTCCTTAATGGTACTACATCTACATGAAGGGAAATATGGAGAAATGAAAACAATTAACAAGTGGAACAGCTTGCCTTCAGAAGTTGTGAGTGCTTCATCACTGGAGGCTTTAAAAAAGAGACTGAACAGCAACTTGTCTGAAATGACATAGGGTCTCCCAGGGGTGGGTTCTAACTTACCTCGCCACCAGTTCGCTTCCTCCTGCGCCACGTGGCTGCGTATGCATTGCGCTTTGTGTGTGCCTGCGCAGTGTGCGCAGTGCTGAAAAGCAAGCAAAAAAAGCAAAAAAAGCCAAAAGCAAGATGGTGGTACATGCGCAATGCCGAAAACTCGGCTTCTGCGCATGTGCAGAAGCAAAAACCAGCAAAAAAATAAAATAAAATAAAATAAAAGATGGCGGTGTTCACGGACTGGCACCGACAGAACCGGCTCCATGATTTCACCACCGGTTTACTACCGATTCTATAGAACCAATGCGAACCGGGAGGAACCCACCTCTGGGGTCTCCTGCTTGAGCAGGGGATTGGGCTAGAAAAACTCCCAAGGTCCCTTCCAACCCTATTATTCTGTATTCTTTAAGTAGAGTACTCCTAAATTCAGTACTAGATACCCATCTTTAGAAATGAGACATGGAAGCTGGCCTAAGCAAGCCAATGTCGTCCAGATGTTTTTGAATTTAACATCCAATCTGCCTGGCGATTGTATTGCCAATGACAAGAAGTTGTGGAAGCTGTAATTCAAAATATCTGGAGATTAATTTTCTTCGGTTTACATTTGTAAAAGACCCTTTACATGAATCAGTGTAATAGTTTTCTTGCATATAGAAGGCCTGGTGTTCAGTCTCTGGGTCTCCTTTCAGAGCTGGTAACAATTTTTCTGCAGATTCTAGATAGCTACTGCTTGACCATTCTCTGCTATCTGGATCAGTGGTGGGTTCCTACCAGTGCGGTCCACTCTATAGCACCGGTAGCGGTCCGCTGATGACGTCACAGTACCGGTGCGGTCGGTTGCCGGTGCCTGGGCGCCGCCATTTTTTTAGAAAAAAATAATTTTTTAAAAAAATTTCTTCTGCGCATGCCCAGAAGCCGAGTTTCCGGCACTGCTCATGTGCTGCCTTCCTACCCCACAGTGAGTCCAAGCAGGGGAGGATGGCTGAGGGAGCATGTGAGACGCTGAAAGAACGGGCGGCAGGAGCTATCTCCATTCCCCTCCCTTCAGCAGTCCGAGAAGCCACGAATGCGTGATGATGATCTTAGGCATTTTCGCATATTTGAGGCTTCTCAAGCTGCTGAGGGGAGGGGGAATGGGCAGCAGGACCTATCTCAGTTCCTCTCCCTTCAGCAGTCCAAGAAGCCACGCCTACCCAGTCACATGGCTGGCAAGCCACACCCACAAAATAAGCCACGCCCAAAGAGTGGTAGTAAAAAAAAATAGGAATCCGCCCCTGATCTGGATGAATGATCTGATTTCATATAAGGGACGATATTCCCCATATCCCAGATTGCTATTGTTTTCTTCTGGTGTTTAATCCAGCATGGCTAAATGTTAGGCAAATAATCATTGATTTTCTGTTCTGAGCCAACTGGTTATCATTTTCATTAATAGAAATTCATTTTAAAAAACTCATGTAAAAGCAACTTCCTCTTGCTACCTGAGCAGGGACCAAGGGTTGTTCTGTTTTCATTTTCCATTGCTGCCACTCCTGCTTCTACTCTTCAATGTCCTTTTTTTCTCTTTCTTTCTTTTTTTTCCCTTTCTTTTTCTTTTTGCAGAGCTGAGAGGTGGACTGAGAGATCCAAATCTTCCATGATCTCCCTTGGGGTTGTGACTCAGAAATACAGCTAGATTGCCTGTAGCATTAGTGCTTGGCTAATAAATAGAAGGTTCCTGTGTGTAGGGTTGCTGCTAAGCTTATTTTCATTTTTAAAAAAAAGTAATGCCCAACAGGAATTAATAGCAGGGTAAGCTTGATGTTATGGCTGCTGTTTCTTTAAAAATGTATAATTTATTACAAACCTGCATTTGACTCCATGCAAATGCGGGCTGAAGTTTAATGCAAAGATTTTGCTTTCTTTGTTCTTTGATTTACTGCTGTTCTCTGCCAATCTAAGATCCTGTGCTTGTGTTCAAGGCAAGAGACAGGTTTAATACAGCTTTAATCTAAATAGGAGAAGCAGGGAGGACTGATCATGCAATACTTTTTTTTTAATCTCAGAGAGCTAAGTTATCACATGCACCTATTATGGTCTAACACAGGAGTGTCAAACTCAGGGTTGTGTTTGACCTCGGGGGGGGGCTGGGGTGGGTGGGGCTAGGGTGGGCAGCACCAACGCAACATCACTTGTGTGAAAAATGGTCATAGGTTACTTTTTCCGTGTGTGTGTGTGTGTATCACTGTCCATTTTGAATACATAGTGGAAAAAGGAAGCTTGAGAGTTCACAAAGTTGATGCTATATGGAACAAAACTGACTGAATCTGGATTTTCTGTTTTGGAAACCACAAACCCTCCTCCCAGAAGGTAACAAGGAAAACAGGTCATGAAGAGGATTTGTAGCGCCCCAGACAATACCGCAGACCCTGCTCAAGCTATGTCCTGAATAGAAGGAATAATTCTTTTTTTTTCCTATTCTATTTTTCTAGAAGAGAAAAATGCTATTATTCTTTTTAAAAACTGCAGTTGTTAGGACTTGATCCGTACTTCTAGACAATCTTTCTGGACAGACTCCAGAATTTTTCTGGAGGCTTGGCACTGTTGGGTCAGTGCAACTAATAACATTTATTATGGTTTTGATTATGTGCCATTGCGTTGGTGTGGATTCTTAGCAACTACATAGACAGATTTTCTCCATTACAATCTGTCCCTAACCTGTTCTTTGAGGTCTTCAGTCCAGAGGTGGGTTTTAGCAGATTCTGACCAGTTCTGGAGAACCGGTAGCGGAAATTTTGAGTAGTTCGGAGAACTGATAAATACCATCTCTGACTGGCCCCGCCCCCATCTATTCTCTGCCTCCCAAGTCCCAGCTGATCGGGAGGGAATGGGGATTTTGCAGTAACCTTTCCCTGCCATGCCCACCAAGCCATGCCCACCAAGCCTCACCATGCCCACCAAGCCATGCCCACAGAACCAGCAGTAAAAAAATTTGAATCCCACCACTGATCTTCACCCTACACCACTGCAACCGAGACTTTCCACTTTGCTGCTGGTCATCCTCCTCCTCTTTTCTTCCACCTTTCCCCAGCATTAGAGCCTTCTCCAGAGAGCTGAGTCTTCGCATAATGTGACTGAAGTAGGATACATAGTTTTGATCTGGTCATTTGTGCCTCTAGTGAAAACTCTGGCTTGATTTGTTCAGTGTTCCATTTGTTTCCTTGGTTGTCCACAGTATTCTTTGGAGTCTTCTTCAAAGATTTTAGAAGGTCAACATATTTGCTGCACTAAAGAAGAACAACAAAGGGCCTTGTGGCACCATAAAACCAGGTTATAGATTAGGGTGGCTTTGGGTAACTGTTTCATTCTGACTCCCAACCTCTTGATCCAGGTTGATGAGGTGTTTTTAAACAAAGAGAAAAGTATTGTTCAAAGCTTGAGCGAAGGTAACAAATATTTTATTTATTTATTTTTATTTATTTATTTTGTCAAGTACGTGTTAGTAATATACATAGATGTAACATTGTTTATGTACATAAGATTGGTACTGATAAGAGGGAACATTAAACGATCTTTGTGATCATATTATAAGCAACTGCGTTCTCTTTGCTGATGATGTTAAACTATTTAACACCACCGACAATGTTGCTACCCTTCAAAAAGACCTTGACCATGTAGCAGAATGGTCAAACAACTGGCAACTTCAAATCTCAACCAACAAATGCTCTGTCTTACACATTGGCAAAAAAAAAATCAGAATACAAAATACAAACTTGGAGGAAACAAACTTGTAGATGACCCTCACTCTGTCAAAGACCTTGGAGTACTCATATCCAACGACCTAAGTGCTAGAGCCCATTGTAACAACATTGCCAAAAAGGCACTAAGATTTGTTAATTTAATCTTGCGTAGCTTCTTCTCTGGCAACATTACATTACTAACCAGAGCATACAAAACATTTGTTAGACCAATTCTGGAATACAGCTCACCTGTCTGGAACCCGCACTGCATATCAGACATAAATACAACCGAGAGAGTCCAGAAATATTTCACAAGAAGAGTCCTTCACTCCCCCGCTCACAACAAAATACCTTATTCCACCAGACTTGAAATACTGGGATTAGACAATTTACAACTACGTCACCTCCGATCTGATCTAAATGTAGTTCATAAAATCATATACCAAAATGTCCTTCCTGTTAATGACTACTTCAGCTTCAACCACAACAATACACAAGCACGTAATAGATTCAAACTAAATGTAAAGCGCTCCAAACTCGACTGCAGAAAATACGACTTCAGCAACAGAGTGATCAATGCCTGGAATGCACTACCTGACTCTGTGGTTTCTTCCCCAAACCCCAAAAACTTTAACCTTAGACTGTCTACAGTCGACCTCTCCTCGTTTCTAAGAGTTCTGTAAGGGGCGTGCATAAGCGCACCAGCGTGCCTACCGTCCCTGTCCTACTGTCCTATTGTCCTCTTTTATCGTTACTTTTTACTTATGTTTATACAAATTACTACTATACATGTTTGACAAATAAATAAATAAATAAATACATTAGGACAGGGACGGTAGGCACACTGGTGCATTTACTGACCTCTTGGGAATTGGGTGAGGTCAACAGTGGACAGACATTGTCCAGCACAGACTTTAAAAGAGTGTTCTTACAAGTTATTATCATCCCTGACCTTTTGATCATTTAGTTGGATCTGTTGGAAGTTAGAATTCAACAATATTTGTCAAGCCATAGCTACCCTATCCTTTCTTCAAATGCCGGGAAAGTATTTCTTTATTTCTTCAAATGGGTTATTATGCTTCAATAAATTTCACATATAGCCAGCTGTATTCTGTCTCACTCCAAAGATTTAGAACAAATGCATACATATAAGAAATGATGATGTCTGTCTAGTCAAATTAGTCAAGCACCAATGTTAAGCACGTACATTGATTCACATACAAACAATATGGAGAATTTTAATGCAGCCCAGAATAACTTAGAAGCAAAAACCACATTCAGTCACAACCGCACAGCTGGAAGCCTCACCATTTAGCAGAAGAAAGGCTTATTTGGTGCTTTCTTTGAAGTACTGTAAAATGCTTTGAGATATATAATGGGAAGAAGTATACAAATATTTTAAATAAATAGAGTCATTGTATGTCATCCTGCATCAGATTGACTTAAAATCTTGTCCATATGAAGGATCCAGAAATGCACAGATGGATTTCAAACAGAAACTTCATTTGCTCTGATGCAATTTATTCATTCATCAGGCTGCTAACTCACAACCTGTTCAATTTTGCTAAAGTGTGATGTATGCAGGGGCATTTTGGGGGAGTGGGGTTCAGCAGCATCAAAATTGTGGGTGTGACTAGGATGATCAAAGCTGTGTTCCTTTTTATACGCCTGCATGCAATGCTTTTAATAACTATTTTTAAAGAGAGTGGATTCAATGAACTGGTGGTGCTTACTTTGATGCTGTTCACTGCCAATGATATCCCCAGCTGTAAGAATTGAGTGGCTCTCCAAAGGCTGCTAATTATGGTTTATTCTCCAAACCATAGTTAAATACGTGCAACTGTGTATGAGCATACATCAATATTTCTTACACTGCTGCAACCCACCTGTACTTCAAAATAATAATACTCTTCTGAACTTCACCAAATCTCCCAGAAACTCACTTGTTCTTATTGATCTTGGTTGTCTCTAAATACTTCAGGGGAAATTTTTTATCATCTTTTTATGCAATGCTATGTTATTATGACTTGCAGCCACAACAATCAAGTTATTACTTATTAATCTTGTGTCTCCAAATTTTTCAACTATATCACATTGGGGAGGGCTGTTCCAGTTAACAGAGAAGCCTGATTATGTAACCATTCATGATGAATTGCAATTATAATTTTTTTCTACATGGTAATAATAACTGATTTGGTTACCAGTTATTTATCTAGAAGTATAGTATCTGGGGTGCAAAATTTTGGATGGTTGCTAGATGGCCAGAACGAGGTACAAAAAAATTCTAACATATGGTAGCTCTAATTTTTCCTGTCAGAAGTTTTGGATGGAAATAATCTTTATCATTTGTGATTCAGTTGGCTAGAGCATAGAAGAGAGAAAAATCCATATATGTGTGTGTTTTAAGAAATGTCCAGGCCTCAGAAGGGGATTGTTTAGCCAAATTTGAATATAGCCAAAACCAGCTTATTAAAAAATCTGACTGGAATATCTCCTGCACCAGACGGGGAAGTTTGGAAAAAAGAGGACCCTTTTAATGAGCGACAAATGATCTTCACAGATTTGTGTGGAGAGACAGATTATTTCAAATGTTGCCAGCCTGCTCCGTGTAGTTATCTTTTTAAACAGTTATCTTTCTAAGGCTGATCTAGCAGTTTCTAGAGTTCTACAGCATACATTTTTGGCAGGGGTTCTTTTCATCTAATGAAGAGTATGCTATCATCTATGTCATATTGTTAGTTTATTCCCAGGATCTCTCCTATCCCTACATCTGGCTGCAGATAGTTGGCACTATAGCCCAAACTTTCTCAAGGACACTAGATTGGGAAAAACTGCAGTAGCCAACAAGATGTACTCATATTTTTCAGAGTATAAGATGCACCTTTTCCCCCCTAAAAGAGGGTGAAAATCTGGGTGCGTCTTATACACCGAATGTAGCCCTGCCCAGCCTCTCAAATGGAGCTTTGCAAGGCTGAAAAAGCAGCCTCTCAAATGGAGCTTTGCAAGGCTAAAACAGCCTCTGAAATGGAGCTTTGCAAGGCTGAAAACGGCCTTTCAAGCAGAACTTTGCAAGGCTGAAAAAGCAGCCTCTGAAATGGAGCTTTATAAGGCTAAAAACAGCCTCTGAAACGGAGCTTTGTAAGGCTGAAAACAACCTCTCAAATGGAGCTTTGCAAGGCTAAAAACAGCCTCTGAAACGGAGCTTTACAAGGCTGAAAAAGCAGACTTTCAAATGGAGCTTTGCAAGGCTAATATACCTGTTCCAGGCTGTTTGCTAAGGACGCTAGCCAGATGGATGCTGGTAGGCAGATTTTTTTTTCTTATTTTTCTCCCCAAAAACTTAGGTGCGTTTTATACTCTGGTGGGTCTTATAGTCCGAAAAATACGGTAATGTGCTATCATATTCAAAGTGTACGAATAAGAGTATTTAAGGATTTTACACTCATGCATATGAATATATGTAATCCTCACACTATTCAGCAGAATGGACCTTCACTTTCCTCAGAGTCAATGTATAATATAAATATTATAACATAGTTTATGGTATTATTTCCTTTCTTCTCCTTCAGCTCTTGGTTGGGCAGGAGGAGGAGAAAAAAATATCAAAGGATCCCATTACAGCTACCTGGCAGCAGTCTAAGTCGTAAACTGTGTATTGGTGGTATGGCCAATAATCAGATTAATGCTGTCAGAAATCAGGTTTGTTTCCTTTGAGATCAGTATTAGATATCATGGATCCACAACCCACAATCAGGAGTAGGGTTCACCTGTTCCATTTACTTGATTACTCAATAAAATATGGCTACATGGTTTTTGTGGGTTAGTGAGCCATTTAATTGGCTCAATCATCCAGTAGGTGTACTGTCAATGCCAATTTGAGAAATCGCCCCATAAAGCTGTGGCAAGCCATACTGCCATGTCATCCAGCATCTATCATTTACAGTAATTAGTCAGCTATAGGATCTGTATACTAGGTGAGTTGTGATGTAGTACTGTCTTTCTATTGGCCATTTTAAGTTTTGTAGTGCCATGCACCTTTCGACTGAATCAGGGGCGGGTTCTTAATTTTTTTACTACCACTCTGTGGGCATGGCTTATTTTGTGGGTGTGGCTTGCCAGTCATGTGATCGGGTGGACATGGCTTGCCAGTCATATATTAGTTATTTCAGAGAGATGTTACTAGTATTTTTGCTATTTTATACCTTACATGAAAAGCTTTGCATACAAAGTGCGTGTTACACCATGGCAACACAGCAACCTTTATATGCAGAAAATGCTATAGTTAAAAGACAAGCAAGTCTCATACAGCATTTTTGGTTTCAGTCATGGATTCCTTAGACGAAAATATTGAGGACTGTTAAAAGAACAGTATCTTTTAACAGTCCTCAATGTTTTCGTCTAAAGAATAACAATATAAAACTGTATAAAATTAACAGTATAAAAGGTTAAGCTTTCAGAAAACGCCCACTTTGGGAAGCTTTAGGCAAAGGCGAAGGAAAAGTGTCAAATGCAAGTTTCTTATTATTTTCAAGTGAAGGGACGGGGAAAGACTTAATTGTCAGGTTTCTGGGCATGCGCAGAAGAAATTTAAAAAATAAATAATTTTTTTTAAAAAAAAATGGCGGCACCCAGGCACCGGCAACCAACCGCACCAGTACTGTGACGTCACCAGCGGGCCGCTACCGGTGCTATAGAGTGGACCGCACTGGTAGGAACCCACCACTGGACTGAATCACAGATTTACAAAAGGAATACAATGCCTAGTTATTTTCCATCTAAAGAGAAAAAGAGACCATGGGGACCCTTCACAAATATATTGTATTTGTTGGACTTCTCTAAGGTCATGCATCCAAAGGCCATGATAGCAACAACATGTTGCACACTATTTCCATCAAAAACCATTTGCTGCCTTCTGTTCTAGGTGTGCCTACAATTTTGGCATCAATGGAGTTAAACACCGCATGGAGTCTTAAATTTATTAATTTAGGATTATAGGAAGGAAATGGAATCCTATCATAGCAGTGAAAAATTGTCTGAAAATCAGGATACAATTTAAATTTTGAAAATTGGGAGCACATACAAGAACTACGCATGATCAATAAAGGTTTACCTATTTTTTGATGCATAAAAGCATCCAGAGACTCAACACATATTCTAAAACAACTTTTGGATTGTACCACTTACCCTTGCCCATAAATTACTGTATTATTTCTTTATATTTTCCACATTTTCTACCCAAAGTTAGACCCAAGTGTTTCATATTTGCTTGAGTGTATTCCTATTATATTCAGTGGCATTTATGTCTGAATAGGCAATAGTAGGGCTATATTTAAAAAAGACATGAGAAGGAATCCAGCCGGGGTTTTTTTTCATACATGTATGTTCATAGATATGTATGAATTAAGAACATCTATTCATTCTTTTCAATTGAGTCTGATTCCCAGAGACTGCCTGGATAAATCCTTGCAGTTTTCTTGGCAAGGTTTATCAGAAGTGGTTTGCCATTGCTTTCTTCCTAGGGTTGAGAAAAATGACTGGCCCAAGGTCACCCAGTTGATTTCATGCCTAAGGTGTGATTAGAAGTCAGAGTTTCCCAGTTTCTAGCTTGTTGTCTTAACCACATCAAACTGACTCTCTAAGAATAAGTTAAATTAATCATAATTATAATAAAATGAAATAAGACGCAGCAAATTAAGTGCAACATAGAATCAAAAAGCCACATTTAAATACAGAATAGTAGAGGAAGACAATTCTACATCATTAAATGAAAGACAAAGGACAGAGGAATCAAATTCACAATGTGATATTAAATTAGCATATATAAATGGAAATAGTTGAGAAAACAATCATTGCCTTTTTCTGGAAAGAAACGGATATAAAGTACTTTTCTCTGGTGGTTCTAGAGTGATGGGGCTTATCAACTGTTTTTGCAGACCAGCCTTGTTTGTTGGCTCACATCAAACATGGTGGGTATGTCTAGTTTAATGAAAAGAAGGATCAGGGGAGACATGATAGCAGTGTTCCAATATCTCAAGGGTTGCCACAAAGAAGAGGGAGTCAAACTATTCTCCAAAGCACCTGAAGGTAGGACAAGAAGTAATGGGTGGAAACTAATCAAGGAGAGAAGCAACTTAGAACTAAGGAGAAATTTCCTGACAGTTAGAACAATTAATCAGTGGAACAACTTGCCTCCAGAAGTTGTGAATGCTCCAACACTGGAAGTTTTCAAGAAGAGATTGGATAACCATTTGTCTGAAATGCTATAGGTTTTCCTGCCTAAGCAGGGGATTGGACTAGAAGACCTCCAAGGTCCCTTCCAATTCTGTTATTCGATTCTATTCTCCAGGTCTAAAACAGTATTTTTGTTTTAATGTTAAAAAATGGTGGCAGAAAACAGACCCGATGAAGTTGGAAACAATGTTTGAGTTTAGTTTCTAAAATTGTGAGCCACTGCCTAAACCTTGGCCATTATTGTTCCCTTCTTGATTTACAAAGCAACATGTCCTTCCTTCTTAGATTCCCAACTCATGTTTCATTCATTCTAAAAGTGTACAAACCTGGGCATGTTTTGATGTTTTCTCTTCTGAGAGCCAAAGAATCTAAAACCATTAAAATTTACCATGCTACAGAGAAGCAATTGATTTGTGTCCTGAACCAAGAGAGTGCTAGACAGGCAAGCTCTTTAATTTCTTTACTGCAGCAATAGTGCCTTCACATACAAGAGAGTAGTTTTTATCATGATAAAACCTTCAAAGTTTCAATAGTTTGTTGACTTTTTTGATCTTGTCTATAGGCAGAATATTCAAATAATACTAAGGTGTCAGGAAGAGCACCCGGCCAGTAAACCCTTAGCTCCACTCAGTTGCCCCAACTCCACCCCAAAACAAAGGGATTAAACAAAGAGTTGTAAAATATATACATACCGGTATATATGCCAAGATAGAAAAATTGTGCTTTTTTCAGCTGTAGCTACCTTACTAACTAGAACATTCCAGAGCCAAAAGACAAAGCAAATAATTAAAACACTGAAAATCCAGTTAAAAGATGATTAATCGAACTCCAAAATCTTGCCATGTTTTCTGCATTGGATACCTAATTAGTTGACACCAGTAACTATTCACCTTGATTTCAGGATATGGCAAAATCAGATGTCATTACTGCTGCATCTCAGACTGCAAACTATCTTAAGCAACTCTTGCTTGAAGCAATTGATGAATTTTTTTAAAAAAATGGGAAATATTTTTCTTTTTTAAAAAGGAAACAAAGCCAAATAAAAGAGCACAACAATCTAAAACCTGTGGGGGTCCTTGGTGCTCTCTGCCCTTGGTCGTTTTCTTGCAGACCAGATTAGGTTTTGCAGAGTGATGATTAACATCATCAGTGCTAGTACCGATTTCATTCCGACCCTCAGCTACAAATATTGTCCTTTATTGGTAATCTAAAACCTTATCAATCAAAAATGGATTGATCAATTAATCAACCACCTTAAAATGTCTGTAAGAATAATCAAAATATAACCAAAGAGCAGAATGTCGCCTGGCAAATCTCTTAATTGTGATACAATGTTTAGAAAGACCTTGTTTGCTCTTTGAGCTCTATTCCTGAAGAACAGGATCCATGGGGCAGAACCTTTCCAGACCACTTTAAAGCTGGGAACAGAGATGGGTATGTCATTTAAGGCTACACAAGACAAGTTGCTAGTTTTATTGTTCATTGCTTCTATTCATTTGCTCATAATTAATTCCATGGTGGAAACAGGCAATATGTACATTTTTTAATGGGCCTCTCGTGGGAATGATGGCAATGAAGGGCAAACACATATCTTGTTTTTCAGAATCCCCATACATGCAAATTCTCTCTGAGAAAAATGAGCATCTCTCCAAATTCAACCGTTCAGGACAATACATATCTGTTCATCTCCCAGACGCAGGACAAATGAGAACATAGTCCGCAATTCATTCAGTGTCATTTTTCAGCCTTCAGAATTAAAATATACAGTAGGAGTAGGGTCATTTTGGCATTTTTTGTTCACATTATACAAAATGTAAAATTATTATCTTGTGTAAAAGTCCATTACACAACGGACATTTCATGGTAGAAGCATTCCATTTAGTTTTATTCTGATAGCCATTGTGAATATGGTCAGGTTAATAAACAGATACGACATATGCCCCATTATGCCAAGCTTGGCCCCAAATATGGGCTTAAGAAAAATGTAATTTATGGCCAAAATAATAGAATCTCAGAAAGAATGGGGCAGCATCTGGAGGGTTAGGGTTGAACAATTCTGCTATGGTACCAATAACCAGAGTCAAATATATCCAACCAAGAACTAAGAACTGAGTTGTTAGTTAGAACCCAACCTAGAACTAAGAAAAAATTTCCTGGCAGTGAGAACAATTAATTAACAGAATGGCTTGCTTTCAGAAGTTGTGGGTGCTCCATCACTGAAGGTTTTTAAGAAGAGATTGGACAGCCATTTGTCTAAAAATTGGACTAGAAAACTTCCAAGATCTCTTCCAACTCTGTTGCTCTGTTATATATTATTCAACACATCACCTTAAGTCAGTGAAAAAATGTCTTGCTTTGGGTTAGGGTTTTATGTCTGATTCCAGCCATTGTGGTTTATCAATTATTATTTGTAGCAAAGTGCACAAATTTTCCAAATTGAGAGCTAGATTTGGTAACCGGTGGAATACTCCGAAAACTAAGAGATGACAGGACAAAAGTTATATTTGATTTGGTTCCATTTACGTTCACCTGTAACTAAAATCAAACATACTTGATTAATTTTTTTACACATAAGTTTACTTACAAATAATTTTTTGTAGGAAAGTCCATTGCATTTTATCATTTAATGATTTGCCGTCTCATGTCAAAATAATTTAAAATGTGCCACTCATGTTGTATTTAGAGAACAATGTGATCTTTGGAGATCTTACGAGACTTTACCCAGCTTTTGGGGCCCTCATAAGGTCTTGAAGTCAATGGAATTACATATTCATTTAAGAATATATAAAAATGATTCCCATCATCGCTATTCATATTGGCCCATATCCAGCTGTGGGTTGCTCCCGGTTCGGCCCAATTCGGCAGACCCGTAGCGGTGGCAAGCGCACACAAGCAAACCTGTAGCGACGGGATTTAGAACCCATTACTGCCCATATCCCTATCCCTAGCTCTATTTTTCCAAGCAGGTTTTTAAAAAAAACTTTAGTTAATTATTTCATCTTTGCAGCAAAAGCTGTTTGGTTTTCTTTGTTGTTGGAACAAAAGAGGAAAGAGAAGACACTAGAGTACTGCTTTTGCTGTAACTTCGGAAGTATCTTGAAAGGAAAGAGATCCTTGATTCCAATGGTGGGATTCAAATTTTTTTACTACTGGTTCTGTGGGCATGGCTTGGTGGGTGTGGTGCGGCTTGGTGGGCGTGGCAGGGGAAGGATACTGCAAAATCTCCATTTCCTCCCCACTTCAGAGGAAGGTTACTGCAAAATCTCCATTTCCTCCCGATCAGTTGGAACTCGGGAGGCAGAGAATAGATGGGGGCGGGGCCAGTCAGAGGTGGTATTTACCGGTTCTCTGAACTACTCAAATTTTCCGCTACCGGTTCTCCAGAACTGGTCAGAACCTGCTGAAACCCACCTCTGCTTGATTTTCTGAACAGTCAGAAGTCTCAGAGAAGCTTTACCGAGTCAGCTTCCTTAGGAAAAAGTAGAACTGCAGGCAAGAGACTCTACGGTTTTGTAATGCTTGTCTACTTACAAATCTCAGCAGTCAGCATACCTCTTATACAGCACATTTGCACTGAGGCTTTCCTGTCTCCCCATTCATACACACTCAGTGTAGAGCTGGCAATCTCCCCCTCCCCCTCCCTCCCCAATAAATATTCCTGGAGACAAAAGTAGGTGGCATTACCAAACCAAGGGATTTGCATAATGTTTACATGAGCTACTTTTACACAGAGAGCTGCAGCTCTTGAAAGGCTGGCTAAGGCAGGTTCCGTGAGCATCTGTGTGACATCAAGCATGAAAGCGGCCTCGTGGAGAGGTCACTTTGGATCGCTGGCACAAGCAGTGGAACCAGAATGAAAGTGCTCCAGAAAAAAATAATGGAGGCTTTAGGAAGATTTATGTTGAAGAAGGGCAGAATAAGGCTGAACGGGAGATTTTAAGGGTTGGAGCTAGCTCATTTGTTCTTTATGTTAGGCTATAATTAGAATTTTATTGGGTTGAGGACTTTTTTTCAGAATACAAACTATACAAAATATAGAAAACACTTAAATATACTTTAAAAAGAAATAAAACTATCTTGGATGAGGATTTGTTTTAAGTGACTGACTAGTTACTAGGATGAAGATGGGCAAACAAACCTTTGGATAGTGAAGGAAAATTGTATCAGCCAGAGCTACCAGACCTGTGCTGCAAAAATCTGGATGACTATTAGCTTCTTGCAAATCCAAATCTGACTGTTTTGATCTTGATAAACAGTTATCTTTGTTTCTTTTCTTTTTTTAACAAAACAATCTTTAATCTTGAAGAAAAAAGAAAAGTAAAAATACGAAGTAAAAATACAAATTAGACTATCTTTATCTTGGCTTCAAATTTCAGTAATTAAAACCAAATTCAAAATAAAATGTATCTTTTTCTCTCACTCGGCCAAATTGTATGCCTATTTCCTATCATTTGAAAAGCCAAAACTGTTTCAGCTCCAAATGGGCTTGCTGCTGGAGGTTTTTAAGAAGAGATTGGACAATCACTTGTCTGAAATGGTATAGAGCAGTGATGGCGAACCTTTTTTTCCTCGGGTGCCGAAATACTGCGTGTGCGTGCTATCACATGCACGTGTGTGCCCACACCCATAACTCAAAGCCCCCCTCGCCCCACCCCCCTGCACATGTACATCCCCCGTTTCCCAACTTCCAGTGGGCCCGGTAGGCCCATTTTTGCCCTCCACAGGCTCCAGAGGCTTTCTTGGAGTTTGAGGAGGGCGAAAACGCTCCCCCCCGCCACCCCGGAGGCCCTCCAGAGGCCAAAATTATCCTCCCAGAGCCTCTGCGTGAGCCAAAAATCAGTTGGCGGGCACGCACATGTGCACTGGAGCTGAGCTAGGGCAACGGCTCGCGTGCCGGGAGATATGGCTCCGCATGCCACCTGTGGCACCCGTGCCATAGGTTCGCCATCACTGGTATAGAGTTCCCTAAGGTGCTTTTTCAGGAGGCAACTGGACTTTCTTATTTTTTTCTTTTGAAGACGTTTTGCTTCTCATCCAAGAAGCTTCTCATCCAAGAAGCTGACAGGATAGTGGATAGTAGAGCTGAAGAAGCTTCTTGGATGAGAAGCAAAACATCTTCAAAAGAAAAAACAAGAAAGTCCAATTGCCTCCTGAAAAAGCACCATGACCTGGATGACTGAGAATCTCTACAGACTTAGAGGGTTCCCTGTTTCAGCAGGAGATTGGACTAAAGGACCTCCAAGGTCCCTTCCAACTCTGTTGTTCTGTAATTCTGTAAATATGTAAAATAAACAATTTTATTAAAGTGACAGGGTAGCTGCATTGTTTATTTATTTATTTATTTATTTATTTATTTATTTATTTATTTATTTATTTATTTATTTATTTATTTATTTATTTATTTATTTATTTATTAGGTTCTTCTATGCCGCCCTACTCCCTAAGGACTCAGGGCGGCGTACAACATCTTAAAAGAACAATAAACAATAAACATTCATTTAAAAGCAATTTTAAAACATTAAAAAGTTAAAAGACATTCAACAACATACATACTGGGGGAGATCTCGGATAAAAACTAGTCTCAAACCCCTGCCTGCAGGAAGAGCCATGTCTTGACTTGGCTCTTGACTATTAGAGTATATTTGCAATGTGCATTTATTTAATACATCGGCATGCTACTTTTCTAAGTACATTGTCTTTCTAAGTCCCTTACAATTAGTATATTCTGATTTAGTAATACATACCATTAATTAACATAATTTAAATAAGTATAAGTAATTATCTTATTATTTCAGTGGCATTTCTTGTAACAACTAATGCATGTTTGCTGCTTCATAATAAACAACAATTTTGAAATACTGCATTGAAATTGAACAGCGGATCTGAGTTCTAATATATACAGTATAGATAAATTCAATGAAAAGCAAGACTATAAGAATAAATAAATGGCATTTCTTTTTACTATACACAGAACACAATTCCGTGAAATATGATTGGAAACCTATTTCTAGGGGGGATTCCTCATTATAGTCATATCTACAACTGTATTTGCTTATCCTTTTATAGTATTTATTCCAAGCGGGCAAGCCACACAAAAAGCTAATAGAAGGTCATTCATCCATCCATCCATCCAACCATCTCTCCATCCATCCATCCCTCCCTCCCTCCATCCATCCAATATTTGTGACTCTGACAGTTCACATAATTAAAATATAACATTCCTATACAAAAAAAGAAAGACATTTTTCTATAGAACATTATGTTTCTTTCTAAAGAGGAGCTTCACTACTGACTCAGAGTTCTAGCATAAATTAAGAGAGCATTCTGGGACTTATATTGACTGAAGGCCTTTTTTTCAGATCCCTTTTGAGAAGGCAAACATTATTTCACAGGTCGCTCTTTGGCAAAAGAAATTAAATGCACTTTGTCTTTCATTAATTGTCAGTTGTATGATTTTGGCTGGCCTGGAAATCTCTTAAAATATTAATCTTTTTTGGGGGGGAGCTTTACTTTACTGTGAAGACCTGGTATGAGAATACTAAATCTGCAGGATGCTATTTTGTTTTTTAAAGGACTTTCTCATGAGCATTTTAACTTCTATGGGTTTTTTTATTTTAGATGGGATTACTTTATTTTATTAGTTATTAATTGCCTTCAAAGTTCTTCAATAAATATATGAAACAAATATTTTAAATACCGGTATATAATGGCTGTCTTGTAAAAACTTTTTAAGCCCTTTCCATTAATAAAATAAAAAGTGCCTCCCAAAAAATAATATAAGTTATTTTAAGTAACTATTTTTACTAGAAATACCTCTGCCGGTTTCTAAAAGTAGATGCTTTCCAAGTATTTTGAACTACAATTCCCATTGGGTTCAGTTGGGCAAACTATGGTTCTTTGAGGACCTGTGGACTTCAACTCCCAAAATTCCTGACCCAGCCATGCATGCATGGCTGGCTCAGGAATTCTGGGAGTTGAAGTCCACAGGTCCTCAAGGAGCCATAGTTTGCCCACCCCTGAGTTAACACACTGAACTCTATTGCTAAGGCAAACCAGACTGCAGAATAATAATATTGATGAATAACCATATTGAAAAAGTCAATACATACTTACATATTTACGATTGATACAGTACCTACTTATCAGAGTTTGTTCCTATTTTGAAGTAACTCTGTGCACAGAATTTGAAGAGATAGTTCTATGTTTGTACCATTTATTCTATGCCAGTATTTATAATACATAAATTAGCACAGGTAGTCCTCAACTAAGACCATAATTGGGACTGGAATTTCTGTTGCTAAGTGAGGCCATTGTAAAGTCCTACCCAATTTTTTGACCTTTTTTGCTGCATTCATTAAGTGAATCACTGCAGTTGTTAAATGAACCATGTGGTCGTTAAGTGAATCCAGCTTCCCCCCATTGACTTCGCTTGTCAGAGCCAACTGGGAAGGTCACAAATGGTGACCACATAACCCCAGGAGCAGGGGTGGGTTCCTCCCGGTTCGGACCAGATCGCCCGAACCGTTAGCGACCTGCTGGTGACGCAACAATGGCGTCATGGATCCGGTTCGGTCGGTGCCGGTCCGTGGGCGCCGCCATCTTTTTTTGGAATTTTTTGGGGGGATTTTTCCGTGTTTGGATGGCTTATCCTCTTCCGCGGCTTGAAAAAGAGCCCTCCCGCCCGCCTCCGGGTTAATACTCACCTTTATTTCTTCACCCGAAGCACAGCTGATGAGCTCCTCAGCTGTGTTTCGGGCTGAATCCTGCTACTGAGCATGTGCAGAAGTGAAATTGCACTGGGGGAACGTGCGCGTGCGCATGAGCAGAGCGAGTAACATCACGATGCGAACCGGTGGCGAAGGTAAGTGGAACCCACCCCTGCCCAGGAGGCTGCAATAGTTGTAAATATGAAGGTTGTAAGTGCAAGGATTGATGTAAGTCATAATTTTGAATGATCATTAAATAAATGGGTCAGTTTAGTCTAGTGGTTATTAAGGTCCCAGGGTAGAAAGCAGGCTGGATGACTTTGAGCCAGTCACTCTCTCTCAGTCCAACCCACTTCACAAGGTTGTTCTTGTAGGAAAATAGGAGGAGGAGGAAGGTGCCCTGGGTATGTTCGCTGCCTTGAGTTATTTGTAAAAATAATAAGGGCAGGAAATAAATAAGTAAGTACCGTATTTTTCGGAGTATAAGACGCACCTCAGCCTCTTTTAGGGGGGGAAAAGGTGCATCTTATACTCCGAAAAATATGGTGAGTGAGTGAGTGAGTGAGTGAGTGAGTGAGTGAGTGAGTGAGTGAGTGAATGAATGAATGAATGAATGAATGAATGAATGAATGAATGAATGAAAATGGTCGTAAGTCAAGGACTTCCTGTATCATTGTGTTTGTGTACAAAATATTACCAATACACTCAAGTTTCCCTCCATTTCACCCCTAAACTCTCTTTTTTCAGACTCATTGTTCCAGCATTTTATTCTATCCTTCAAGCACCATAAGATGGTCAATTTGGTTCACTTTCTCTGTTTCCTATTAAATATACACCAGGCCTTGCATGTTTTCCATCCAAAGATACTTTATGCATGGCTAAACCTTTTCCCGCCTGAATGTCTTCTAGGAAAAGTAGATGAATGAACTTCACAATAGATGGAAGGTAGCCGCTCTGCACACTTCTTCCCCTTTGAATTAATGGGAACTCTTGAGTACCTCTGTACTGTCTTTACCCTAGTACTACATGCATACTCTTGACGCTTTCGTCAACATCAAAGGATCTACTACTAGGCTAACATCTTCAGGGACCACTGTACAAGTTTTGTGCCACAGAAGATTAAGATAATGACTGAGCTGGAAGGAATATAGAAGGTAGGGTATGTCCAGTTATCTATTATGGATGAGAGAAGCATTGAACTTTAAGCAATGTAAAAATATTTTAATGTTCCAGATTTAAAGGTCATAAACCCAACCAATTAATGAATAATATATAAACAAAACCAGAAATGAGGACAACCCCAAACTTCTTGTCAGCTACAGGACGTTTCTTTCACTAGCTAAAGAGTAGACACACTCACCATTCCTTTCTGGCAATCACTTCTGTTGTTCTCAGTCTAGTGTTTTCTGTTGTCTGTTCTTCCTGAGTTCCTCCCTCCTCCCTTTTACTTAGTGCTCTCTCTCTCAGATGTCTTTTCAGCTTTACCTTACCAGCTGTCACAAGCCAGCCTTCTTCTCCTGTGCTCCCTCCTTTACCTTGCCCCAGTTTCTAAGACCTCAAAGCACCAGGCATCACACTTGCATGCATATACACAGAGAGAAATTACATGTTCCTCTATTTGATCGAGACATTAAAGGGCTTTTTCATGTTAAGGCGAACGGTCTGTCATATTTGTATTTGTTTATTTGTCAAGCATATATGGTAAAGTATTGGAGCATGGGACCATTGTTTTATCCTAATTTAAACAAAATTTTGAGTTAAGGTTTGAGTTAAGGAGTAAAGGAGAAAAAGAAACTGCCATTCTGTTTAGACAAAAAGAAAGAAAGAAAGATTGAAGTCAGTAGCAACATTTTGCCTAAATAACTAAAGACTTCTTATTCTTTTTTTTCTTTTTTTTTAAATTATTTTTTTATTGAACACACAAAACAAGACAAAACAAAACGTATAACAAACAGGTGGGGCATTTGTAGCCCCCTATCCATCAAAAGCTGTTGTCGGATGATTACATTTTATACAGTATTTCACATTTAATATTCATATTGCTCTCACATTACCTATCCTATTGTACAATATACCTTCTAAAACCTTTACAAAATTACTTGAAAATACACCTTTATACTTTTCTTTTACTCTATCTTACTGTTGACTAAGGCATTAGAATCCCCAATAGTAATTAAATTCTCTACTCCTAGTTCTGTAAATTTATCGTGTAATTTTTTATAAGATTCAAATTGTTTATCATTTGAGGCATAAATTGTTGTGAATATAGCAGGTAGTCTTAAATTCTCTTTTTTGATATGTACTTCTTGGAGAGCAAAGACTTCTTATTCTTATTGACCTTCCTCAGCTAAATCTTCCATGAAGTTGTGTTTGTTTGTTCTTTAACCATTCTTCTGATCCAGTATGAACCCAAGCACTCGTTGTATGTAAATTGCACGGCAATACTTTGAAGAATGATAATTATATTTACGTCACAAAAGAAGGAGAAATGCTCAGTTCTCTGTTCCGAAACAGCCTCTCCCAATCTTGTGGCACCTCTGTTGATTGGAAGGGCTGATCCAAAATTTCTGAAGGTTACCAAGCTAAAAAAAAGTCTGGCCCAGCATGCATTTGTAATTCACTAGAGTGAAGAAGGTGATTTACTATATCCAGAAGACCCAAGGTTACAAAAGACAGAAGAATATTTTTATCTGTGGTATCAGATCCCCAGCAGTGGTAGTCCTTGACTTACAACAGTTCATTTAGTGACCATTCAAAGTTACAACAACACAGTGACTTATGACCATTTTTCACAGTTACAACCGTTGTAGCATTCCCCGTGGTCACATGATCAAAATTCAGATACTTGGCAATTGGTTCTTATTTATGACGGTTGCAGTGTCCCAGGCTCATGGGCTCAGCCTTTGTGACCTTCTAACAAGCAAAGTCAATGGGGAAGCCAGATTCACTTAACAACCATGTTCCTAACAAATGCAATGATTCACTTAACAACTGCGGCAAGAAAAGTCGTAATATGGGACAAAACTCACTTAACAAATGTTTCACTGAACAACATAGATTTGGGCCTCAATTGTTGTAACTCGAGGACTACCTGTATTATGGCTGGAGGTCTTTCAGAAGCAACATGGCCATGAAAGCAGCATCCTTATTGAAGGCCCTGTTCGTTTGTCGTAAACACCAAGCATGTGAAATTTATTCCTAATTAGTATTATTGTTGTTTACACAGCGCTATCTATATACAAGATTGGTCTTTTCTTTATGCAAGGTAGAGGAGGCTGTACCATGAAAGCTGTTTCTTCATAACTTGTGTTAATTGTGATTGAATTTTAGTTGCCACAGAACAGGAGAGATTCTTAGGGGATTTGACTCAAAAGTCAAGTGGGTTGAGGAACCATTCAGATTGTTTCCCTCAATTTCAGTGTTCTGATTTTATTTATCTATTTATTAGTGACATTTATATACCGCCTCACAGTGCAAGCACTCTCTAAGCGGTTTACACCAGTAAGCAATGTATATTTACATTGCCCCCAACAATCTGGGTCCTCATTTTACCTACCTCGGAAGGATGGAAGGCTGAGTCAACCTTGAGCCGGTGAGATTTGAACCGCTGACCTGCGGAACATAGTCAGCTAAACCGCTGATTTGAACCGCTGACCGATTTGAACCGATTTGAACCGCTGACCTGCGGAACATAGTCAGCTAAAGTTAGAGTACCCCACTCTAACCGCTGCGCCACCTGGGCTCTTGCTAGGTCTTTACAGAGATCACTGCCATTTTAATATTGGTTGGCTTGGTGGGAAACATCTCTGTTACCCACTGCTCCTTTGTGCATTTTCATGGTGACTTAGCAAATTCTGTACTGACTTCACTGGCTACATCAGTCCTTAACAATGGTTGGATTCAGACTGGCAGTCCATGCGTACTTCTCCCTTATTAAATCTGCAGCTTTCAGTCTCTCTCAGAATTAGCTTTGCTGGCGATGAAAGCACTTCTTGTCCCTTTAGAGATTTCTGCTATAGCACCATTTCTTGACAATTAGGTAGGTCATCAGTTTTTCCTTCCAGCTGCCAGCATCTCTGAAGGAGGATTATCTCTGAATTGCTAACAGGTGCTAGTTTAACAATTATATTTCATCCAAATTTTTTTCCCACTCCACTCATTCCTTTTCAAGCAAGTTACTAAATGAACCACTGGGCAAAATCTCTGGTCTTGTATTTTGCCCCAGAAAGCTTTCAAAGCCTAAACATCTCACCTTCTAGGGCTTTTCATGCCTTTATGGACTCCGTCACATTTCGTCCCTTCTTTCCAAAGAGTTAAAAGTGCTTGCTAAAATATATCTGGAAGACTTTTCTGTGCTTCAAGAGTATTAGCATCTATAAGGAAGTAAATCAGTTCATAAGCATAAGGCATTTCCCTATTTTCCTATGCAATGCATAGGAAATAAATTGTTAGTTGGGGCTTGCATTATTTGATGCTTTATGTTTGGTTGATAAACCAAGAAATAACAATTGCATTTGCTTCTAGGGGTCTATAAGTCCTTCTGTAAGCTTGATGTGTAGTAAATTTCATGAATGCAGTGAACTTATTCCCAAATAATATTTCTTAACGTAGGAGGCATTGGAGCAAGCATCCCTAGCAGACTGAAAATTTAGTGCTGATGTAGTTTATCATACAGTTTATCCTTCTAGCCTAGTATAGTGATCTTTCCCTGGCTTCAGAGCCTTTCCCATCTATTGGCTCCAGCCTGGCACCAGCTACAGTGGCCCAACTATCTTTGGACAGCACTTTGTCCGATGTAATGTGATATCTAAGAAGCATGGAGTGCTACAAACAGTAGTAAGTCATGTGCAGTACCGTGTTTCCCCGAAAATAAGACCCTGTCTTATATTTTTTTGAACCCTGAAATAAGCGCTTGGCTTATTGCCATGCACTCAAAAAAGCCCGATTGGACTTATTATCAGAGGATGTCTTATTTTGGGGAAAACAGGGTAGTTACATAATCAGCAGATTTAATAAAAATGTATCAAAGAAATCCGTTTTCAGATTGAATTGAAAGATCTATGGAGGGACTTTTGTAGAATTTTAGATTTTAGATTTATTGTTAGAGTTGGAAGGGACCTTGTGGGTCATCTAGTCCAACCCCCTGCTCAAGCAGGAGTTCCTACACCATTTGAGACAGATGGCAGTCCAGTCTCCCCTTGAAGGTCGCAAGTGTTGGGGCTCTCACAACCTCTGCTGGCAAGCTGTTCCACTGGTTGATCGCTCTCACCGTCAGAAAGTTTCTCCTCACTTCCAGGTTGAATCTCTCCTTGGTCAGCTTCCATCCATTATTCCTTGTTTGACTTTCTGGTGCCATAGAGATGTTCTAGTGCTTACTAGGATCTGTTGGTTTTGATACCTTGATTAATATTAATATGACAGTGTTTATTCACTCTAGTACCTTCCATGTGGCAAATGTGTTCGTACCACAAAAAATAGGCAATAGCTGGGGAAAAACCCACCCTTTATACCAAAGCAGATTTCTCTGTGTTTTCTCCTTACATCATAAAGGAGAAATCATAAAAATATGGTCTACTTAGCTTTAGGAGACCAGAAAAGGAATAAAGAAAACGGAATAATTTAGTTTCATTTTAAACAGTTACAAATGTTACAATTATTTACCACAACTGCATCTTTAAAAATGGGATCAACAACTTCATCTGATTTTTTTTTTAATGTAAGCTTTCTTGGAAGAGGGGGGAACAATGGTAGCTGACAGAAAACTGTGAACAAATTGTGAATTAATAATCAGGAAGCTAATTCAAAAAAAAAATTCTAATTGTTAGCAATGTTGTGACACCGATGCAACGCTAGTCTCAATATTTGGATATACAAGACTACAGTCAGACCTCAAAATCTGCTCAAACCAAAGCTGTCGTATCAATAAAAGCAGCCCAGTGACATTGCAGTGGAGAGAATGCAACAAGAGGCATTTGCCTTACTATTTTTCTCTTGATAGAAAACTGGTCTTTTGTCAGCATTTTGAATGGGCTAGAACAGGGGTCCCCAAACCTGGCAACTTTAAGACTTGTGGACTTCAACTCCCAGAATTCTCAGAGAATTCTGGGAGTTGAAATCCACAAGTCTTAAAGTTGCAAAGTTTGAAGACCTCTGGGCTAGAACATAGCCCAGAAACCGTATTTCGAAGTGAGATGAGGAAGCCCTTGTCACGGTGTGAATATTGTTAGTTGTATGTCTATGCAGGGGGATGCACCCCTATTCTAATATTATGGTATATTCCAATACAAGCAGAACACGTCATATGATCCACCATTAATCACTTTTGACTTGGCTATTGACCGGAATGGTCGCGTTTTCTTAGCAAAGATGTAATTATTCAGGATTTATTGTTTTTTTACCGAAATAAATATTTCTATTAGACTTTTAATCTCGGCTTTATTTCTGTCTGAATTCCAAGGAAAGATCTAAATCGCCTCTATGAGATTTATTCTCATCTCTCAACAGCCCTTTTCATCTGCTGTAACAGGGCAGGCAATCTGGAGTCTCCCAGATGTTTTGGACTGTAGTTCATGGTAGTGGATAGTAAACAGTGGAAAGGAAGCCAGGCTCAAAATTACCTGGATGGTATGAGGTTATTGAACGCTACACCACGAGATGGAGAAATTGATATTATATTATAGGGCAGGGGTGTCAAACTCAAGGCCCGCAGGCCAGATGCGGCCCACAGGGTGCTTGGATCAGGCCCGCAGGGCCACCCTGAAAACAGTGAGGGACTGGCCCATGATGCCTCTGCCAGCAAAAATGGAGCTCAGGAGGGCCACGCATGGTCCTCCCAGGCTCCGTTTTCAGCCATGACGGCCTCCTGCAGCCCTCTGCCAGCAAAAACGGAGCTCGGGGAAGCTGTGCAAGCTGGCCACGCTCCCTCTCTGCCCCCCCCCCAGGTCAAACACAACCCTGATACGGCCCTCAATGAAATTGTCTCTGACACCCCTGTTATAGGGTATATTCTCTGGCAAGGAAAAATGTTAGCAGTGAGCATATGAGATAGCAGTGAGAGAATGCGAGCATGGGAAGCTGAGGGTTTTTCAACCAAATAGAATGTGCTTTGTCAAATTGGTGCTTGTTGAGTCTGGTGATGCTAGTTGGCTTGGCAGCCCAGCCCAGCACGAATGCTTAGAGAGCCTGACTTCTTTTGCAAAATTTTACAATATGTATCCTCTCAACTGCCTCTCTGAAAGTTCAAACTCATGGTTCCAGGTAGGTTTTTTAAATTTTGTATCACACACACACACCCCAATTTTGTTCATGGATTTCTAATGTATGTCCAGACAACATCTTCTGTTTTCATCCCTCTCACATTTTCCAATGTATAAATTAAAGAGAAAAAGATTGAATGGCTGCCCAAGGTATTCTGACCAGTAAAACTAAGAGTTTTCAGTCTTCAAATCCCAAGTTGGGCAGGAGTTTTTTGAGATCTGAGATTATTCACAAATGATAATTAAAGCACCAGATTGTACATTTTCTCACATTAGGTATTTAACTTGTAATTAAGATTGTTTGAGAATATCCTCACTTTCTTTTAAGCATGTTATAGCATTGTAGCACTTTCCCATCCACCCCCCACCATTTGAATTTGGAATGGGAGAAGATAGTAGAAACTTACTAGAAATTGTGAGTCATTTTTAGAATGTTCTCAGCTAATTGGATATATCAGGGACTTATAGGAGTAGTTCAAGTCACCAGACTAGAGACCTTTGCCATCAATGTCATCTACCAAAAGATGCTGCACAGCTATTCTGTATTTCCTTCCTTAATAGGGATATAAATGTTTAAAGATAAGACAGATGAGATGGAGGAAGGGAGTTACAAGAGTAAGATTATATTATTTGATGCTCTCTAATCAGCCATGAGAGTCAGGCAGAAAATTAGAGCTCCATCTGGAAGCATGTTGGTCAGGGGATAAACAATGTAAGATTCTAGAAAAGCCAAGTTTCTACAAAAAGGCATGAGGCAAATTTCAGCAGAGTATTTGTGATGCCAAATGGGGTTACCACTTTTTATGCCAAGTGACGGTCGTTGCCCTTTTAGTTTCCAAATGGGTAAACCATGTCCATCTGTTGAAGTCATTTCAGTGCCAGGTAAAGATTTTTTTCCCCTCTTGCCTAGGAGTTTTAACTCAATTTGGTTGTAGCTGTTTCCTAAAATGCTGCTCCGCTGTGCATTTTATTTTAGTCTCTATTAATACATCTTACAGTGTCTCCTATTATGATGAAATTCATCTTTGGCATTTTATAAAACGTGCCAATATAATGATGGCTAAAATAAAAACCAGTTTATTATGACCCGAGGTTTCATAAAGTGAGATTCACAAAAGCTCCTTAATTTTAAAATAATTGATAGAACACATGGTGCTATCATTGATCCACTCAGCTCAGAATAGTCCACAGTGGGATCAAAAAAGTTCAGCAAGGTTCACCAATAGGTAGAAGTTTCTGATTCCCAACTATTTAACAACAAAAAGAATCTCCCTGTGATTATATTCACATAACATATTTAACTTTGTTCCTAAACAGGATTGTACAATGTACAGAACTATAGACTAAATGGATGACACAATACAAATCTAATCAAGGTCAGTATTAATAGCCTTCATACGCGATGCAAATGCAGCCATTTTTATTAGCTGACCTAATTAAGCATTTGCAGAAACACTTTACTGGGCCTTTTTCTCTCTTTAAGTGAAATAAAACTTAAGGAAAGTTTTGTTTCTCTTGGGGAAAATCAAGATAAGTTTGTGCTAAATTTTAGGACTCAATTCTGATAATTAAAACAATTAATTGGGCAGGGCATGTGTTCAGAGATCCATATCTAGTTTTGAGAATATTATAGCTCCACTGAGCTTCACCATATAAATAATTCGCTCCAATTGGTTCATTTTGGAAATCTACTATTCTTGCTTCTAAAAATGCTACTCTCAAGCCTGTCTGCCCATTTCTGGGGTGCTGTGACTGATAACATTTCCAGATGTTTGGTTGAGAAAAATACTACCCCAGATCCAGTCAAAATGGGAACTTGGAATTGGGAATAATCCAGGGAACTTCTCACAAGAAAGGCGTGAGTTGTATTTGAAGTATAAATCGATACTTCAGACAACAGTCAATTGACAAAGTGGAAGAAAGCTAGCAGAAATCTCCTTACCTGTTCTTTCTAGAGTCATTTGCCTCTCCCTGTTGTAATCTCCTCATATCGACGCAAAAGACTAGATAGGTCTACTACAGAGCTTGAAAGAAGAAACATGGCTCCAACTTTTGTTGGAGATACCCCTGTTTGAGCATTAGTCTGCTTTACTCAGGCCAGCTACCTTACCACAGAATAGGCAACCCATATTTTGGACTGCAGCTGCCTCAATTATGGCATTTCTGCCAAAATCCCTGTAACTGCTGTCAAATATTCACTCTGCAACTATTTTCAATAGTGGTAGCAGCTGTAGGGGTATTACTATTTACATACTGCAGATGTTAATTGTTTCCAAGCGCTCTGACATAATCACACAAGCAGTTAGTCATGGCAGTTAACCTTGATTATTGTGCATAGTGAATCATTGCCATATCCTAGGCCCACAAATAGGTTGCCTTCTGGCAAGTTGAACTCTGTCAACTTGGGCAGTTTGGAGGGCTGGTTTTACTTTCGAATCGGTTTTCTTCTGCAGATTTTTGTTCTTGTTTTGCTAGTTTGTTTGTTGGGTTGTTTCAAATAATATTGTTAATTAGTAATGTTTTCAATTTAATTCTTTGTCATATTCAAACTAGAAATTGTTAGAAGAGCTTTACTTTTGAGAGAGCTGGACCACCGGAGTTGCTATATAGCAGTGATGGAGAACCTTTTTTT
Organism: Diadophis punctatus similis; assembly: GCA_023053685.1. NCBI lineage: Eukaryota > Metazoa > Chordata > Lepidosauria > Squamata > Dipsadidae > Diadophis > Diadophis punctatus. The sequence continues at coordinate 26,204,689 of JALIGW010000004.1, read as the reverse complement.
GCTCGGGTGCAAAAGCACGCATGCATGCACGATAGCGCACACGTGCGTGCCCACACCCATAATTCAATGCACCCCACATACCCTGCCTCCTGCTCATTCGTGCTCGCCCCCCTGTGCTGCCCCACCCCCTGCGCATACTCACACAACCCCACAACCTCCCCTATTTCCCATCTTTGGGTGGTCCCAGTAGACCCATTTTTTGTCCTCCCCTGGCTCCAGAGGCTTCCCTGGAGCCTGGGGAGGGCAAAAACACCCCCCGCCCCCCGGAGGCCCTCCATAGGCCGAAAAACGCCCTCCCAGAGCCTCCATGCAAACCAAAAATCAGCTGGCGGGCTGGAGCTGAGCTAGCCCAATGGCTCACATGCTGGCAGATATGGCTCCGCGTGCCAACTGTGGCACACGTGCCATAGGTTTGCCATCACAGCTATATAGTGTATAACAAAAGCATGAGCCAAACCAAACACAACTTTATTGTCATCATTTATTTCATTAATATCTTCTCTTTCATTAATATCTTCTTAATATCCCCTTTAATGGAAAAATGACACATCCAACCGAAGTTTGCATTTTGCACAATGATAAAAAATTAACTCATCATGGCTGTGCAATGTTGTTCTGTGTTTTTTGAAGAGTTAATATTGTCCCCACCCAGAGAATCATAAACTTGATACGCAAAAGCTCTATGGCAGAATTTTTTTTAACAAAATTAATGGTCTGTGTTGCAATCTAGAATGGCTTTGCTCCATTTCCTTGCCTTCCTAATTCCACGTGTCTTCTGTCTACACTGATTCTGCACTAATTCAGTATTTTCTTTTTTTAAGCTTTGTATGTATTTCTCTATATATGAAAAATGCAATTTCGCACAAGAATTTTTCTTTGTATAATGCAAAGCAATTGTAAATTATTTCTGAGATACATACACATACACACACATTTTTATTAGAGACTTGCACTTTAGAAACAGAGAAAATCATTAATATTGATATATGGAATGTGAATCAGATAAGCTTGCTTTAAAATAGCAATTGAGCAAATTTCCCCCCAACCTGTAGAACTGAACTGCAAGAACAGAGGCGCAGCCATAGATGGCAATTAAAAAAATATGGAAAACCGTAGAACTTTGCTGCCAGCTAAAAGTTGATCAGTTTTTGCAGCCCAAAACTTGAGCTGGATTTAAGTAGCTCTCGTAATATTATGGTATTATTAATATACCCTGATACATTTCAGAATGGCCTTATTATTCCTAAGTCTCATTATGTAGAGAATTCCTGAGTTGTAGAAGATGAAAAAGTGATCATGCAACATTAGAGTCAAGAAAAGATATGGAAGAGGTTGGTATTATTTTGTTCATGCTGAATATCAGTAAATAAGGAACAAATGAAAGAAAAGGAATGGACGAAGCTTGGTTAGTTTTATTACATTAAATTCTTTGAAGGCAAGAGAAATTCTCAGGCTTCTTTACAAAGCAATATGGCAATTTCCCTATTCATTACTTATATAGTCTTCCAAAATCATCTAACCTCCTTTGTGCGGATGTAACATCAAGGAGGTCAGGCTTTATATCAACTGAGCAATGAGTGACAGATACTAAAAATTGCTGTAAGTAAATAGTGACAAAATGGCCTGTAGCTGAAGGACTTACTATGGAAACCCTGTAGTTTTCTTTGTGATGTTCCAAAGAATTCCTTTTGTCTGTGTCCTTAAACACAGGGTGCTTACAATAATTTGTGACATACAGTAATATTGAAGAATATCCATTGTATAATTCTGTGCATCTCAGTTCAACATACAAATCCAGTCTAGGCTTATGGTTAAAAGAACGTTATTTTTTTGCTGCACCATTATTTATTTGTTTGTTTGTTTGTTTTCTTACTTATTTGTTTAAAGAATTTATATTTCACGCAACTTGGATATTGTGAGCCTGGGTAGCATACAATAGCATACAATAAATTAAACAAAAAAATATATAATGGACAGTCAGTCAGATGTTTTGACTGGATGTGGCATTTTTGCCCATCTATCAAATTCTTCCCAAGGACCTGGGATAGGCAGAGGTTGTTGTTTAATAATATTAAATATATCGTCAGAAGATGTAAGCTGTTTTGAATAAATCTCTTTTTTGCAATTGACTGATGGCGATTTTGTCAATGCCAATGGTGTTCAAGTGGTACTCCAAATGTTTTGGGATTGCACCTAAAGTGCCTACTTAGTAGTACTAAGAGCTGAAGTGGTGCAGTGGTTAAATGCTGCGACTGCAGGCTGACTGCTAGTTCAGCAGTTCAGCTGTTCAAATCTCACTAGGCTCAAGGTTGACTCAGCCTTCCATCCTTCCGAGGTGGGTAAAATGAGGACCCAGATTGTTGGGGGCAATATGCTGAACTCTGTAAACCGCTTAGAGAGGGCTGTAAAGCACTATGAAGCGGTATATAAGTCTAAGTGCTATTGCTATTGCTATCCTTGCTTTCCTTTGCCACAATTGTTCTACTTACATTTTCAGGGCTTTGTGTTTTTTCTATTCTGTTCTGCTGTTTCAAAGTACTGCAGCATCCACTATTCTCCCCCCCCCTCTCTCTCTCTTTCTCTCTCCCTTCTTTCTTTCTCTCTCTCTCCCTTCTTTCTTTCTCTCTCCTTTCTTTCTTTCTTTCTTTCTTTCTTTCTTTCTTTCTTTCTTTCTTTCTTTCTTTTCTTTCTTTCTTTCTTGAATTTACCTCCTGGCTTCTTAAGGGCCTTTCTGCAGACCTTGTCTCCTGTGCAGAAACTGGCTGAAGGTGAAGCTGGCTTTAAAAATCCCTTCTGGGTTTGAATCCCTTCCTCCACTTTGGCCTCAGTCATGGCCAGGTGATAGTTTTGCCTGAACTATGATTAACGGGACTGCTGATCTGTGAATTCTCCTTCCATCCTTGCAGGAAAGCAAATAGGATGCACCCATGTGCACACCTGGGTCACAATAATAGTTTATCCTCAATTTTTCCTGCTTTTACAAGCAAGACAATAATAGTTGGGCCTTCTCCATGGTTATATCCTTTGTACCTGCAAATGGTGGAACACTTCTGGCAGACTTTTTAATCCCATTCAGGAATAACACTTATATTTCACTTTTTCATTTTAACTATTCCAAAATCCAAATGCTAGGGGGAAGATTAAGGCTGGATGCAACAGATTAGCTTTGCTTTAACCAGCATGAGAGCATCTCCCAGTTATCTGAAAAGATAAAATGAACTTGCATAATAGATGAGAATTTATGTGACGCTTGGTTTAATTTACCTCTGCTGGTCTTGAAACAAACATTTATCACTTCCTGCCATGGAAAACAGAAACTCTGCTGATGAGATAGTATGATTTGTAGCACAATAGGAAGCAACAGGCCTTAAAAACATTGAAAAACTGTAGTAACAGCAAGCATTGCACATTATAATACTGTATAATTTGCAACCTACATAGGTAAATTTAGCTGATTGAGGATTTATGGCTGGCTCAAGCAGATTAATTGATCTCTCTGGAGGTGAATCCATATTTAACATGCAGTTTGCTTTTCTTAGTAGAAAATGTAGATTAGCAGCTGTTAATACAAATATTATTTTTCCCACCATGAACAGGGGTGGATGAGTGACTCTGTAATAACAGGGAGCAAAGTTAATGTGTTATATACCTATTCAGGTATTGGACCAGGGGTTCATCCCTAATGAGAATTCCTGCTTCTCCACAGAGTCCCTACAGCACTTGTCAGATTTACAGGATAAACTTGAGTTCACCACTTTTTAAGAATCCCTCCTTATACAGTAAACAGCTCTAAAAATAGCAGAGGATGGTGGTGGAAGGGTGGTTGGAAAGGGGATGAGTGTTCTGGCCCCCTCAGCTGTTCCCCAATATCCCAAGGAAGTAAGCGAGATAGGCTTTCTCCAATCATGCTAGGTAATTTGTCTGCCGGAAAACTTTTTTCAAAAATCTGATGCCCTGGAATTTAAAATAGGGAAGAAAGGGAAGAAGAGAAAGATCCCAATGATCTTTCTCATCTTTTCTACTACCTTCTCCTATTGCTTTCTTATGATTATATTACTTTGCTGTCTATATGTACACTGTGAGCTTATGCACCGGAGACGATGCCTTGTGTGTCCAATCACACTTGCCCAATAATTCTATTTTCTTTTCTTTTCTTTTCTTTTCTTTTCTTTTCTTTTCTTTTCTTTTCTTTTCTTTTCTTTTCTTTTCTTTTCTTTTCCTTTCTTTTCTTTTCTGTTCTGTCCTGTCCTGTCCTGTCCTGTCCTGTCCTGTCCTAACCCTATCCTATCCTGCTGGCGCAGTGGTTAGAATACAGTATTGCAGGCTAACTCTGCCCACAGCCTGGAGTTCAATCCTAATGGGCTCAAGGTTGACTCAGCTTTCCATCCTTCCAAAGTCAGTAAAATGGGCACCCAGTTTGTTGAGGGCAATATGTTAACATTGTAAACCACTTAGAGAGTGCTATAAAGCACTATGGGGCAGAATATAAGCCTAAATGCTATTGCTAAATTTGTATTTGTATTTGTTTATTTGTCAAGCATATATGATTATAAGCAAAGTATAAACAGTAAAACATGATTGAATATATATGTAATAGTACAAGCATGAATAAGAGTAAAAGAGGTATGAATATATGGGTACATTAGGACAGGAACGGTAGGCACGATTGTGCGCTTATGCACGCCCCTTACCGACCTCTTAGGAATGGGGTGAGGTCGATGGTAGATAATCCGAGGTTGAAGTTTTTGGGGTTAGGGGAAGAAACTATTGAGTCAGGTAAAGTGTTCCAGGCATTGACCACTCTGTTGTTGAAGTCGAATTTTTTGCAATCAAGTTTGGAGCGGTTTACATTAAGTTTGTATCTGTTGTGAGCTTGTGTATTATTGCGGTTGAAGCTGAAGTAGTCGTTAACAGGTAGGACATTGTGGCAGATAATTTTGTGAGCTACACTTAGATCAGATTGAAGACGGCGTAGTTCTAAATGTTCAAGTCCCATAAATGCTATGAAGCACTTGAAAGCTCAAAGATATGTGGAGGAAAGAGGAAAATTCTCTGTCTCCCTCAGTACCAACTATCATCCAGACTAGAATTCCAAAACAGCCCTAAGAAGAATTCTACCATCTTGGTAGAACCAGCCAGTTGGTGAATTTTTGGCATGGGCAAGGAACAAAAGGAAACTAATTGTTCTTGACAAGGTAGTAGCTTCATTCGCATGTCATGCCAAAATCTGAACAGCTAACATGCAAGAGAGGAAAACAGTGGTTGCAAAGAGAAGGGGAAAGGAGTTCAGCCATTGCCCTGGGCAAATGCTGCCTTGCCCTTCAGCTGCTTTTAACACAGCTGCCGTCTCAAAAAACATTTAACATATGGTTTAAAGTGAACTCCCCTAAGGCTGGCAGATGCAGAATCTTTCATTGGTGACTTCAGGACTTCTTGGCTATGGGTGGAGGATGGGGACCTGATTGAGATGCTGAGCAGCCTCTGATACCCATAGGTCATTAGGTAAGGAAAGGGGTAGCCACTGGAGAAGGATGGTTCTCTGTTCCGGCAGGCAGCCTCCTCTCTATCCCTGCCCAGTAAACCATGGAGTGGTAAACTGACTGATAAAGCAGGATCTACCAAAAACAAATTCCAACCTGCCTTAGAGTCGCATCTGCAGAAGTACCTTCCTCAGCCCAACTGCTTCCCTCTACTTCTGTCTCTACCCCACCTCTTCCTTTATAAAGTAAGCAAGATAATAAGAACTAATGGATGCTCTCATTATGGATGGTGTCATGGAGATGAGAACAAGGAGGAAAGGCACAGGTTCTAATCTCAAGCCCAGATCAGCAATCTTGGTACCAATAGCTCAACATATGGATCATCCCATGAATCGAGTCGTCTGTCAAAATTCACTTCCTCCGTAATTGCAATCCAGATTAAGAAGAATTTTCTTCCACTAGCTGGTGATGTTTAGGAGGGGTGATTTTCTTAAATTATGCTGTATCACATCTATGAAACTTTTCAGGAAGAAAATTTTATGCCAACAAATTTTCCAGCCAACAGACAGAATGGTGGATTGCGCTTAACAAAGGCGTGAGCAAATACTCCCGGACCTTGGAATTCATCTACAGAGAAAATTTGGAGGAGGGAATGCTACGTAGTTCACCTTGAAATGCTGCAGGAAAAGAAAATATAAATGTAACCAATAAAATAATAAGTTTAACTATTATGTTGAATTGTACAAATAAGATTCTATTTCCATGTTTTCTATACATTAAGTAAAAAAATATGAGAGATAAACTTGGAAAACTTGGCTATAGTAATCTTGAAATTGTTCTGGTTTAATACACTTATAGCACAGTACTTAATTTACAATCATATTGTCCTTGTTAATTCTCAAATAAGATATGTTAAGACAGTGACACACTTTTTCTTGCATTACTCACTGAAGACTGCAAATTCACAGGTTTAGCAGATAAGTTTGATAAAATCTACAAGTGACTTTCTTAAATAATAATTAAACATCATCCCCAATTCTAATCCCCCATGTAAAATATTCCATGTTTCCAAGCTTGGCTGCTATTTCAAGATATTACATTTGAGGAATGTATATGTTTTGATGACACGCTCTTTTTAACTTCATTTGCACATTTTCCTTCTGTAAGGTAAAGGTGTTAATTGCAAGTATACTGGCCATAGTTTATTGTTTATTTGCTGAAATCATTACAGGGCATTAAAGTCCCAAAGATCTAGGTGATTTCAACTTTGGTAATTTCAAATTGTGCAGACTCTAACTCCAAGAATTCCCTAGACAGCATGATCATTAATGTGAACTCTAGGAGTTGAAGTCCACACATCAATTGAGAAGTGTTAATCTACCCTCTTGGAAATGTAGGATGGGGGAAGTTGATCTCCCAGAGGTGCTCCAGAGGTTTCAACCATCCCATCAAATTGCTCAACTTGCTAATTGAATCAGATTGGGGTACAATATAAATCTGGGACCTTGGCAAGCAGATGCCACCTCCCCATCTTCAAAATGTACAAAATGATGCTCTACTATTTTTGGATTTGCAAGTAAGCTTCATAAAACACACAATATTTGTTCTTCTATGCCTCTGAGCCAATTTGCTTATTCCCCAAATGGATTATATATTTCTTGAACATGTCTGCACTGTATATTGTTAAACCACTAACAGTTCCCTAATCAATGACAAGTTCCAATGGCAACATTCACTCAGATTCTTTGGAGTGATCACTGGAGATTTATTCTATTTCTAAAATTCCATTTTTTAAAAATGGAGATAGCATAATATTTCTGTAAGTAGTTTCAGAGCCTAGGAAAGGGATCTGAGTCCTCAGAAGTGCCTTAGGCCTTGATCTACTCTTTCCTTCTCTTCTTCTTCCAGATCTTCAATTTTAGGGCTCTATTAATCCAAAGCAATTTCAGAAGAATTGTGAGATCTCTTGTTGTCAGAAAGGGTCAAGAGATGAGATGATCTAGCTCAGTGTTGTGGTGTGTGGAAATCACACTTAAAGCTATTTTTCCTTTTATTATGTTGAAGCACTAGCACAGTTGTGGGCAGAGAGGTTTCACACTGTTAAGGAACTCTCACATCCCTCCACCTTCAAGCTCAGCCCCATCATTTTCCCCTTCCGGTAGTGGGTCTGATTCCAAGGCATTTTGCCAAGGCATTATTTCAAAGCACTTTAAACTGCAACAAAACAAGAGTACTTTGGTAGCACTGCAGGTCCTCTGCTTTCTTTGCTCCCTTTCCATATTTTAATTTTATTTTTTAGAAATCACTGCACAAATGCACAAAGCATGAAATAAAAGTATGAAGAGGGAGAGAACAGGGGGAGAATGAGAGAGAGGGGGAGGGAGGGAGGGAGGGAGGGAGGGAGGGAGAGAGAGAGAGAGAGAGAGAGAGAGAGAGAGAGAGAGAGAGAGAGAGAGAGAGAGAGAGAGAGAGAGAGAGAGAGAGAGAGAGAGAGAGAGACTGATTTTGCATTCTCCAGTAGGTATTCTCAGCATCTTGAAACCTGATGGCAATGAAAATGACCCACAGATCACTTTCAAATTGCCTTTGAATAATTGAAAAATGGAATCTGTGTGATATGGAAGTGCTTGATTTCAGAGGACAATTTCTTTTACTATTTTTGAGAAACATATAGAAACTCTAACCAGTCCAGGAGTGGGTTCCTTCCGGTTTGGACCAGATCGCCCGAACCGTTAGCAAACCACTGGTGACGTAATTTTGGCGTCACAGATCCGGTTCTGTCTGTGTCGGTCCATGCTTGCCGCCATCTTTTTTTCTGAATTTTCAGCCGATTTTTCTGTGTTTGGATGGCTTCACAGCGTTCTGTGCTTTGAAAAAAGCCCTCCTGCCTGCCCCCGGGTTAATACTGACCTTTATTTCTTCGCTGGAAGCACATCTGATGAGCTCCTCAGCTGTGTTTCGGGCTGAATCCACCTTCTGAGCATGCGCAGAAGTGAAATCGCGCGAGGGGATGTGCGTGAGTGTAGCGAGTGTGCGCATGCAAAACATCGCGATGCGAACTGGTGGCAAAGGTAAGTGAAACCGACCCCTGAACCAGTCCCTTCTTGAAGAGGGACATCAAAGCTGCAGCAACATCCTCAAAGTTGTGACATTGTTTTTTCAAACAGATGTTTCCTAAATGACCAGCTATCAAGAAACCATTTTTAAATAGTTGGAGATACTTTCTGCCAATCATATCCACTTGTTTGGCAAAAAATATGTTGACAACTATGTTCATAACTTTTTCCCCCCACTGATTGATTGATTGATTTGATCGGGCTTCTGTGCCACTTGAATTGCCATCAAGTCGGACTTGCTTACATGCCCTAGTCTGTAAACCAAGATTTCAAAATATATCTTCAACTTGGACTAACTGAACTGACTAACAATTGTATTCCAAGGACAATTAATAGACTCAGTTCAAAAAACAAAACAAGAATACTTCATAATACATCAGTCCCAAAGCTTGTGGAAAAGGTAGATTTTAATGACCTTAAAAGGCCAGAATTGGGGTCATATGGATCGCTGTTTCAAAGATGTAAGAAAGCCGTTCGAAAGGGCTTGTCTTTGTGGTCCCGGAAGGTGATAGGTGATATTCCAGCTGCATTGGTTGCCCATTGGTCTCCGGGTGCAATTCAAGGTGTTGATTATCATCTTTAAAGCCCTACATGGCTTAGGACCAGGTTATCTTCGGGACCGCATCCTACCTCATACTTCCCTTCGACTGGTTAGGTCCCACAGAGTCGGTCTCCTCCAGGTCCCTTCAACCAAACAATGTCGGTTGGCGGGCCCTAGGGGGAGAGCCTTCTCTGTGGGGGCTCCGGCTCTCTGGAACCAACTCCCCCCAGAGATCCGAATCATTCCCAGCTTGCTGGCCTTCCGGAAAGCCATTAAGACATGGCTCTTCCTGCAGGCGGTGTGATTATGACTGTTGCTTGTGTGGTTTTTTTTTTTAAACTTTTTAACTACTATTTTACTATTGTTGTCTTATTGTATGTTTTGATAATATTTGCTTGTTTCTTATATATGCTGTACGCCGCCCTGAGTCCCCAGGGAGCAGGGCGGCCTATAAGAATCCCAAATAAATAAATAAATAAAATATTGCAGTTCTAAATAATGTCCCTTGTTATAAGGAAAAGCTTGAGCTATATATTACTAGAAGGCAGAGATCCTTAAATTTCTAGTGGCATACAGCATAACCAATGTTCAGCTTTTAATCTAGCGATTCATGAGTTATCAGACCTTGAAAGTCACCCTGATTTTGCAGCCAAGCAAAATCAGTTTTGCTTTTAAGTACTGATCCATGACAGAAGATTGCAAACCCCAAATCAGCCTTGCCTAAACTGTGCATATGTAGCCAGCCAGCCAGTGGAAGCACTTATTTGAATTTTGTTGAGATTAGCATATTGCAGCAATGAAAGAATATGCTGAATCACAGCCTCAAGGCATGCACCTACCATGCCAAAATCCATCCATTACCACCCCACATAGAAAGGCCTCCATCTGTTGGCTGGGCCAATACACAAATTTTGAAATGTAAAGGGTATTATGTTAAAAAAAAAAAAGACTGATGTACAGATGCATTATGGGAAGCAGCTAAAATGCTGGAATACAGATGAATATGGTTGATACATGACAATGCAAACTGGTGAAAGTTTGCATTGTCATGTTTTTTTGGAGATTTATTTTAGTTTTAAGGGCTAGGGCTGGTAACCTATACGCAACCCTCCTCACTTTATCCAGACTTGGGCCTGGCTGGGTTACCTCAAAAGAAGAGCTGACCCAGGTGGAATTGGGACAATGCCATATAGTACAGTACTAAATATTATAACAGATAACAGATTAACAGAGTTGGAAGGGACCTTGTAGGTCATCTAATCCAACCCCCCGTCCAAGCAGGAGACTCTACACCATTTCTGACAGGTGGCAGTCCAGTCTCTTCTTGAAAGCTTCCAGTGATGAAGCTCCCACAATTTCCAAAGGCAAGCTGTTTCATTGGTTGATTTCTTTCACTGTCAGAAAATTTCTCATTTCCAGGTTGAATCTCTCCTTGTTCAGTTTCCATCCATTATTCCTTGTCTGGCCTTCTGATGCTTTGGAAAATAGGTTGACCCCCTCCTCTCTGTGGTAGCCCCTCAAATATTGGAACACTGCTATCATGTCTCCCCTGGTCCTTCTCTTCACCAGACTAGCCATGCCCAGTTTCTGCAACCGTTCTTCGTATGTTTTAGCCTTCAGTCCCCTAATCATCTTGGTTGCTCTTCTCTGCACTCTTTCTAGAGTCTCAACATCTTTTTTATAGTGTGGTGACCAAAACTGGATGCAGTATTCTAGGTGTGGTCTTACTAAGGCTTTATAGAGTGGTATTAGCACCTCACTAATGTGATGTTATTATGTGATGTTGCCAGGGGTGAAATGCTACCGGTTTGGTCCGGTTTGGGTGTACCGGTAGCGGCGGCCACCAGTGATTCAGAGAACTGGTAGAAGCGGCCGCCCAAGGCTCTGCCCACCTGCCCGGATGTCGCCATTTTCTTTTTTTAACCCTCTGCGCATGCACAAAGCCTTCTGCACATGCGCAGAGGGTGAAAAAGCGCATACGACGGTGGTGAAATGCAAAGCGTGCTCGCGCAAAGCACGCACTTTCAAACCAGTAGGGAAGGTAAGTAGATTTCACCGCTGTATGTTGCACATAGTGTACCATAATTCTAGATAGCTAGGAAGTTGAGTAACTGATGGAATTTTCCCTGCATAGAGGATCTCCTCCCTGGGTAGATCTTGGGGAAGGCTCTTCTTTTCCATAGCAATAGCAATAGCAATAGCACTTAGACTTATATACCACTTCATAGTGCTTTACAGCCCTCTCTAAGCGGTTTACAGAGTTCAGCATATTGCCCCCAACAATCTGGGTCCTCATTTTACCCACCTCGGAAGGATGGAAGGCTGAGTCAACCTTGAGCCGGTGAGATTTGAACTGCTGAACTAGCAGTAGCCTGCAATGCTGCATTTAACCACTGCGCCATCTCGGCTCAATATCACTCCATATCACTCTGTGAATGCTTGCTGTACAGGCTGAAGCTGCCACAGTGGGAGCCAATAATTTTTCAGGACAGGCAAAACCATTATGTACACATAGAACACAAATATTTCCAAGTCTCAAGGCAGAGGGAAGTCTGGCAAGAAGACTATTAACTCAAAAGGGTTGGAGGAAGGTTTTGACATATACACAAATTGTTAATGCTAATCTTGATTGCTGTCTTCTGCCTAAGCATTTGCTTTGCACATATGTGACTTCTTTCTTGTTGGCAGTAAAGTACCTTCTATCCTGAGTGTGTGAAGCCTTTGCTGTCAGTTACCCAAAATGGAGCTGCATTCGTAGAGAGTTGAGGTTTACTGCCATGCTTGATGTGAAATCTGACAGCACGGTCTGTCTACTCATGTTATGAGTGGATAATCCATGCTCCAACCCCAAGATTAAACAATGGCTACAAATCCTCTTGCAATGCTGCTGACCACAGATCAACTTGTCAATGCCTTCCCACAATACCAGAATCCAGTTGCAATCCAGATGGACCAGTTAACCCAGAAAATGAACCAGTTAGCCCAGCAAGTGGAGCAGAATCTGCCATAACTGTGACTCCAATCTGTTCTGGCCTAATATTCAGTAGCTATTGCTGCCTTAATACCAGTCTTCCTCAACTGTGTACCTGCTTCCCTGCCTAGATGGAAATCCTAGTGAATTTATTACTTTCTTCACAAATTATATGTCTTCCTGAGCAATTTCCCATGGATCAATCTCATGTAGGATTTATAATTGGCCTAATGACGGAGGCAATCCTCCTTCCGATACAGAACAGCCCAGATTTGGACAATTACACCAATTTTGTGACACCTCTGAGGGCTAACTTTAATGCTGTAAGTGACCACCAGCCACAAAATCCATCACCTCTGACAGGAAAAGCACACTCTGTGCAAAAATAGACAGCAGATTTTAGTCATTAGCTCAGGATGAGGGCTGGTATGAAATAGGCTTCATTGACCAGTTTAAAGAGGGACCTGAAGAAATATGGGATGAAATCATCAGGAACCCCTGAGAGGTGTTTTTTTCCTGTATTAATGCAGATATGCCTGGATATCAGTGGTATTCTGAAAGAAATGCAGCAGAGTATTGCTTTTAATGTGCCTGAATTGGACTATTGGGGCCTGTATTTCCTTGGAAGGAATTCAGAATGATCCGGCTAAGTTCAGCCTATTCTGTTTTGCAGAGTAAGAGGAAAGATGTACACTGTTGAGTCCTGGTACTGAAGAGGCTAGAGACAGGCTTGGTAACAACAGCTCTTTATTGTAAGACAGTAAGATCACGCAAAGGAACCAGGCTGACAGCTCTCCCTTTTATACAGAGCTGCCATTGGTTCAGCCAATCAGCAGTCTCCTTTTTCCCGCTTGAATAGAGGACCTTGGAGTAAACAGCATAGCCCCAATACATAACATACACTGTTTTCTGAGCTTTGCTAATTTTTACCATGAATATGTTCTACATGTTGTAGAACAAGATGTAGAACTGCACTATCTGTCCAAAACAGGTTTCTCTTTACATGGAGTTCTATTGCCCACTAAACCTTTATTCAAACAGGCATTTACTTCTCAGTCTAATCCCTAGGCCTCAACTGCCTCTTTAGTATACAGGCTGATGCTTCCAGTTTTGCCATGGGAGCTTTATAATTTGCTCTTACGGTTTGTGGACAGTTTCATCCACCCCCGCCCCCCGCCCCAAACTATGCTTTCCATTTGTGGCAACTCTTTCCAGGCAAGACAAACTATAATGTTTTTAACAGGAAACTTTGGGCCATTAAAAAAGCCTTTTAGCACTGGTGCCCTTTCATTGAAAGGGAATATTCTCTAAGGCCTGAATAGACAAGAATTTAGAACACAAATTTCTAATAGAGCCGCAATGTTGTGAGCATTATTCTTTTTCTTATTTTAACTGTATTCTCTCTTATACTCCCAGTGTGAAAAAGAAGCAGGAAGCTGTCCTATCACAAAAATATTTCTGACCCATGAATACTGCATGGGGGGAAAAATCTTCCCTAACACCTGCCCTGCCCTGTAAGATTCTTGCACCTGGAAAGGCGACTCCTTTCTTTACCAAACTAAAGCATTTAAGTTGGGGCAGGGGGAAGAGGGTTGATAAAATCTATGTTCACTAAAAGAACATCTATGTATGAAGGTTTGGGTAGATGAGGTCCCTGTTCTACTTTCTACCACTGGCCTTCAGAATGGGGAGACCCACATCACAACAATTGGAAACCAGTTTGGTGTACTGGTTAAACCATCAGACTTGATAGCTGGAGACTGTAAGTTTTAGTCCTGGCCTTAACCATGAAAGCCAATTGGATGACCTCGGGCCAGTCATCTCACTCATGCCAACTCACCTCATAGGGTTGTTGTTGTAAGGAAAGTAAAGTGTGTTGGACATGTTCTCCACCTTGAGTTAGTTGAATATAATAGCCTGTAACTGGACACTTCGGTACATTCAAAATATTTCCCTTCTCCATGACTTTTGATGGTCTCATGTTAAAATAGACATCATGTTAGTCTGTAGACTTCAATGTCTATTCTAACAAGTCTGCTGTTCCCTCTGCTCTATAGTTTTCCTCTAGTCCTTGAGATAGGAAGAATTAATTTTGGCCTGAAAACTGCTACCACTACAGCATTCCCATTACAATACCCACAAAGCAATTCTGTAACTCATGCAGGGTGCTTGGGGTGGCAATATGGAAGAAAAGGCTGGGTAGGTCATGTCAAGTTAGAAACACCTCATGAAGGTAGAAGAATGTTGGGCCTTGTAGTGCCACCAGTCTACAAGGAAGCAGGCAGTATAGAAGCAGGCAGTGAGAATCTAATCTGCCTAGAGAGCCTCACCTGGCAATAGGTATATGTCAAATGGTGTTGTTTGTTGGCAGTTGGCTAAGGAAGGAAAAAGAGGGCTATAGGCAATATACCTCCAGTACCTCTTTGCGTAAAACTGAATTGGGAGAGATGCCACTACTACACACTAACATGCAGCTGAAAACTAGACCAGAGTTTCCTAACCTTTCCAGCTTTATGGACCAGCGGGGGCAGGGGAGAACGGATGATTCTACGTAAGTGGCTGGCAAGCACACAAGCATATGCAGCTCCATTTGTGTGAGTGGCGTGCATGCGTGCCCACCACTCATGCAAATGAGGATGTGCGTACACGTGCACACATTTCCTGGCCACAGCCCGGTTGCAAACAGTTCATGGACCACTAGTGGGCTGCAGCCCAGAGGTTGGGGACCCCTGACCTTGATCATCCAGTCTGTTAAATTTGGCGGATAGGAACTAGATGCTATTCTGGTGATCATTTTTCTAAGTTCACTCATGTCATTTTCTTTTGCAGCCTACCCTCCACTCTTAACACAGCTTATACATTGATTCAATAAGTTTTCTAAAACCATAATTTACCCAATTATTATAGAGGAACACAGTTCACAGCATATTTAGTACCAAAGTTCTATTTGAGAGCCAGTGTGGTATAGTGGTTAATGCAGCAAGTTAAAAACTGGGAGACTATGAGTTCTAGTCCTGCCTTAGGCACAAAGCCAACTTCTGTAAAATGTTGCCAAGAAAACTTCAGGATTTCTCTGGGCAGTCTCTGAAAATTGGGCATGCCCATTCCATGCTCTCAGGTGAAAAGAGCAAAAATCACCTTAGAACAATATTTTTTTCTATATAAACTACCAGCAAAATAATTGACCTAGTTTGTTTACATATGGTTGAATTATTTATAGTAACTCGGTGTATACCTCTACTCAGATGTTATTCTTTCAAGCTCTTTAACAGTTACAACCTGTACCAATTGTCTATGGAGATTCTCAGTCATCCAGGTCATGGTTGTCTCAAAGGTGCTTTTTTAAAAGGCAACTGGACTTCTTGTTTTTGCTTGAAGACGTTTCGCATCTCATCCAAGAAGTTTGTTCAGAACTTTGGGGCAACCTGCACCAACTATCATGTTTTCCAACTCTATGCTTTCCAGAGGGTTCCTCTTTTTTGAGGAACTGGTAGCCAATCACTTCCTCAAGGACCATCTGGATGTTGCCATATCCTCATAACTTTGGGTCTCCCAAAAACTTTTGCTGACTATTATCATCAGGAGTTACCCCCCAATTGCGGTAGAAGACCATGGGATCTCCTCCTCTCCATGACATTCTAAAAAGCTGGATGCTAAGTTAGTGGACTGTTTCCTAGACTTGTACAGATCAATCCTATTATGTTTTGTCTGCAGCTTCCAGTTACATTGATAATATTTCACCATTCCCTCCAGGTCCTGGGAATCTTTCTTGGCTGTTTGGCATGCCATTTTGGTGAAGGAAAAGAGGAGAATCAGGTGGAATGAATCCTGGATTGAAATGTTAATTGGAAGGGCTACTCAAATACCATATGATTGCGGGAAGCAGTAGAAACACACCCTTCACCAGCTCCACTTGCAATAACCTCCATAAGACCAAATCACTGGATTAGTCAAATATTTTGGCTTTGCTACTTGACAATTCTAATTTAGATGAAGAAAGGGACTAGTTTGAACAGAGTCATTTGAACAACTAATAAGAGAGAAAGAGAGCCCTACCCAAAGCTAAGAGATAAAATTCTAGAGAGGAGGGCAGGACTGTATAGTTCTACAAAGAGAAGGGATAGAAGGCCCTGAAATAGGGGAAATGCCCCCATTTCAGCTAAAAGAAGAAATGGTTGTTTGAGGAGGGCGAGGGTGAGTTGATATCTCTTCAAGACGAAGTGTCACAGGAAACATGGAAATCACATTCACCTACCAGAGGGGCAGGAGGTACATTCTTTTCCAGAAGTGAAACAGCTGGCACTGAAGAGCTGCTAGCATCCATGCCTCTTTCCCCTTCCAATCCTAAGGAGTAGAGATAAATCAAACCGCAAGAGCACAGAAGCAGTAAGTAACTGAGGCTAAAAGCTTTCAAGAGAAGGACAACCCCAGGAAATTATCTAAGAAACCCTTTGGGGAAATATGCCCCACTTGGTAGATTTAAGCTAGCTGGCTGCTCTTCTCATTGCTGCATAGAACTACAAAATCTTATCCTTAATCTTTTGAATCTTTGAGGCCAATGGTGACTCTATCCCTATTGGCCTCAAACCTTTGGACCATCGATAATGACTTTTTTCTCACTTGCTGCTTGGATTTGATGTTGCTATAAGAATAAAGATTCAAACTCTTTACAACTCCCTTCAGAGTGAGCTGCTTTCTCTCCCCATTTCTGTCTGCTGCTTTCTCGTCTCATCTCATCTCAGTTCTAGACCTGTTACTTCCCACTAGAGGGATTTATAGCTATTGCAGCTATAAAACAGGATAGCACCATAAATAAATATGAAATCACTACAGATGAGGACAAAGTGGGGAAAATGGGTTGGTTTTACAGCAGTTTTGGTATATGTTACAACCCAGTAAACTATAGCATGGTACAGTTCAATAAGAGCCATGTCTATAAGACATCGCAACATAAAAGAATGCGATACAAAAACATCAATCTATACAAAGGGGTGAGATAAAACAGCAACCTTTACCCATTGTGCTTTGTAAATCAATAAATACGCTGAGACAGAACTAGAAAGTATGTATGTATGCATTTTTATTTGACTACATTTATATATTACCCCAATCCACTAAACAAAAAGAAAATTTTTTGCCACTAGGCTAATATTTTTTGAAGATATACAGTATCACTGGCCATTTTTTCATTAATGATTTAAAATATTTTACAACATTGTCTAATATGAATCCTAATTATTGCTATATATAATATTGTGAAACCACAGCTGCCAGTTCTTGGCTTTAATATTCATTTTGGGAGTTCTTCCCAAAAGCCTAGGATGTCATAATGTCATAATCAGTGTAGTATATATGTGGATTCAAGCAGTGTGGCCTTTTGTAGTTGAGAGGTGGAAATGTTGTCAATGTCCACATTTTCTAAATGCCATACAAGATGTTTTGGGTATCATACCAAGTGTGCTGATAGCCACTAAAGCTAGTTTATTCCATGATCTTTAAACTTCGATTTTCAGATCTTAATATTTGGTGATCTTCTCCAATTCTTTGTCTTCTATTCTACTATGTCCTGCTATTGCCACATCAAGTATCCACACTTTCTTCTTTTCAACCACAGTTAAATTTGCCATGTTACAAGCCAAGACTTTATCAATTGGTATTCAGAAATCCCACAATATTTTAACCTGCTCATTTTTTACTACTTTTTCAACTACATGTTCCCACCCATTTTTCATTACTGACATATGTCAACTTTTACAGATGTTACAATGAATCGCTTTGGGGATTGTATTATGCAATTGTTTATTATCAGATTGTGCAATTTTGCACAAGCTAAGTATATGATCTACTGTTTCTTCTGTTTCTTTACACAATCTGCACTTTGAATCATTTGATCATTGTTTCATTCTGGCCTTGACTGCATTAGTTGAAATAGCTTGCTTTTGCACAGCCTAAATCAAGCCTTCAGTTTCTTATTTTAATCTGCGGACCCCATGATACGACGTGAACAACTCAAAGAACAAGAAGAGTTTCTTATTCTAATGTTCAGTTGTAAGCCGTTGTGAGGTTTTACCTTTATCTGCTTTCCCTTCAATCTTTTTTGAAATTGACCATGTAATGCTTTGGAGCACCAGCTTGGAATCGGATTTGGAAATGAGTTAGCAGCCTGCTTTATTAACATTTTTTCTTGGTAGTAACAATGTTAGGAAGAGCAATGTTTTTGCTGTGTCCTACCACTCCAAAACCGGAGAATAGCAACACACCCAAGCTCTGCTAGATGGAGACTAGCAGGCAAAAATGAGGCTGAAAATGTATTTGCATTTCTCCAAGACTACGCCCTTTTAAAAAAATCCCTGCCATTGCAAACAATGAGACAATTCTCATCTAAATATCACACCAATGGGAAGATATTGGAAATTCTTTGCTCTAGCCTCTACCTAGTCTCTTAAGATCTTTCTAGGTTCTGGTGTCAGATCAAGCCACATGCTTCTGTTAAGGCTAGAAGGAAATCAGCAGATTCTCCAAAAAATCAGATGGCCCCAGGATTGTTATCCTAAGGTCATTGTCATTTTTATTTGCATTTCTTAAAAACTGTGCATCTAAGGATGAAACACAATAAATACAGTAAATATAATACATAAAAATATACAGCCACCAGATTCTAACTTTTATGACCAAATGGGAACTAGTATGTTATTCTTCAATTTTAGGGGAGTGAAATTTCTCTACACAGGTCATCAATCCTTTGCTTTTTCTAAAGCACGCAAAGAACTTCATTACTGTATTACATTGATGGGGAGATAATTGTCTTCTCTATGCTAAAATAGTAGTTCTGCTGTGAAACGCAGGGTCCCCTCGGGCAAGTGAAAGATTTTTAGATTCCTGTCTTGTAATGTAGGTCCCTGATGTTACTGAAATATCTTTATGCAATCAGATCTGTTTGGCTTTTTGCACTGCATTAGACAATAGTCCCATCATGCAATGCATAGCTGCATTCAATTTCCCTAGCAGGATAGTGCAGACATAACAGCAGCTGTACAGTGCAGTCAGGAGGAAAAGGCACAAAGTGTCTTTTACAATGCTTCAAAGCCCCCATTTGGAAAGGATGGAAGGGCATTTCTTGATGTACTCAAGATAAAAATGTATACCGTCCCACTTGTATCACGACATCCACATGTTCACAAGCTATTGCCATTCAAAAATATTCTCTCTCTGAATCTATGTTAGTCAAATGTTGATGGCTTATTGGCTGCTTAAGGGAACAACAATTTAGAAATTATTTGAGACCATCTGGTGTGGCTGGACAATGGAACTGTTGAGGAATTCAAGGATGTGAAGTAATAAATATTCACACAGAGAGAAGTTGCTCAGGAGGATCCTTGGTGTTCTCCAAGCTTGTTTATTTGCTTGCAGATGTTTTATTATCCAACTAGGTAGCTTATTGGCGCTCATTTTAGGCCGACCTATTGCCATTCCTGTGGTGCCACCAGAGTAGACACATTGAAAGGCTTCTCAATCAGTAAACTCCTTCAGGGTGGAATTTCAGATAAGACTATTCTGGTCATTCATGCAAAATGTTCTACCCACATTTTATATTCAGTATCTCATCAGTTGGGACTGCACTGCCATTCTTTCCTTGTCCATTGTCGTTCATAGGTACCTTGGAAATCAGACTTCTTGGAGGAACACAGTGGAAAGTTCATTATTTGCATTTGCAAAGGGAGGCAGATGAAAATTAGAAAATTGCTACGGTTTGTACCTGCAGCCTTAATTCTGCCCAATAGTGCATGTTCATTATGTTGCAGTCTAAAGTCCTGATAGGCCTTTACATCATTATATTTTCCAGATGTGCAGAATAGAGCTTTGATGAGCAATTGTAAGTCTTCAAGCAGTTTTGAACATTTGCTCTTATAGATCTACTGTCTATAATAGCTTCTTTTCTTTTTAACATAAAGTGTTTGAGACAATTTTAAAAAACTGATAAATTATGTCAAATAGGGTTATGAATATACAAACTTTCTTACCAAACCTAACTGTAAATCACTGGTTTTAATTGAATGGTTCCTAAAGTAATGAAGATGAATCCTTGCACATTCTTAATTAAGAACAGACAATGCTGTTTCAGACTTCCAAGCTAAGGGGAGATACTGAAATATTAATAGTAGATTAGTATTAATGGTAAGCATCCAAATCTTTGCTGGTATTTTCAAATATAGTTTAGGATGCACTGTTAAAGTTGATGGGGAGATTTCTTAGGTCAGTGATGGGTTCTAAATCCCATCGTTACCAGTTCGCGTGCATGCTCATGTGCAGAAGCATCCTGGGCGGGTGGGTGGAACCTCCCTCTGCTACCGGTTTGTAGAATTGGATTGTACCGGTAGCAACCCGCCACTGTCTTAGGTTCTCTGTCAGATAGGCAACATATGGTGAGAGAGATTTACTCCACTGTTTTTCTTTTGTCTGTGTATTAAAACTCTCCAACTCAACTCCTCTCCTGTTAGTGGCATTTAAGGGAGTCATCAGTTAGAAAGATTCTGTGGGCAAGAGCAGGAAGAACTTTGAATCCTCCAAATCTTTGAATCCTCCAAATGTAAAGTCTGCTTGTTTCATAAACATATCTTCAAATTGGGGGTGTGTGGACACCACAGTTGTTTCAAAACTATGGACTTCCGTCATCCTTGACTACTGGACATGCTGGCTAGGCTGAGGGAACCCATTGAGTGACAGCCTCTGAAGGATCAAAGTTTCATCATCTTGATCTGGAGAATAAACAGAATACTTGTGGTCTTCTCCTACCAGGCTCCATGTTGGTTCTGACTTTTTTTTTAAGTTTAATTAAAAACGAGGAGGAAATGTCATGAAGCAATAGGAAAAACCAAGATATAGAATAATGTTTAATAAATTGAGCAGGAGAGTATCATGCAGCCCACAGGCCATATGAAGTCACAAGCTCCCCAGAGAGCTCAGAATTTGTGACAATGACAT
Source organism: Diadophis punctatus similis (assembly GCA_023053685.1). Classification (NCBI taxonomy): domain Eukaryota; kingdom Metazoa; phylum Chordata; class Lepidosauria; order Squamata; family Dipsadidae; genus Diadophis; species Diadophis punctatus. Next base: position 26,183,599 of record JALIGW010000004.1, on the reverse strand, counting down.
TTTAGTGGAAACTAACAAGTAATAGCAGCATGATTTCCTAATTATTTTCACTGGGAAACTAAATAGAATAAATATGTGAAGCTCAAATGGGTTTAACACATCTATAGAACAGTATTTGAAAACGTAGTCTGTCAAAACGGAAGACTGAGATGGGCAAAAGTCTTTCAGACTTCAATCACAAAAGGAAGGAGTGAAACAAGATCCAACTCTTGACCTTAAAACGGTTAATAGAAGGATAATAGAAGAAATTTTGTAGCTCAGGGTTGAACTGTGGAGTCCTTGGTGCTCTGTGAGCTTGGTAATTTTTTTATAGATGTTTCATTGCCCGAATACCTAGTTGGATAATGAAACATCAAACAACGGAACTCAGAGAGTACCAAGGACCCCATAATAAAAAAAAGACTGCTATTCCCTCATTTATAATAATAGCTAACTCTACAAAGATTCCATAGGTATTTTTGGAAATCAAATCTGATATGTTGGCTGCAACCCAGAAATATGCCCAACTGGTAAGAAAAAAAAATACAGTGGTAAGCTAGGGTGGTAGAATATTCTTGTTAGGTAGTTTTCAGTGATTTCAGTCATGTTGTGATATACTTCACAGCAGCCTTTTTATAAGAATGCCACTGAGATGCTCTTAACATTCCCAATGTGCCCACAAGCCTGAAAAATCGCCTGTCTGCAGTCTGACCAATTAAAACAACCACTTCCTAATTCTCTCACTTTTCTCACTTTCTCTTTTGTATTGTACAGAATAACAACAATGCTCAAAGAATTTGTTCTTTTACATGTCAAAGGATACAGCTGCTAAGGAAGGAAACAATTAGTCTCAGCTTTACAAGAATCCTTAGTCATCCTTCATGGTACAGTCTGGTTTGCTATTGTCTTGACAAGAGATAGAGGCATGCTAAGGTAAAAGAAAAAAACTGAGCATCTTCTTAGGCAAGGAGGATAGTAGTGAGATCTATTTAGCATTATTACTGGTTTTTCTTTTTCTAATGTTGCATTCCATCTGCTTTATTATCAGGTATTGTATTCCGTATCAACTTGCAAAGAAGGCACACGTGTGTGTGTGTGTGTGTGTGTGTGTGTGTGTGTGTGTGTGTGTGTGTGTGTGTGTACTGGTATGTATGTATGTATGTGTACACACACACACACACACACACACATATATGTAGGTCTTTGGTTATTCGGGTTTAAAACCCGTGTGAAATTGGAAGTCTCTTGGCGACATTTCGACAAAGTCTCATTCGTCATCATCAGGCTGGTGTCTTCAGCTTCCTGCTTCATCAGCCTGATGATGACGAATGAGACTTTGTCGAAACGTCGCCAAGACACTTCCAATTTCACGCATGAGAAAACCCGAATAACCAAAGACCTACATATATACACACACACACACACACACACACACACACACACACACACACACACACACACACACACACACACACAATGTGGCCGTCACATCTAGAATCAGGCAAAGCCAATCATTCCAAAATGTCTTGAATAAAAAGAAATGAAAATCTTATATAACTTCTTCTCATCAAAAATATGATCAGTCCCATAATCCCCCTTTGGTTGATGATGCAACAAAGTTAAATGCTATAAATGTTATTATCCAGGAGAAGAGCTTATGAAAAGTGAGAACGTTGAAAAATGGTAAGATGGCAAGTATAAATAACGTAATTGGATAAATATTAAAATATGGGCGTAGTTTGGTGTCTCTGAGAGTGTGATGTGTGTGTCATTAGTATGTAAAATATGTATTTGAATTGATTTATGCTGGATACAGGTTGAGCAGAGCAATTCTTGCTCTTTAACAAGTCATTGAAAAATGTATGCAAGCAAGACTATCATTTATTGATTTAGAGAAGGTGTACAATAAGATGATAAGTTTCATTGCATATTTTGAATGAATATGGAGCTGAAAGTTGCTAAATATGATATGATGGAAATAAATATGCTTATGTATAACTAGGTTGTTGAGCAAAGGGTTCGGCAGAAAAAATTATGTGAAGTCTTCTTAGTTTTATTTTTATTTATTTATGTATTTATTTATTTGTCAAACATGTATAGGATAGTAGTAGTTTGTATAAACATAAGTAAAAAGTAACAATAAAAGAGGACAATAGGACAGAAGGACAGGGACGGTAGGCACGATGGTGCGCTTATGCATGCCCCTTACAGACCTCTTAGGAATGGGGTGAGGTCGACTGTAGACAGTCTAAGGTTAAAGTTTTTGGGGTTTGGGGAAGAAACCACAGAGTCAGGTAGTGCATTCCAGGCATTGATCACTCTGTTGCTGAAGTCGTATTTTCTGCAGTCGAGTTTGGACTATATTAATTTATGTATAACTGTATGAAGGCTTGCAGTGATGTTAGAGCAGTCTTTATTGGGGACATGAAAGTACATGTATTTTTATTTGCAAATGAACCCTATTGATGACTGTGAACCCAAATGATTTGCAGCAAATGCTAAATAGCCTGCCTGATGCAATGAGGCATATGGATCTATCAAATGTATCAAAGATCATAGCAATGTGTTTCATAGGGGAAATGAGGTGAATGATTGCAAGTTATGCATACATTTCACAAAACTGGAACAAATAGATAGAATTTGTGTGCCATGGTAAAATGGTTACTAATGATGGGAAAGAGATGGGGAAATGTTAAATACAAATGTTGGGAGAACGATCATGCTCTTGATCTTTCCTTCCTCTCAATTCTTCCTCTTCTTTTACATATTTGTTTTATCGTTTGGTTACAATTCATTCTTTTAATACTGTTTTTGTGTGATTGCTCATTTTTGTACTGAATCCACATTCATTAATCACCCATTTGGTTTTGACTTTGTCTCATTTGCAATACTCGCACTTTAAGTAACCCATGCGCACTGCATTGAAATTTTTGTTTTGCCTTCTTGCACACCAGGATTGGTAAGTGTCATAACTGTATTTTTATTCAGAGGAAGAATGCCGAACAACCACTATTTCCTGGCTTCTAGCTGCTACTGTAACTGCTACACCAAACAAATTGCATTGAACAGCCTTGGAAGCCTTCAAAGCTGCAACTATGTGGTCCTGACTGAGGTGCCATGATCTTGCAATAGCCTCCTCAGACTTTCACTAGGGTTCTTTTAGAGGAGCAGGCAACATCCATTTATTTTGAATATGTTTGTGATAGGGACATGCTTTCTGAGATGTGGTAGGTTTGAAAATGAGCACCCAGTCATTCCAATTTGAGAAATGTTGTTCTGTCTTGTCCTGGCTTCAGTGATCTCTTGAGAAAGTAACATTCCACTATTGAAGGCGATAATTGCACCTTGGAAATAAAGATCTCGCACATTTGCCTTGCCTGCCTTCTCATTTAAATACCCTCTCTTCCTGCTTCCCATCTTTTGTAGCATCCTACTACTCACAGTCACCTTCTCTGCGTTTAGGCGAGAGACTGATTAGCAGCTGTTGGTTCAAGCACTGAATGCATAATTGATGATGCCTGCGTAGCTGTTTAAACTTGCATCAGTGTTGTTTATATTCATTTTAATGGCTTTTTTTCCAGTGGAGTTAAGGGTGCATGACTGCATAATGCATACCCTGATACATCTGCATATGAAATCATTCAAATATGTGCAATTGCCATGCTTTGATCTTAACCCGAATATATCTAGGAACTAAATTAAAGAAAATGGTTGATTTAAGCCTCATCAGATAGCCCAAAACAGGCATTTCAGTGGAGTTTCTGTCACTCACTTTTTCCTAATCAGAATTAAAAATTCATAACAAGGTCAGTGAGGGAGACTTCACTAAGTGATATGCAATCTTTACTTTCATAGAAACCCAAGACTTGCTTTAACATTCTAACTATATATTTATATGAGAGTAAATATTCAAAAGGTATAGTATGAAACATTTTTAAAAACCTAGCAAAAACTTTCAATTTCTCCAGATATTTCCATCTTGGCTGCATATCAAATCCAATACAAAGAGATGAGGAATGAAGAATAGAAAAAGTTGGCCTGATGTTGGAATTGTGTCCATGGAATCTACATATATTTGGAATTTTAAGAAATTCCAGACATGGTGTAGGAAGAGATAACAATCTTGACTAGAGGAAGCTGTACCAGGTGCTATGTATATTTCAGGTTACACCTTGGAAGGCCTATAATATTAGAGGAAAAAAGAAGCATGCTACACCTGACAGTCCATCAATATATAAACACAGGTGTGTATACACATACATATTCCAGCTGTTCATTTGTTCACTTCTAGGCCTCCCAAAGGGAATGGCAGTGACTATGCCAGTTGTGAGCAATTTTATGTCAGCCCCAAATTCCACCCAGGCTGATACTGCTCCATCCTTCTTTTTCAGAAATGTACTAAAGGAAGCAATTGGCCAACCAGACATGTTTTTATTTTACCATTTTATTTTAAAAAATATCATTTTCTGTTCATTGGCCCAGAGTCACCCATCTAGTTTTCATGGTTGAGGGAAGCCTGGAATCCATGGTTTCCTAGTTGAAATTGCCAAGAAGCTACAGCCAAAAAAAAAAGCACCCCAAAGTCTCAGGAGGGAACATAACAAAACATATCAGAGAACTATTGGAGGATATGAGAATTAGTGTAGTATCACCACTTATGTAAATAAATTGAACATAGAAACAGATATGGAAAAACAAGTTTTCTAAAAGATTCTTAAACTCAGAAGGATGTCCTAACCTCAGAATTGGAATAGAAAAAGATACCAATAAACAGATAATAATGGACTCAAGATCAAGGGAATATGGAAGGCATATACTAAAATTCTGCAAACTAGAGAAATCAACACCAAAGATACTTAAGGAGATATTCCTTATTTACAAGTACATCTAGAACCAGAAGATAGTTCAGTTATTATCAAATCAGAAAGCTAGAGGAATTGATGGAACACCTATAGAAATATAGCAAGCAACAGAAAAAGAATTAGTCAAGACCATACCAGCAAATTTGCAAAATAGCACAATGACCAACAGATTGGAAGGGACCTGTTTATAAATAAATACCAAAGAAATGAGATTTAACAGAGCATGCAAACACATTATCCTTAATTTCACATGCTAGCAAAAAAAATGCATGTAGAACCCTACATAGAAATGAAATGTCAATTATTCAAGCTGGTTTTAGAAAAGGCTGAAGAACAAGATATATTATATCTAATGAGAAAGCCAAAGAATTCAAAATATATATATCAATATGAGCTTTCTTGACTATACTGTAGTAAGTTCTTAGATTGTGTTAACTAGTTCAAGCTGTAGTTCACCTTATGAAAATACTGCAGGTATTGAAGGACATCCCAATTGCAAAATCTATACATAAGAGATGAAACCACAATCCAGATTGAACATGGATTGTGAAACAGCTTAGACCCATGTCAGGTTGGTTCCAGGTCAGTAAAGGGGGTCAAACACAGTCATGTGCTCTCTTCATATTTATTCAGTCTACATGCTGAATATATATTGAGGGAAGCTAGATTGGAAGGCTTGTCTGGTTAAAAAATGGAGGGAAAACATTTTTAGTAACCTACTACTCTATTCCAAAAATGCTACTCTGGTAACTGAAAGTGCACATGAGCTAAAAATTTAGTAATGAAAATCAAGGAGTACAATTTAAGAAAAATTGAATTAAGATTAAATATTAAAAAGTCCAAAACAGGTTTAGCAACTAGCCTTAGAACTGACATTGAAAGTTGGGTAGTATCTTAATAAAGATACTAGAACTCTGGGTAGAACTCTTAATAAATAAATAAATAAATAAGTATCAGTTGCTCAAGGTAGGCCGGGTCAGGAAATACTATAGATTCCCCCCCCCAAAAAAATCAGAACTCTACTTTGCTGATCTAGACCATCATAACAGAATCTTTAAATCCTGGCAGTTTTCCCTTCTCTCCCTCTTATACCAAAGAACGTCAAGGCAGGGCCACATTAAGTTTATTTCTAATGCTTTCTCTTCTCTTCCAGTTTTGGTTCATGTTTTGCTAACTGTCATATATACTTTCTCCAAGAACATCTTGCCCTAAGAGTTGTCAATTTAATCTTAATTAATTAATTAATGTTAATCTAAGAGTTGTCAATCTAATCTTACGTAGCTTCTTCTCTGGCAATATTACACTGCTAACTAGAGCATACAAAACATTCGCTAGACCAATTCTCGAATACAGCTTACCTGTCTGGAACCCGCACTGCATTTCGGACATTAATACAATCGAGAGAGTCCAAAAATATTTCATGAGAAGAGTCCTCCACTCCTCCGCTCGCAACAGAATACCTTATGCCACCAGACTTGAAATATTGGGCTTAGACAACCTAGAACTACATCGCCTTTGATCTGATCTAAATGTAGTTCATAAAATCATCTGCCACAATGTCCTACCTGTCAATGACTACTTCAGCTTCAACCGCAACAATGCACGAGCACACAATAGATACAAACTCAATGTAAACCACTGCAAACTCGACTGCAGAAAATACGATTTCAGCAACAGTGATCAATGCCTGGAATTCACTACCCGACTCTGTGGTTTCTTCCCCAAACCCCAAAAACTTTAACCTTAGACTATCTACAGTCAACCTCACCCCATTCCTAAGAGGTCTGTAAGGGGCGTGCATAAGCGCATCATCGTGCCTACCGTCCCTGTCTTACTGTCCTATTGTCCTCATTTATCTGTACTTACTTCACTTAGGTTTATGTTTATACCTATACCTGCTATCTTGTACATGTTTGACAAACAAATAAATAAATAAAATAAAATAAATGTTTTCTGTTAGACTCAAACTCCTCTCCCATCCAAAAGAAAACCTGGAATGATGTTCTGGAAATAAACTAGAGGCATGTCTCAATCCCACCTCTTCACTTGGCAACCCACCAAGATCCTTAGACAAATCCTGCAGTGCAGAATTAGAATGAATGGATAGTCCTCCCTTCCCTTCCTGCCCCCAAATGTCTTTACTCCCCTTATTCTCACCTATATAATTTTTATTAAAAATTTTGATTACAAGAGTAAAAACCAATACAAATTAAATTTAGAGAAAGAGAGAGTGGAACAAAAGTATAAAAAGTGCAGGGAAAAAATATATAAAGGAAATTTTTTTACCAATCTTCTTTACAAGTATAAACAAATTGAGTAACTCTTACTCTCTATAAGGTTACAAACGAATATCTCTTCATCCTATATCCCATCCCTTATTTATAAGCAAATCCATGAAACATCATTTTTTTCAATCTTGGTATGAGTAAAAAGTCCATAAAGTATTGCAAGAACATTGGACAAAAAAAATCTTCTTTTAACCTTTTAACCTTTCCTCCTTAATTCAAAAGATTGAATTTTGATTGATTTATCTTCTGTTCTTCTTTATTCCATCACACAACTTTAAGTCCAATAAGAAACATTTTTCAGGTCATTCTCTTGGTTTATCATTTGCATTTCCCTTATCTTTGTTATTGTTTACAAAAGCTGAGATAACCCAAATAAGTCTGTTTCTCACAAGAAACTAATTACAAGAACTTAAGTAGAAATTTTGTGTGCAAGGCATGGAGTGTGTATAACTGTTGTGCTTTTCCATAAAGTCTCCAATTCACAGTAGCCTTACAGTGACTCAGATGTCCCAACTGTTTCTCCCTGCATCAAGAGCCCAGAACACATTTTACTTCAGATAGCTTCAGCCTTTTAAGACCAAGGGAGCTGGACCATTTAAGAATCCTTCAACTTGTTCTTCACACTGTTTTCCTTGATGGTTTATGCCAATTGCATGATGAACATGGGTGTTGACCAACAAGTCTTTAACTGTATTTTGTTTCCATTAAAATAAATCAGATGTCTATTTATTTTAGTCGGATGTCAATACTTTCCTTAAGGTGATGTTATATGTACAGTATGCACAATCATCAATCAAACACTGATTTATTTTACTGGGATGTCAATAAGTCCTCTAGGGTACATTTATATGTACAGTATTTATCACCGGTGTTTCTCAACCTTCATAACTGTAAGATGTGTGAACTCAATGCTCAGAATTCCGCAGCCAGCCTTGCAATCTCATTTGGGTGGAAGGAAGGAGACTGTGGAAAAGTGAAGAATAAGGCATCTGGTTTATCAGAGAAGTGGCAATTTAATCCAAATGTGAGAGACATGGGAAGAAAGTGTTTCAAAATGACTCCATCCTAATTAACTCACTCAAACTGAGGTTGGGAATTTTCCCTTACAGTTTTCAGGATCCTGTTTGTATCCCAGACTGGTATTAAAGATACCTTCCTGAAATCAATGTTGGCCTTGCTTTCTTGGTTTTGCCAGCTATGTGAGGCTTGACAAGTAACTGTGCAAATCTTCCTTATGTATAATTATGTGCTGATCTCCTCTAATGACAGAATAGCTCAGGAATATGCTGGATGAAGAATTGCATGTTTCTATTGTTTATTGTAGGATTGCAATCTTTATCTCCCTTGACAGGCACAGTATGCTGAGTATTAAACAAAGGAATGCCACACATAAAAGCGAAGTATATCACTATCGAGTAAATACAATGATGTCTACAATAATTAAATATATCTGGACTTCCGGTTTGGAGCGCGCCATCGCGGACGTCCCCTTGTCGGGCGCCTTTCCGATCTTCGTTAAAAGCCGCCAGAACAGCTGTCTGGCGGCTTTGAAATCTCTTCCCCGGGCAAAGGGGAAAGATGAGAGCTTGACAGGTGGGGTAGAGCCCCCCCAGCGCCCTAGGAGCCATCTGGTAGGGCGCGAAGGGAGAGCTCCCCATGCAGCCTGTCTCCAGCTCCGAAGATCAGGAAACCTCCGCCTTTGCGGAGCTAGATGTCGTGACCAGCCACTGCTTCAAGAATGGGATTTATAATTACATTTAAACTACAGAAGTAGACAGAGAGAAACAGACGCGAGATGGGCAAGTACTGAAACCTCTTTTTTCTTTTTTTTTTCAACTCCTGGGCAAGCTTTCACTTTGGCAAGGGAACAAAGGAAATAAAGTAACAATATGGCGATTGAGAAGTGAAAGTGACTTTTGTTTTCCCAGAGGCTTTTTTTTTTCTCTCTCTTATGGAAACTTTTAACTTGGAAAAATGGTTTTTTCTTTTAACCCTGGATTAAAGTTATAATTGAAATATTTCCAATAATAAAAGACTACCTGGTTTTTAAACTGGAAAGAATTTTAATCAGGCACCTGGCTTTCTTTCTTCTTTGTACTCTTTTGAAACACCATAATGGCTTCAAAATCTGGAAAGATTGTTTTGACTAAAAGAAATGACTATCCATCTGGATATATTTCTAAAATGCAACTTAATACTGAGCTAACACCTCCACAGCCTTTGACACCTGAATATTTATTAAACAATCTAAAGATTATGAAACATGAACTTACTTTGGAATTTAATCAGAAAATAAGTGAGATAGATAAAAAAATGCAGGCTGCTTTGAAGAATATGAATCAATAACTCAGATTTGATGTGTTAGAGGTTTGCAAAGGTTTAGCAACAAATATTGAAGTTTTGGCAGAACGTATTGAAACAAATAAACAAGCTTTGGCAACCTCGGTGAATTACATAGATAAAATCCAAAATGATATTGCAAATTTTGAAAAAGAGGTCTTGATGACACAGTTCAGATCCATGGAAGTTGCTATAAGGGTCAGAGGTTTGAAAGAAGGATTATATGAAAATTTAAAAGGAAGGATGGTTGATGTATTGGATCAGGTGTCTGGAATTTCTAAAGTGGAATTGGCTACACAAATCGATAAAATATACAGAATCAATTCGTGGTACGCTAAACAAAAGCATTTACCAAGGGACATTGTCATATATTTTACCACAAGAGCTTTACGGAATAGAATTATACAAGCAACGTTTAACAATAATCTCATGGTGAATGGTCAGGAACTAAAGATTTGGAAAGAAATCCCCTCTAAAATGCTTAAAGCCAGAAAAAGCTACACTTTTTTGATTGATGAATTTAAGAGATTAAATTTACAATATAAATGGGAAGCGCCAGTTGGAGTAGCAGTGAAATTTTCTGGAAAAAGATACCGGCTCAACACGATAAAAAAAAGCTACTGAATTTTATGTCAATGTTTTAAAGGCTGATATATCCAAGATTCCAGAGGAAGGATGTATGAAAATAAAAGAGGAGGAGGAGGGGAAGCCATCTTTGCTGGATCAAAAGGAAATAGATTCAAAAACCCAAAAGGAGTGCCAGAACCAGATAGCTGGGGAAAAGGAGATGAAGGTTTGGGATCAGATGGGAGACGAGTCGACAAATTCGAATTTACTGAACTATTAAAAGATGAACTATCAAGATACAAAACGATGTGATGTTGAAATATATTGGACGGATAGAGACTAATATGATTGCATTTTTCCTTTTCCCTATTTAATGATTACCTATGCAATATTTAGTTAAGTTTTATATAACTTTGAGGTTACTTTTAATGTTAATAATATTAGATATATATAGTTTGTTGAAGATTTGTTTATTCTTTTTTCCCTTTCTTTTTTTGTTTATTGAAGTTAGTAAGTTAATTTAGAATAATATTATGTTATTAATATCATGATGAAATTTAATATTTGATGATTACTTATGTAACATTTAGTTAAGTTTTATCTTAGAGGTTATTTTTAATGTCAATAATATCACTTTAAGATTTTTGTATTTTATATTTAGTTATTATTTATATAACATTTACTTTGTATAAGATAGAGGATTGAAGGGAGGAGGGAGGAGGTTTGTTTGTTTGTATTGTTAAAGAGATTTCTCTTTCTTTCTTTTTTTTCTTTCTTCTTTTTTGTATCTTTACTATTGTATATAAATGCGATATATTATTAGTGTATAATCTGGAGTTGAAGTTTTTTTAAAAATAGTGTTCTTTTTTTTCTTTTTTTTTCTTTTTATTAACAATTTAAATTTATTATTATGCCCTGTATTATCTCTGGGAAGTCCGGGAGGGAGGTGGGGAGGGAAGGGGGTGGGTTCGGGGGGGGGGGAGAAAAAAACAAAAATGTTTGTACTTTATATTTAATATTTTGCTACTACTTATGTAATTCTGTACTAATAAAACTTTTTGAATAAGAAATAATAATAATTAAATATATCTCAGAGTTTGTAAAACTCTACTGAAGCCAGATAATCACAACTTTAATCATTTTTATAGGTTTTATTTTTAGTTTTGCTTCAAAGTTAATTACAAAATCAAAAATGGAAATCAGTTTTATGCACTGTTACATTTACTTTGACATGAGTCTTTATTGATTATCCCTTGGGCCATATCAAAGTGCAAAGTTCCAGAAACAAATTATTACTAAAATTTGATAAAAACAATTTAAAATGAAATTTGATAAAATAAAATTTAAAATGAAATTGGAATAAAATATGATTTAAAATGAAGTTGGAATAAAATACAGTCTAAAATGAAGTTGGAATAAAATACAGTCTAAAATGAAATTGAATAAAATACAATAATTTAAGATATTGATAAAATATGATAAAATTATATTTCGGTGTCACCCCTGCAATCTACCCCAATCAGTCCCACGTATGCAGATCTCAACCAAACCATTTTGTTTAAATACTGTGCTGTGTTAAATGTTATTTTCAGGTTCTGGCCGCATATAAGGCAAGTTGTTTTGATATGGGGATCCCAATGGGTCATTCATTTGGTATATAGACCAAGGTACCTGTCTCTCACCCCCTTATGCAAGCAACAATCAAATAGGATGTGAGCCAGGTCTTCTACCTCTGCCGCTCCGTAAATGCAGAGACGCTCATTGTAGGGTATAGAATGGAACCTCCCATACCTGACCATTGTGTCAAGCTGTTCAAATCTTGCTTGTGTAAATATCTCCCTAAGATGTTTTGGCAGTTGTAACTTCAAATAGCTGTCTATTTGAAATGTATGTTTGTATTTACTCAGCCATTTCAAGTTACCCACCTTACTAAGGATAGCTATATCATTTTGTGCTTCTATATCCTTAATTCTTTGGGCAGCACTTTTTTTGAGTTGTTCTCCTGTTATGCAAGAGACTGGAAAGCCACAGCTTCTTACAAAATTTGTAAGTTTGGTGATCCAGATTTGTGATTGTAATTTTATTTGCTCTAGTAGACATAACTTAGGGAGTCTATCAGTCTCCATTTCATTGACTTTGCACCAGTAGTTATATGCTCTAATTTTGGATAGTGCATGAATTGTATAAATTCCCAATTCAGCTCTAACTGCTGCAGCAGATGTTCTTGTATCTACACCCAAAATACATTTCAAATGCTGGGACTGTGTTTGTTCTAGGACTGTGGTTGAGTATAGACCCCAAACTTCTGCTCCATACAAGAGCATAGGGGTAACCTTAGCTTTATAAACTTTAATTAATGGGGCTAGAGACCATGGGTAACTATGGTTCTTTAGTTTAAGCAGTAAATTCAAATGGGCTTTTGCTCTAAATGTACTCCATTGATGATGGCAAGCCCAAAATCCAGTCTTGGAAAAAGTTACGCCTAAATATACAAAGGTGTTAACCTGTTCAATTGGTTCACCATCTAATTGCCACCAATGTCTCTGATGGTGTTTTCCAAACACTATTATTTTTTATTTAGATTTACTAATGATTAGGGAGTTATCCTGGCAATAAGAGCTGAATCTTCTTAATAGCCTACATAATCCTACTTGTGAATATGATAATAAAATCATATCATCAGCATAAAGCAAGCTGTTACAGTAAGTATTTAGGATCATCGGCATGTGTAATATGGGATCCTTCATTAACCCTGGCAGGTCATTGATACATAAACTAAATAATAATGAGGCCAGGATACACCCTTGCCTTACCCCTTTATTTGTCTGAATCCTGTTAGTCAGAGCCCCATTAACCCCATACCACACCCTCAAACAGATACTTGAGTAAAGGGCTTTAATCAAAGCCAGGAGTCTAGGTTCTATTTTAAGAGATGTTAGTTTACTCCATAGTACTTCTCTGTTTACCATATCAAATGCTGCTGTAAGGTCTATAAAAGCAGCAAACAGGGGTTTCCTCTTATATGCATATTTGTCAATTAGATGGTTCAAGACAAAGCAGTTATCAATAGTAGATCGGCTTTGTCTAAAACCTGCTTGTTCTTCTGTGAGGATATTGTTTTCCTCTACCCAGATTTCAATTCTGTTCAAAAGATACCTAGCATATATTTTTGCTGCAATGTCAATCAAGCTAATGGGCCTATAATTACTAGGATCCTTTTTATTTCCTTTTTTATATATGGGGACAACTATTGCCATTTTCCACCCATCTGGTATATGGCAGGTATTATTTATGTTTGTAAAAAGACCTGCCAATACTGGATCCCACCAATTGGGAAATTTCTTGAATAATTCTGCTGATAAAAAAATCCTCACCTGGGGATTTATTACTCTTTAAGCTTTTAATGATGGATTGTATCTCTTTTTCCGAGACTGGTGGCCAAGAGGGGGGGGGCATTTACTTTAAGCTTAGAATCATAGTCTTTTATTGTTTTATCAACTTTTATTTGACTTTCTCTCTTATCTGTAATATTAATTTTGTTATAATTGCAAAAAAAATCATTTTTCAGTTACATAAAAGACCTCACTCTTAAAATAGTACATCTGCATTAGGCTGATTTGGCTATGATAATCTTTGAGATAGAATTTTAGATAAATTATCCCTTTTAGATACCTAATGCTGTTTTACCATACTGTATTAATTCAGTCAGTCTTGTATCTTGATTTTTTAGCATTTCAAAAACAGGATGAAACTCTGTTAATTATGAAAATTTACCCAGTGCAATGCCGTTCATGTCTATTCAAATGCCAGGCGTGTCAAATTCAGTTGGCTTGACGGCTAGAAAATCAGTGTAAAACTGCAGCCAATAGGAAACAATATGTAGGCCGTTAGATCTCACAGTGATCTAAGTCAAATTTATTTATTTGGTTTTCACTTAGCATTTTGTATAAACTCAGAAAATTGGGGTTTATTCAGCAAATTAAACCATCCCTCAGTGCAATATGTAAATGAGTCAGTGAGTTGGATGCTGACAAAATTCAGTGCTACGAGGACTTGGAAAGAGAATTTTACACAACTGTTTTCCTCCCCCACCCTTTGTCTGACTGTTCTCCTGTCATCACAATTTTGCAGCTTTCACAATAAGTCTTAGTTTTGCAGTATTGTTTTTGGAATGGATCCAGAATTGCCTCTGTATCTATGTCAGTGAGTATTCCATACACAGAACTTCCAGCTAAGCAAGGGACGTTCTTAGGTTCTCTGCTGGAAATCTTCTAGTGCAGGCTTTCTACAGGAATACCCAAGAAGGTTAAGCAACCTTCTTCATTATTTTTGGAGGGAATTAACATCTCTGCTCTAGTTCTTCATTGAGACAGCAGATCAATAGAGGAAAAGGGAAAGAGGAAATTCCTGAATATGTGTTCACTGAACTTTGAAAGATTTTATTTGAAAATTTGAAACAAATTTGTCATTCTGATTTTGTGAAATATTAACTTGAGTTTGAAAATGAGAAAATAAAGGAAAAGTCATGTGAAAGAGAGAGAACATATTCATTACAACAGAGCATGTAAAGAAAAACTTTCTGATGTCTCAAATTCTAAAAATACACTACAATTTTAAACTTCTATTCTATCTTCAATTTTGGAAATTTTATCTTTTCTTAAAAATTGGGAGATATTTGAAATAAACTTATTATTCATTCATTCATTCATTCATTCATTCATTCATTCATTCATTTATTTATTTATTTATTTATTTATTTATTTATTTATTTATTTATCATTTATTTATTTATTTATTTAGTGAGATTTATATACCGCCTCACAGTGCAAGCACTCTCTAAGCGGTTTACACCATTAAGCAATGTATATTTATATTGCCCCCAACAATCTGGGTCCTCATTTTACCTACCTCGGAAGGATGGAAGGCTGAGTCAACCTTGAGCCGGTGAGATTTGAACCGCTGACCTGCGGATCACAGTCAGCTAAAGTGGCCCGCAGTACTGCACTCTAACCGCTGTGCCACCTCGGCTCTTCAATTATTTATTTATTTATTTATTTATTTATTTATTTATTTATTTATTTATTTATTTATTTATTTATTTATTTATTTATTTATTGTTCATACTTCTATGCCGCTCAACTCTTGAGAGACTCTGGGCAGCTTACAGTGAACAGTAGCACATAGGACTGAAACAATGCTAAGAATATTTGCAAGCCATTACACAGAATTCAAAAGTAAGCGTCCATGCTATTTTGAAAGTCACATTGAAAATGTATGTTTTCAAATGTTTTAGAAGGAAAGCAAAGTTTTTAAAGAATGTATAGTTCTTAAAATAAAAATCAAATCAAACAGAATTGCTCCAGATCTGGAAATTTGGGCTTGAACTCACTAATTGTATTGCAGTTGTGAGAGGGAGAGGCAGTCCCAAGGAATGACTAAGATGAATTAAAATGTATACTGTAGTACAGGAATTGTGAATCTGTGTTAATTCAGTAGTCCCAAGGGGCACACAATGCCCTAGATTCTTGCAAATTCAGTTTTGTAATGGAAATGGATAGAACAAGACACCTCTTTGAACAGTCTATATCTTGCTGCATGTATAGCAAAACACAGACTGTTTGATAGACTCGCAAGAAGATGCAGATTTTTGGATATTCTTGGAAAATTAAAAATAAACATAGCTGTCCAGAGCTACCCTATGCTTTATTGTGCTCATCTATTTACAAATAAAGATAAAGTTAAAGTAGGGAGTTGATAGTGAGTAGATAGTGGCATGATAGAGACATTAACACCCATACTCCGCCAGCTGCACTGGTTGCCCATTGGTCTCCGGGTGCAATTCAAGGTGTTGATTATCATCTTTAAAGCCCTACATGGCTTACATCCAGGTTACCTCCAGGACCACATTCTACCTCATACTTCCCTTCGACCGGTCAGGTCCCATCAACCACAGAGTGGGTCTCCTCCAGGTCCCGTCAACCAAACAATGCCGGCTGGTGGGGCCTAGGGGGAGGGCCTTCTCTGTGGGGGTGCCCGCTCTCCAGAACCAACTACCCCCAGAGATCCGAATTATCCCCACCTTGCTGGCCTTCCAAAAAGCCATCAAGACATGGCTTTTCCTGCAGGCGGGGTGACTGAGACAATTTTACATCCTAAGTCTCCCCCATGTATGTATGGTTTTATATGTTTTTAAAAATTCTTTTTAATACTGTTTTTAAATTTTATATTGTTTAGTTGTTCTTCAGATGTTGTACGCTGCCCTGAGTCCTAAGGGAGTAGCGCGGCATATAAGAGCACTAAATAAATAAATAAAATAAATAAATAAGAAACACTCTCGCTAGCTTGTCTTGTGGCAAATTTGTATTTTCTGACTCACCGTACCCACTGCAGCAACCATTTTGTGAATGGACAGGTCCACTCCCCGTGGGGAGGTATTTTCTGCTTTCCAAATGTAAACTACATCCACTCAGTTGGTTATCCTGCTGAAGCAGCAGTTCTTTTCTCACACAATGCATTAATTGCTGGCAGCTATCAGTTGATCTCAAAAATACCCCTAGGGTTCGACCTAGAAAGTACTTGGATGGGAGATGAAGCTGAAAAACACTGTAGAAGAAAATAATGGCAAACTGGCTCACTGCTGTCACCAACAAAACAACATGAACCAATTCAAAGGGCGACTTTACTTTTTTCCTGTTAAGTTTTACAGTACCTATAACTGGAATTCTAAAGACAACTATCCTCAGTTAACTTCTAACTGTCACATATTTTTTTCTCTTTTTCTTTTTTTCTTTTTCATTTGTTCTTCCTGCAATATTGCTCCTGTGCCTTTAAAACTGTTTGACAGATAAAGATTCAGTAGGTGAAACTTTTCACAGGATGGGAAAAATGATAGAGAAAAATATCACCCACTGAATTTATGATTGTCAGACAGTTTTTAAAGGCACAGTCTATCAGGGAAAGTGGCAAACTTCTACTGTCTGCCAAGGTTTCGTGTCTGTCCTACTTGGGCCCTGAATTTCACAACTTCACTGGCATATGCTGGGTTTTGGCATGCTGAGTATCTTAGCGTGTGACAAGTGAAAGGATTACTACAAAATAACAATTGTGGTTTGTCATCTATATTTGAAAATTTGCCTTCTAGACTATAGCAAGATCATTATTTTGATTTCCAAACATTCATTGGCAGGATATTTATAAAGTATTCAAACAGGTTATTGTTTTGACTTGAGTTCCTCTTTCGAATGTAATTTATTCAGACAAGGTACTGCTTGCAGCACTTAGAAGTACCTTTATGTATAAATATAAAATAATGCACAGCTCTAAAACGTATTTCTTTCTCTCCCTAGTTAGGGATATGTGCATTTTTCTAGTACAGTATCCACCTTTAAAGTCTGACAAAAGCTGCATGTAGTCTCATAAATTGAAAGTTGGGGAAGAGGCTATCATGAGTTGTCCTTACCTCAGCCCTGTGAAATTAGTGTGGCTGAGTAATAGCTGCAGGGCCACTGTTGCACAGCATAGTCCATCTTTGCTATAGAGCAGGGGTGTCAAACTCAAGGCCCACAGGCCGGATCTGGCCCCTGGGTGCTGAGATCTGGCCCGCGGGGCCAGCCTGGAAACAGCAAAGGACCGGCAAAAATGGAGCTTGGGAGAACCACACACACACCCCTCCTGCAGCCCTCTGCCAGCAAAAACGGAGCTCCATTTTCACTGGCAGAGGATATCAAAACAAAGAATAAACAAAACAGGAGAAATGTTTCCCCTTTTGCATTTGAGCATGCAAGAAGAGACAGGAAAGGAGAAAGGGAAAGAGGAAAGATAAAGAAATAGAAGGAAAGATAGGAAGAGAGCAAGGAAGGAAAAGGAAGGAAAGAGGGGAAGGAAGAAGAAAGGAGAATGAAGAGGGAAGGAAAAAGAAGAAAAGGAAGGAAGGAAGGAAGGAAGGAAGGAGGGAAGGAAGGAAGGAGGGAAGGAGGGAAGGAGGGAAGGAGGGAAGGAAGGAAGATTATAATGAGAGTGAGGGAGGGTCTCAGGGAAGTCCTGCTTTAGCACTTGGCCACCAAAGGTACCCCCGACATGAGTCTTGTGTCACGCCCACCATGACCACGCCCACCCCCTGGCCACACACACCCAGCAACTGATGCAGCCACTGATGCGCCAACCTGATGCGGCCCTCAATGAAATCGAGTTTGACACCCCTGCTATAGAGCATTGTCTTGCTTGTGCAAATAATAGGCATAATAATGACCAATCTTCAGAATATGAAATGTCAGATTAAGAATAAAGCAAATAAAGCATGTATTCAGTTCACTTTTTGTTCCAGTAGTTGAAGCAGATGTGGGGGGAAAGATTGCTGAATCAGGAAGAAGAATCATAGCTGGATTGTATCTGTATGGAATGCTCTGCGAAAAGAGAATTTTATAGAAACACTGCTGATTGCCTGAGATGCCACATTACATTTGGTTGAATGACTTTGAAAATCGCTGCATGCAAAACAAAGAATATGCATGGATGGCTGCTCTAGGAGTATGCGGTGCACTCATCTCTGGCTATTATCATTCAGCTAAGCTCATTTCATAGCATTCCATGTGTAATTTCATACATTGTACAGCTGTCCTTATGTTACTCCATTCTATAGCCAAAAGTCTCTGATTTTCCAAAGCAACAAAATTAAAAGGCCTGCTATGTGAAGAAACTGAAATAAACTCTGTATTTTCAAATTCAAAGACTGGAGAAGTAAATGCATAATAAAATGAAGTGGATTTTTGTATGCTTTCTCCTAAGAGAGAAATTCTGGCGGCTGAGAATTCTAGTTGTAATTGTGCGTGCCTCGCTGGGTCAAGGGGCAAAATCATGAAATGGGTGCAGCCACAGAGCTCCACCCCTTTTGTACCTGTATTGTGACAGTGCCACAAGATGAAGTTTCACCTTGACACAGAAACCTCTGGTTGTAATGCAACATACTCAGCTATACTGTGGTTGGAGGGAACACATACAATGGGTTTCAGTGTCTGGGAGACAAAGTAGAGACACGGTATTTATGCTGTAGAGGTCTATATGAGCTGCTGGGTGTGAAATTAAAGGCAGAAATTTTGTATTCATTCAGCAAAAGATGAAATGACACTCAGCAGATGGCACCTTTTCAGATGAGATATGTTCTTAAAAGACTGAGGGCTAAGTTGTGATATACACAGATGTCGATGCCGAAAGAAAGAAAAAGAAAAAAAACATTGCATATTCATTTGGATTTCCCCAAACTTAAATCTCTCATCTGATCAGAAAGATTTCAGGCCAGTAATGAGGTCAGTTGCTACTATCTTAAACAATGCACCCTGAAAAATGGATCCTCGTGGTATTTCTGTAGAACCCTATTTGTACTCCCCAATCTCTCTATGCAGTTTTACAATTAGCTCTGCAATAATCTTCAGTGCTACAAACCTCAGAATGCAGAGAACAAATTGGAAGATGATCTTGAGCCAATTTGTGCTCTCTCTCCAATCGATCAATTGCGGAGTGCAGAAAATGTCATCAGTAAATGCAAAAAAAAACAACCTGGAATAACAATAGAAGAAGAAGAGAAAAAAGAAAGAAAGAAAGAAAGAAAGAAAGAAAGAAAGAAAGAAAGAAAGAGGGAGGGAGGGAGGGAGGGAGGGAGGGAAGGAAGGAAGGAAGGAAGGAAGGAAGGAAGGAAGGAGAAAGAGAGGGAGGGAGGGAGGGAGGGAAGGAAGGAAGGAAAAGAGAAAGAAAGAAAAAAAGAAAAAAAGAAAGAAAGAAAGAAAGAAAGAAAGAAAAAGAAAGAAAGAAGGAAGGAAGGAAGGAAGGAAGGAAAGAGAGAGGGAGAGGGAGGGAGGGAGGGAGGGAGGGAAGGAAGGAAGGAAGGAAGGAAGGAAGGAAGGAAGGAAGGAAGGAAGGAAAAGAGAAAGAAGGAAGGAAGGAAGGAAGGAAGGAAGGAAGGAAGGAAGGAAGGAAGGAAGGAAAAAAGAAAGAAAGAAAGAAAGAAGAAAGAGAGAGGGAGAGGGAGGGAGGGAGGGAAGGAAGGAAGGAAGGAGGGAAGGAAGGAAGGAAAAGAGAAAGAAAGAGAGAGAGAGAGAGAGAGAGAGAAAGAAAGAAAGAAAGAAAGAAAGAAAGAAAGAAAGAAAGAAAGAAAGAAAGAAAGAAAGAAAGAAAGAAAGAAAGAAAGAAAGAAAGAAAGAAAGAAAGAAAGAAAAAGAAAACTTACAGTAAAGGGAAACAAGTAAAGCCCTCAGGCCATCTTTCTGCTTTAAGGAACAGACTCATGTGACATCTGATGCCTGGAGGCAAGGTAAAGAACAAATGCCCACTAATAGAAACCAGATTGCCCATACATTCTGCAAGGTCATGACTACAAATGTAAAGGTTGACCGGGGGAGGGGGTTTGATTAATTTTAGATACAACATAGTTGAATTAATAATTATTAACTCAGCTATAATTATTAACTTAGCTATTGAAGACAGGATGGTACAGGAAGACATATTCTGGCTCTGATTGGAGATCAGCAAAAACACTGCCTGTAAGTATTTCATGGAATATCCAAACAGCAAGGAAGACATTTATTGCTCCGTTGGTAAAATCATACCAATTTTAAACATGTAGCAGCTTCCATGGAGACCTTCTTTTCTTGAGACTTTTGGGAAATACGATATGAGATCAATGCCATCTGCATTCCCACCCCAATCAATATTTTAACTTACAGTAGAAAATGCATGGAATTGAAAGATATATTTCATATATCATGGAATGAAAGATGGTTTTTCCATCTTCCATTCCACGATACAGGAAAGAAATCCTTTTCCTTCGTCTCACAATGCAGTATTCAAAGGGGAGACATATGTTGTCTATTCCCTACCCCCAAATTCTAAATCTCGGTTTAAATCATGGAAATACAGTAAAATTATGCTACCATGAACATCTCCTTTGGAGTCTTCAAATGTCCCTGCCCTTCTGGCTTTAGTTGGGATTTTCTATTCATTTTAATTATTTTAATTATTTTAAATAAATAGAAGGCTGCCATATTGCACAGCAAAGAATCTGCCTGTAGAATCATCTTTATTTCTGAAATGACTTGGATACCATTCACATTCTTAAAAAATAAAAATGGTCAGACCAGATTAACAGAGTTGGAAGGGACCTTGCTGGTCATCTAGTCCAACCCCCTGCCCAAGCAGGAGACTCTTACATCTGCCTCTACCCAGGATCGAACTCACGATCTCCTGATTGTGAGGCAAGAGCTCTACCTCTAGGCCACAGCAGCTGGGTAGTGGTGAATGACTACAGATTAAAGCTTTTCTTGGTACCCATCTTTCCAGAAAAGAGACAAGGAGTAGAGGAGAAGATGGGAAGTCTTGTGGTAAATGGATATTTTTGATGGGAACCATTGTAAATTGGCAACCATACCATGGAAGCCATTTTATTATGAAAGCATCCATGACATGCCCTCAAAATTCCACATTTTATTTGACCCCAAAAATGTGGCTCTATCCCAATCTTTAAAGTTGCTCTCTTAAAATATTTAGATTAGGTTAGCCAACTAACAGTCCCTGAAGCTGCCACTGTTTCCCAAACCCAACCTCAGTTAATTAATACTCATTTAGAATTAGCATGCTCTGGTATTTTTCAGACGTGTCCCATTTATAGCCTCTGAATTGCTCTGCCTGGCCAGGAATCCAGAAAGAGGTCAAATTCAGGGCTCCTCATTTATTTTTAAAATAGCTAAAGCTGAGTAAGTGCCCTACTCTTTTTTTTTCCTTCCTCAGTCTATGATCAGTGGCATTCTACTTCATCCCTCTTCTGGCTTTCCACTTCTTCCATATCCTAAATCCTTTAGTTTTCCAATATTCTATTCTATTTCCCTGCAACTGCTTCTCATCAATATGCCCAGCTCAAACTTTACACTCAATATCAGTTCCACTTCCTGCCCCAACTAGGATTCAACCATTCCAGGTTCCAGATTTCCTTTTGTTATTGCTATTAATCCTATTATTTTTGCTGAGGTAAGAGACAGACAACAAAGGAGATATGGTTAATGAGTAGAGAATATGACAACATGCATATATGTTTAGAACAGTATTTGAATGATTCATGTGTATGGATGTGTTGGGCTTTGACATGGAATTTGTTCCTTTCAGTGGGTAAATTTGGGATCGTCATTCTGTCAGCCCAGTGTTCTGTTTGGGGGCTAAAATTATGACAGTTCCCCCTTCCCACATAGATTGCCTACTGGAAAGGAAGAATGTAAATGCAATATATGCATTCTTGTTTACTACACAGCAACTAACTATATAGTACACCTTCTATTTTAAAAGTTCAAATATGATCATCCAAATCTAAAGGTTTCCCCTGTCGAGTCATGTCCGACTCTAGGGGTGGTGCTCATCTCCCTTTCTTAGCCAAGGGAGCCAGTGCTGTCCGAAGACACTTCCATGGTCATATGGCCAGCATGAATGCTGTCACCTTCCCACCAAAGTGGTACCTATTTGTCTATTCACATTTGCATCTTTCGAACTGCTAGGTGGGCAGGCAAGTAACGGGAGCTCACCTCATTGCACGGTGTTGGGTCTCAAACCAGGCTGTCAGATTTCCATCTGACAAGCTCAGCGTCTTTAACCACTGAACCATTGTATCCTCCCTGACCCAAAACTACCTGATTGACAAGAAGAAAGAAGTACAGCAGCAACTGAGTGATCAATCTTGACCTTTTCTTTTAAAAAAAAGTACCTAGTGAGCAATATCCAGGTTTTGAGCCTCTTAGAATACTCAGCCTTTATTTATTTATTATTTATTTTGTGAGATTTATATACCACCTCACAGTGCAAGCACTCTCTAAGCGGTTTACACCAGTAAGCAATGTATATTTATATTGCCCCCAACAATCTGGGTCCTCATTTTACCTACCTCGGAAGGATGGAAGGCTGAGTCAACCTTGAGCCGGTGAGATTTGAACCGCTGACCTGCGGATCAGTGTCAGCTAAAGTGGCCTGCAGTACCTGCCTCTAACCGCTGCGCCCCCTCGGCTCTTTGGGGAAGTAGTACCCTTATAGAACAGGCTACCTTCCCTGCCTCTCTACAGCTATTTCAGTTCTGTTCAGAACCTTTTGGCACCTCCAACACTTCAAATCTGATTTACAGTAAACCAAGCATGACATTTATTTAGGAAAGAAATAGGATAGTTTGGAATGGGACAAGATTACACAGATGCAAAAAGCGTTTTAAGGGATGAAACATTACATAATGCAGCTTCAGCTCTAATGCTTTAGACTTCTGTACTTCAAGATAAGTTTGTTATCAAATGTGTTGTCATGAGAAATGCTAATAATGATGAACAAAGTAAAAAGACAGCTTTTCTCTCTGGGCTTGATTTGGCTTGATCATTGATGGAGAACAACAGATACCAATATTCAATTTGGCAGCTCTTAGTGTAAAGCCAACTTGCAATGTACTTGAGTCATACCCATCTTGCAAGGCAATACTGTGGAGCAGAAATTGATCTATTCTGTAAAGTGGCCATGTATATGGGCTATGGTGGCATCAAAATAGGGGGGGGTTATGCACAGGTTCGCCTGGTGCACCAATTGCGGCCATACTTGGAGAAGGAGGCTCTACTCACGGTCACTCATGCCCTTGTCACCTCCCGACTGGACTACTGCAATGCGCTCTACATGGGGCTACCCTTGAAGAGTATTCGGAGACTTCAGTTGGTGCAAAATGCGGCTGCGCGTGCTGTGGTGGGTGTGCCAAGGTACACCCACGTTACACCTATACTCCGCCAGCTGCATTGGTTGCCCATCGGTCTCCGGGGACAATTCAAGGTGTTGATCATCATCTTTAAAGCCCTGCATGGCTTAGGACCAGGTTACTTTCGGGACTGCATTCTGCCTCATACTTCCCTTCGACCGGTTAGGGCCCACAGAGTGGGCCTCCTCCAGGTCCCGTCAGCTAAACAATGCCGGCTGGCGGGCCCTAGGGGGAGGGCCTTCTCTGTGGGGGCCCCCGTGCTCTGGAACCAACTCCCCCCAGAGACCCGAACCATCCCCACCCTGCTGGCCTTCCGAAAAGCTGTCAAGACATGGCTCTTCCTGCAGGCAGGGGGTGAGCCTAGTTCCACCTGAGCTCTCGCCTGGTATGGCTGATGGTGAACATTTTTAATCTTTTTGTAATTTTTAACTGTTGTTTTTAACTGTTGTTTATTATTAGTGTTCTTGTATAATTTGCTGTACGCTGCCCTGAGTCCCTCGGGAGTAGGGCGGCATAGAAGAACCAATAATAAATAAATAATAAATAAATAAATAAAATGACACTTCAACTGATACAATTTTTAAAATAAAATATGTTGTGCATTGTGTAGTATATACTTATACATTTTTAAACTGTACGGACCCCTAGCTATCTTTCCCTTTCCTCCCTCCAAAGCAAATTTTTGTTCCCATAAGCCTTCCACAATGATGCATGAAAAAGAGGGAGGGGGAGAAGGACAATCATAAAACTGGTGTGATGGGACTTCCGGTTGACGTCGCGGCGGGAATGGCTGGAAAATAGAGGAGCTCTGCTGGGTTCCGTGAAATGCAGCCGGCAACTGCTTGCCGGGAGACCCTATGGGGTCAAGCCGCCCTGGAGGGGTGGTGAAGAAAGGAGAGGAACTTCGCTGATCACAAGGAAACCACCATTTCCTAGTTGATCCGAAGAAAGCTCTCCTGAACGGCAGCAGGGACTACGGCCATTTTGGTCAGTCACAAGCTGGGACAACTGGGACACTAAATTTTGTGCTGGAGTGGTCCATGGACAGAGCAATGAAACTGGTGAGATAACTTCCAACTTTTACCTTAGAGACTTGAACCCAAGTAAAAAATTCCCCAAAACAATCTCCAAACATTAAGAAAGGGCCATTGGATTTATGGAGAAGGATTAAAGACTAAAAAATAAAGAGAAAGATTAAAGATTAAAGACTCAGATGCAAAAGAAATACTTAAAGGATGCTTTAAAACACAGAAAGCCTGGAAAAAGTCAAATAACATTGTGAAAAGTGATTATTAGGTGTAACTGCTTTCTAAACTCTATCTTTAACCCCACTGATTGGTTGACAATCAGCTGTTTTGACTTTTACACTCTGTTGAATGCTGGAATTGGGAGCAAGGGAGCCATCTACTGGAGGGAGAAGATTACTGCAAAGTGGGAAATGTAGGTGAAAATTACGAAAGGAGAGAGAGTAAACAACACATGGAAGGCTATTTGACCTTGACTCTATAATAGGTGATTTGGATGCTTGGAAATATTTAGTGAGCTTTTTGAAGATCTTTAAGGCAAACTGAACGGTAAATACTAAAACTTTATTGAAACTGTTCATTGAAAGGTGGATTTTAAGATTTGAGGAAATCTGGTGGATCAAGTTGGATTTGGTTTACTAACATCACTTGATAGATCATCTTACGAGGCAAAAGAAGAAAAGCGATAGCAGGAAAAAAGAAAAGAAAAAGAAGATAAGACAAACAAGACTTTAAAATTTGGACAATTGGGAAGGTGTAAACTGGAAATTATAAAGACTGTAGAGTATACATTTATAGCTTTTAAGAACTAGAAATTTAGGGGACTTGGAGGAATAATTCTGAGATTGACTAAATTTTATTAATAATTGATTTTTTGGGAATTTTTAGATATTGGGATACTGGAATATTAGAGGTATTTTGAATAATTTTGAATATATTAATTTGGTACAAAATGACAGCAGGAG
The DNA here is from genome assembly GCA_023053685.1 of Diadophis punctatus similis. Classification (NCBI taxonomy): domain Eukaryota; kingdom Metazoa; phylum Chordata; class Lepidosauria; order Squamata; family Dipsadidae; genus Diadophis; species Diadophis punctatus. Next base: position 26,157,820 of record JALIGW010000004.1, on the reverse strand, counting down.
ATAATAGCATTCTATGAAGAAATGTTAGTGATGGTTAAAAGTATTTACGAAAATGTGACAAAGAATCATAAGGAGATGATGGGATTGTTCAAAGATAAAGATGTGAGTGTAGAAGACCTTCAACAAATGGTGGGAAAAGATGATACTCAGAAGACAGATGAGAAACTAGGAGGAGTGGTGGAGGAGACAAATCAAAATAAGTTACAAGAAAACAAAAACACTGAAAGGGTAGTAACAATAAATACTAAGAATCAAATAGATAATTATTTAAGAGTTTACAATAGAACAGAGAAAAAAAGGAAGATATTCCAAAAATATTGAAAGGGTTATGGATGGGTATCCAAATGATGCAGCAGAAGGAGATAAGGGGTAAGGCAGAGGGAACATTCAGTCTGTGCAAAAATGTCAGAAACAAATATAGGATCCCAAGAGAGAAATATAAAAGAATCAGAAAGTCAATAAACGATGAAATTCTAAAAAGGTTGAGAGATGACAGATAGAGATATAATATCTTGTAATATTGTGATTGTATTAAAAACTAATAAAAATAAGTAGAAAATATAAACTGGGAAAATATTAGCACACATATAGATATATAATATAATTCATTATAACCACAAATATACTAAGGTTAGGAAGTGGAAGACTATGATTAGGTATATTTAAATATTATTATGATTAACAGTGTGCAAAAACATACTGGGATTTATAGCTTTTAAGGACCATAAATTCAGGGGACATAGAGATATAATCCCAGGACTGGTTAAATTTTATTAATAATTGGTTTTATTGGTGTTTATAAAAAATTGAGATATTGGAAATATGGTGGAACTTTGAGTAATATTTAAAATATTAAAATATTAGTGATTTAATAGGGGTCAACAAATACATTGTATGAAGAAAAGTAATTCATGTTTAAATATATTTCTGAGGAAAGTGATAAAGAATCATAAAGAGAGAATAGTATGGTTTAAAGACAAAAAGGTGAATATGGCAGAACCCCAACAAGTGGGAAAAAGAAAAAAGGAAAGGAAAGGAAAAAAGACATAAGTACAAATTGGGAAAGTAGTATTATATACATTGATACATAAAATAATATATTATAATTATAATGAGCATATTAAGGTTAGAAATAGGAAGATAAAAACTATGTGTATGTAATTGCATTTTATTATTAGCACTGTGTAAAAAATATATTGACCCAGTAATTACACTGTCCACAAAATATTCTGGTTGTTTAAAGGAAAACTACAAATAAAACATACAGTATACTAAAAAAAAAACCTGGTATGATAGGAAAATCCCCAATGTGCAAGACCAAATGTGGTAGCCTTCCCCACTTAAAAACCCTCTCTGAGTATAATGGCCATTGCTCTGACATATGGTGAAGCTGGAATATGAGAAAAGTGTTTGTTGTTGTTGTTGTTGTTGTTGTTGTTGTTGTTGTTGTTGTTGTTGTTGTTGTTGTTGTTGTACACTGTGACTTCCTTGCCCCTGATTACTGGGAATGTCCTAACTGACACTTTGACTGTAAAAACAGTATGATTCATCCAGTTCTCACTTCAGTTCCTATAAAGGGATATATATATTTGGTAGACAATTGCTTACATCCAGAATCTCCCTGATATCATGGAACTATTCTGCACTTAAAGAAAGGATCTCCCACATTTCTCTTACTGGACACCCCAAAATGCAATTCTTGGGTACAGAGAGCAAAGCCCAACACAAAAACATCAAATCACATCTTTTATTTTTAACTAATCAGAATTGAAACATTAGAAATAGCCACTATGATTGCATCTAATAGCAGATTTTCTGCTCTTTCTGATCCAGCTCAGCAATAGGCAATCAGATACCCTTTAATTTTGTTTTGTTTTGTTTTGTTTTTGGACCTGTTTAGGCCTGGGAATATGTGGCTTTCTTGTAGTGTGCTATTCAAAATATTCTTTTTTATTTACAGAAATTACCCAACAATAAGTGGGTGTTTTAAGGAAATTAGTTCTTGTTACTAATCTTTAAACTACACATCATAGTAGTAGTAGTAGTAGTAGTAGTAGTAGTAGTAGTAGTAGTCGTCGAGATATTTTATTTTATTTTTTTGCAATCATGCAAGAAGCTGTCTAATCAACGAAGTCCCAGGGATACAAAAACTTTGTTTTCACATTACACATTTAGGAGACACCAGGTTCAAGAAAGATATTGACTTGCAGTTTCAATCTGGAATTAGCATATAGCCAGGGGTGGCCAAACTACGGTTCTTTGAGGACCTGTGGACTTCAACTCCCAGAATTCCTGAGCTAGCCATGCATGCATGGCTGGCTCAGGAATTCTGGGAGTTGAAGTCCACAGGTCCTCAAAGAACCATAGTTTGCCTACCCCTGATATAGACAGACCTTAATTTTTGCTAATGATCAGAAGGGATTATTCTCAGAAGTACCTAAATCTATTAGGCTTTTAGAAAAAAAACCATTGTCTTTAAAGAATCTTTGGGAATTTTCAAAAGCAAATTCCTTATTCTCATTCATTCTCCCTCCTTCTCTTTATGGAATCATTATCCCCAAAGTCCCTTAGGACTGAAACTTTGTTTTCTAAAGTTCATCAATCTTTAATACATTTACTTTTGAGAACAGTTTGCTCCCTTGTCATTTTTTTTACTGTCTATCCTTCTCTTGTGTTATTTGTACCCAGTAGGTTTTAGATTGTAACATAAACAACTATTAGCTAATGAATATTTTATTTTATTTTATTTAGTTTGTCAAACATATACGAGATAACAGGTGTAAATATAAGCATGGACATGAACACAGGAAATGAGTACAAATAAATGGAGACAGTAGGACAGGGACGGTAGGCACGCTGGTGCGCTTATGCACGCCCCCTTACAGACCTCTTAGGAATGGGGTGAGGTTCATGGTAGATAGTTTAAGGTTAAAGCTATGGGTGTTTGAGTTAGGTAGAGCATTCCAGACATTGACCACTCTGTTGCTGAAGTTGTATTTTCTACAATCGAGTTTGGAGCAGTTTATTTTGAGTTTGTATCTATTGTTTGCCCGTGTATTATTGCAGTTGAAGCTGAAGTAGTCATTGACAGGTAGGACATTGTAGCAGACAATTTTGTGTGCTATGCTTAGGTCAGACCGTAGGCGGCGTAGTTCTAGGTTTTCCAAGCCCAAAATTTCAAGCCTGGTGGCATAAGGTATTCTATTGTGAGCAGAGAAGTGGAGTATTCTTATCGTGAAATACCTCAGGACTCACTCAATTGTATTAATGTCCGATATACAATGTGGATTCCAGGCAGAAGATTTGTATTTGAGAATTGGTCTGGCAAAGGTTTTGTATGCCCTGGTTAGCAGTGCAATATTACCGGAGAAGAAGCTTCGCAAAATTAGGTTAACAACTCTTAATGCCTTTTTGGCAATGCTGTTACAGTGAGCTCTGGGGCTTAAATCATTTGAGATGAGTACTCCTAGGTCCTTGACAGAGTGAGGATCATCTACAAGGTCATATCCACCCAGCTTGTATTTGGTGTTATGATTTTTGTTTCCAATGTGTAGGACAGAGCATTTGTTCGTTGAGATTTGGAGTTGCCATTTGTTTGACCATTCTGACACATAGTCAAGGTTGCTTTGTAGGGCAGCAGTATTGTCAGTGGTGTTGAATAGTTTTATGTCATCAGCGAAGAGGACACAGTTGCTTATAATATGATCGCAAAGGTCATTTATGTAAAGCAGAAAGAGTGTGGGTCCTAAAACGCTACCTTGGGGGACACCACTGTTAACTGGTGCAGGGTTTGATAGGGCGTTCCCTATTTTGACTACTTGTTGCCTATTTGAAAGGAACACGGCTATCCACTTGTGCAGGGATCCAGAAATGCCATACTGTAAGAGCTCAGTTTTAACAGTAGTTTGTCGTGTACTACTGAATCAAAGGCTTTGCAGAAGTCAATGTAAATTGCGTCTATTGCTTTACCCTGGTCAAGTTGTGTGGTCCGAATGTTTCTGCAGTGTAGGAGATAATTTTTTCCTAAAACCAAACTGTTTGTTAGAGAATACGTTGTTTGTCTCTATGTGGAGGGTAATGGATTGGTTTATAATTGATTCCATGACTTTGCAGGTGACGCATGAGTCAATTAGCAGGGAAGAAGAAGTTGAATTCCTCTTGAAAATAACTAATAAATATACAAGAAATAACATTATTTCCTATAAAGTAGTTGCTTGCTAAAGTTAGTATGCATTAACAGAGGATATGTCATGTCTCTATAATCAGGAGAGGCCTGGAAAGGACTTCAGTGGGAATATCTTTTTCTGAATCTTCTTGGATAAACATTATCTACATAATTTCCTCTGTTAACCATGCTGAAATCTAAGGCTTCAAAAATGATGTCAAGTCCTAAAAGATTAAAATCAACATCAAGCTCTGCCTCAGGTTCATCTTGGCCCTACCAGCTCTCATAAAGGATAGGATAGGATAGGAGAGGAGAGGAGAGGAGAGGAGAGGAGAGGAGAGGAGAGGAGAGGAGAGGAGAGAAGAGAATTCTTTATTAGCCAAGTGTGATTGGACACACAAGGAATTTATCTTTGGTACATATATCTCTCAGTGTATATAAAAAGAAAAAAAAAAGAAAAAATACATTCATCAAGAATCATAAGATACAGCACTTAGTGATAGTCATAGGTTACTAATAAGTAATCAAATCATACTAGGAAACAAATAAAACGATATAAATCGTAAAGATACAAGCAACGTGGTTATAGTCATAAGTGGGAGGAGATAGGTAATAGGAAGGATGAGAAGAATAATAGTAATACCGTCTTAGTAAATAGTTTGACAGTGTTGTGGGAATTAGTTATTTAGCAGAGTGATGGCATTCGGGGGGGAAAGTGTCCTTGTGTCTAGTTGTTCTGGTGTGCAATGCTCTATAACTTCGTTTTGAGGGTAGAAGTTAAAACAATTTATGTCCAGAATGTGAGGGGTCTGTAGATATTTTCACAGCCCTCTTTTTGACTCGTGCAGTATAAAGGTCCTCAATAGAAGGCAGATTGGTAACAATTGTTTTTTCTGCAGTTCTAATTATCCATTGAAGTCTTAGTGGTCTATAGGAAATTGCTGGAGCAAATGGATAGATAGATAGATAGATAGATAGATAGATAGATAGATAGATAGATAGATAGATAGATAGATAGATAGATAGATAGATAGATAGATAGATAGATAGATGATAGATAGATAGATAGATAGATAGATAGATAGATAGATAGATAGATAGATAGATAGATAGATAGATAGATAGATAGATAGATAGATAGATAGATAGATAGATCCAAGTTCCTGAAGTTTATTTGTCTTGCCAAGGCCTAAACCCATCTCGCTATATCAATGTTACATGAGAAACTCAAGCCACAGAGTAACATTTAGAGAACCCTTATAATCTGTAATGTGCACTTGCTAAGCAAATCTTGTTTTGCTGGGGGGGGGGGGGGGATCATTGTGTATATAACAGTTCCACACCGAATCACTGCACTGTAAGGTCTTTTCTGGATGTTACATAAGGTCTTTGGAATCTGGAGTGCAAAAATCCTTGGCTATAACCTATATTTTTTTTGCATCCCCCAAATAAGAAATTCTGTCACAATGGAGCTGCTACTAAAATGATAGCCAAAGAATGAAAAGTGCATTCTGCAAAGGTGCTTCTTTGTGTATTGTCGATGTTTGTTTAAGTTGGAGGTGGTATTATAAAGCATAATTTCCCACTTTGCACATACTGCCCCTGTTCATTTGTTGTTATTGTTTTCAAGATCAACCAAGGTCAGCTAAGTGCTGCCATCTTCTGTGACAGTAGAGACTATTAAGACATTATAAATCAATAGAGAAGTTGCAAAATACCTGTGGTCTATAAAGACTGGTTTCTTATTACCATTTCTGAATTTCCCCCAGTTTCTTCAGTGGATAACCCTATATACAATACTTCCTGTGTTCTTCTCTTTCTCTCTAACCCCATCTGGAAGATATTAAAATTCTAAGCTGTTTCTTTTCTTCAGCTCACTAGCAAAGTGGAAGGAAATAACCACTTATTCTCAGGAGGCTGTTAGCCCTTATAAAAGAAACTGCAGCAGTCACAGGGTATACAACATTTGAAATCAGCCATATTTTGATTGATGTGAAAGGTTTGTCACAAAATTCCTATTGGATTCTGCCAGTATCAATAAAACACAGACAATTGGACCCGAAAAACATCCAAAGTTAGGCATATTCCCTTGGGATTTATAATCTTCCAATGCCATTGGCAGCCAAATTTCAAGGCAAACATAAAAGCAGGAGAACACTGAAGGCTGTAATAGATGTTCAATTCCCATACAACCAGGAGCAGTGAGATAAAATATCTTGTAAGAACAGTTTAAAAACTTGAGTGCTAACTTATTTTTTATCTATCTATATTAAAAAGGCTGTATGTATGTATGTTCCAGCATAACTCTGGAACGCCTCGAGCAATTTCAACCAAACTTGGTACACATATGACTTACTATCTGGTGACAAATACTGTGGGGGTAAGACACCCCCAGTACCCCTAGGGGTGGCCTTTCAGAACAACAGTCGTGTTCTGTACACTGAGCCTAGCTCAGTGTTTTTCTGAACAGGCCTAGGCCTCCCTCACACAGTAGGCCTATGAAGGGAGCCTGATTAGGCCAGTACAGAGGCCTTTGATTGAGCGTGGCATGGCCTAAATGGATCGCCCGCCCCCACCTCACTGCGGCGACCCGATCTCTCAGGAAACAGCTTCGGCCTGTGTTCCCAGGATCATCCTTCGCCCCAACTCAGGCCTAGACTTCCATCACACAGTAGCCTATGAAGCGAAGGGAGCCTGATTAGGCCAGTACAGAGGGCTTTGAGTAAGCACACCACGGCCTAAATGGATTGGCCACCCCCACCTCACTGTGGCGGCCCAATCTCACAGAGAACAGCTTCGGCCTGTGTTCCCAGGATCATCCTTCACCCCAAAGGGAGCCGAGGTGGCGCAGTGGTTAGAGTGCAGCACTGCAGGCTACTTCAGCTGAATGCTAGCTGCAGTTCAGCTGTTCAAATCTCACCGGCTCAAGGTTGACTCAGCCTTCCATCCTTCCAAGATCGGTAAAATGAGGACCCAGATTGTTGGGGGCAATATGCTGCCTCTGTAAACCGCTTAGAGAGGGCTGTAAAGCACTATGAAGCGATATATAAGTCTAAGTCAATTTCCAGTGGCTTGTATAAACTTGGCCAGTGTTGAAGATGCTGGAATGGTTGAACAATAGCAATAATAGGTACAAGACCAGTGGTGGGTTGCTCCCGGTTCAACCCGGTTATAAGAACCGGTAGCGCCAGTGGTGGGAGGCTCCGCCCACCCACCCGGGATGCTTCTGCGCATGCGCAGAAGTGGCACGCATGCGTGCAAGTGCACACACGAACCAGTAGTAAAGGGTTTTAGAACCCACTACTGTACCAGACCTGCAGACAAATATTAAGACTCTGTATGCTTAAGTGTTGTAATATAAGTGTATGTGTTCCCAGTTTGTGTTGCAGTGTCAGCATATCTCAAGGCACAGGGTTAAGATAAGCAGGCCATCAACTCCTAGAGATCTACCAATTTGGGAAAACATACCACAGTCTTATGATCTAGATGAAGAATGGAGATTAAAATGGGTGACCTTAAATAACCATAATCAAACAGATCCAACAAAACCATTTTCAGAAATGCAGTTGGCCTGAAAAATATGGAGCAACTTCATAGAATCAGGATCAGGGGTGGGTTCCGGTTTTCTTTGCTGCCGGTTCGCTCAGGGACGCGCCGTGGGGGGGGGCGCATGCGCAGAACTTAAAAAAATCTTCTGTGCATGCACAGAAGCTAAAAACAAGATGGCGGCACCTACAGCGCTACCGGGAGAACCAGCTTGGGGGCGTGGCAGGCCTGGGTCGCTGCCGGTTCTAGCGACCCAGGCCGCCAAGTTACTACCGGTTCTATAGAACCGGTCCGAACCGGGAGGAACCCACTTCTGATCAGGATGAGTCTTGCCAGACATATATGTTTACTAGGGCTTTACTTAAATCCATTTTTGTGTTTGTATGTGTAACGTGTTTTATTAGTGTTGTGTATCAGTGATTGCATGACCTCTGTAGATGCCATATACTAAATAAATAAGTAAATAAAAGTCGACCTAGATGCATGATCTGAAGTTCCTGTCCTCAAAAATTGGAACAATTTGTACAGATGGCAGAGACCCCTGAGTATTCTCTGTGTGTGAAAGTTGGAAGAGGTGGCTTTAAAACCTATCACTTATTTCAAATGTGTTCCCTTTCTCTTGCTTACAGGTGTAAAAAGCTGCAGAATTCAGTTTGAATAAAGTTATCATATTAGATCACTAAACACCAGGTTACCCAAGAACAATGTCATTATGAAAGGAAAATAAAAGAAGGGTGGGCCATAATAGGCAAGTTTCTATACACTTCTGAAATAACAGCATAAAGCTCAAAAATGAAAAAAATTATTCCAGAATTACATCTTTCAACTGAAATAAAATTCGCTGTACTTGGAAACAGTAATTATCTATCTATCTATCTATCTATCTATCTATCTATCTATCTATCTATCTATCTATCTATCTATCTATCTATCATGTCTGCTGTCTGTCTGTCATCTATCATCTACCTATCATCTATCCATCTTTATAGGATTAAAAGATGGTTTAGAAAAGGAATTGCAATTGTAACATGTACCAACTTCTCATGTTTACTCAGATACAAATTTCAGGATTTTGTATTGTCCCCCCCCCCCCCAAAAGACACTTTCTTTGTCCAGGGGTTAAAAGATGCAGGAAATTATACCAATTTATGAACAAACTCCAAAATGTGCAGATTGAGCAACATCCATTTTGACTGACTAAAAATTACAAAGTAGTAAGCAAGATTTTATTTTTATAAAACTCATTAGGATGTTGATCTCATATCAACTTTTAAAAACTGCTTTGGTTCCACACCCACACACCCAATTGCTTTTTCCAACTTCAGAAATCAAGAAAATTAAGAGAAAGTGTGGGGGGAGCACTGTTGCAGAAGTGTTACTATGAGTGGGCAACCTTCCTTTATTAAGGAAATTGCTTGCTGATGGTTCAGAATGACTGTTTAATGTTTGTTTAATTAGAATGAATGGGAGATATAAACCCACTTTAGCAGTGCTTGAAATTCTATGGAAAGCAAAGCTATATACATTTTACTCCCTTTTACTGTATCCCCCATGATACAGGGTGATACTACATGGGGCTACCCTCGAAGAACGTTCGGAGACTGCAGCTAGTGCAGAATGTGGCAGCACGTGTGGTGATGGGTGTCCCTAGATACACCCATGTGACACCCATCCTTCGCGAACTGCACTGGCTGCCCATAGGGCTCCGGGCGCAATTCAAGGTGTTGGTGATTACCTTTAAAGCCCTACATGGCTTAGGACCAGTTTACCTCCGAGACCGCCTTCTCCAACATACCTCCCTAAGATCGATTAGAGCCCACAGAGTTGGTTTGCTGGTGGTCCCGTCAGCCAAACAATGTCGGCTGGCGGGCCCACGAACGAGGGCCTTCTCTGTGGCGGCACCGGCTCTCTGGAATACACTACCCCCCGAGATCCGCATAATTCCCACCCTGCCAGCCTTCAGAAAAGCATTAAAAACATGGCTTTGTCGACAGGCCTGGGGCCAATGATTTTAATATAATACCTATTATTCTTGGCCCCATGAGTGCATCATTGGGTTTTTAAACTGTGGCTTTTTTTAAATGCTTTTAAATGTTTTAATTGTTTACATTATTTTAATCTTGTTCTTAAATATTTTTTAACTGTTTTTTAGATTTTGTATTTAATATGCTGTGAGCCGCCCAGAGTCCCTCTGGGAGTTGGGCGGCATACAAATATATTAAATAAATAAATAAATAAATAAATGATCATATATGCCCAGAGAATGGAGATCTAGCACCATGTGAGTGGATCTTCACTGATAGATTCTTCAAATGCAGGGATCATCTGGAAATGTGGTTTATGTAGACAGGATTCTGTAATCAGCCTTTCAACCCTGGTTTGATGATGGCAAGGAATATGCAAGAATGTGGACCTTGTTATTAATGCTATTCTACGTAATTATGGAGAAACATTTAATAGTGAGATGGGTGGCTATATAAATATCATGAATAAATAGATAAATAAATAGGCACTGTACACTCTAAAATAAATGGAATCAAATGCCACCAGGGTTCAGGCAATATACCATTCCTCTAGACTACATTAGATTATATTTCTGTGCTAAAAAGATGAGAAGCAAATGTGCATAAAATACAAGAATACCTTGATTATTGCAATGCGCTCTACTTGGGGCTACCCCTGAAGACTGTTCGGAGACTTCAACTGATCCAGAATGCAGCCGCGCAAGCGGTTATGGGTGTTCCTAGATACACCCACATTACACCAATCCTCCGCAAGCTGCACTGGCTCCCCATTGGTCTCCGGGCACAATTCAAGGTGTTGGTTATGACCTTTAAAGCCCTACATGGCTCCGGGCCAGGTTATCTGCGAGACCGCCTGCTACCACATACCTCCCAATGACCGGTAAGAGCCCACAGAGTCGGTCTCCTCCAGGTCCCGTCAGCTAAACAGTGTAGGCTGGCGGGCCCACGGGGGAGGGCCTTCTCTGTAGCAGCCCCGGCTCTCTGAAATCAACTACCTCCCGAGATCCGTACCACCCCTACCTTGCTGGCCTTCTGGAAAGCTATCAAGACCTGGTTGTTCCGGCAGGCCTGGGACCATTGACCATTGACAATAGTTGGGCCCATGACTGTTGTATGATTGTAATTTTTTTCAATATGATTTAATTCTGCTTTTTTAAATTTAAATTTTTATATTGTTATTTTATTTATGTTTCTGTATGCTGTGAGCCGCACAGAGTCCTTCGGGAGTTGGGCGGCATACAAATGTAAATAAATAAATAAATAAATAAATTGACATTCAAGCTGCTTCTCTCTGAGGATTTGAAGTTAGTTTGATGAACTAACTAACATGAATTGAATGCATATTTCTTTACTTCATCTATTTGCATAGGGTAGAAACAGAGAGTGTACCTCAGTACAGGTAGTCCTCGACTTAAGACTATTTGTTTAGTGACCATTTGAAATTATGACAGTGCTGAAAAAATTGACTTAAAACTGATCCTCGTATTTATGCCCACCACAGCATCTCCACTGTCACGTGACCATGATTTGGGTGTTTGACAACCGTCATAATTCGCCTCAGTGTCCTGTGGTCACATGATCACCAGTTGCAACCTTCTCAGCTAGCTTCTGTCGAGCAGGGTCAATGGAGAAACTGGCAGGGAAGGTCTCAAGTTGGGATCATGTGATGTCTCACTTAATGAACATAGGGATTTGCTTAATAATGGCAAAAAAGGTTATAAAATCAGATCCAGAAACATGATGCCTTATTTAACGCATACCACTTAGCAACAAATTTTCCTGTCCCTATGATCATCCTAAATTGAAGATTACTTATAATATAGCTGTTTTGCCTTAAGGGGATACTATCTTCGGTCCCTGGAACTTTCAGGTAGTGATAGGAAGCCTGTTGCTAGTCAATGTTATATTGATATACCAACTTGTAGTCTTCCACATATTTTGACTACAGTGGTTTGGACTGATAGGCGTCAAAGGCCAAATAGATCTTCATCCCTGATGTAAATAATGATTTAGATGGGCCAATGTTTGATTGTATGCTGCAGTTTCCTGGATTCCAGTGAACATTTACAAACAGATTGTAATTCACGCTTGCTTTTCTCTTCTAAAGGAAAACCAATCAAATAATGTAGTCCCAGGAATTTCTCATGGCACAAGGAAGCAGCTAGCTAGCACAGAACTAATAGATACTAAAGAAAATGTGCCCATTTTTGTTTCTTTGTTTCCTGATTAAGTTATATTTGGTAAATGCTAATATGTCTGGGATACCAGGAGGACAACAGACTTTGTTTTCCAAGTTCTGTGTCCTCTTCAGGCCCATCGTTGAATTGGGACAAAATTTTAGAGTTGGACCAAAAGAGCAGCAGAAAGCCTAGTTTAAACAACTATCCTGGGGGTGGGGGGAGGAGGTATTTATTTATTTATATGAATACCATGCTACTTTGCACTGAATGTGTAACACAGAATTATATGTCCCTTAAATATGCCTTATGAAAACATTTGCATAAACTTGAGTTTAAGAAAGCCAGGCCTTATATAATCCAGGGACATCTGCATATCACTATTTTCTGTTTCATTCTGAGTTGTAGAGATACAAATGTTGAAAGGCTTTGGAAGGAGGGATCTGAATCAAGAGCAGCTGTTATATCGTGCCATTATCATGCCAGTTCATGTGTAGCAAAACTGAGCTCCCTATGCATATAACTGACTTTGCCACATATATTAGTGACTAACAGCATAACCAAGTTTTAGAAAAATACAATGGCAACCCAGAGACTGCCAAAAATACAATGGCAACCCAGACCCAGAGGTTCTGCAGCCTTGGCAACTTTATGACTTGTGGACTTCAACTCCCAGAATTCCTCAGCCAGCATGTGGAATTCTGGGAATTGAAGTCCACAAGTCGTAAAGTTGCCAAGGTTGCAGACCCCTGCTTTAGAACATCTTGCCTCCTGAGGTGAGATTGGCTCCCACCCAGAGATGGGTTCCTACTGGTACGCTCTTACCTGTCGGTCACTGCAGAGCCGAAGAAGCTGGTGGCGTTCGCGGTGCGGGGCTTCCCCCACCCGCTTCCCCCGCCCGCCTGGACACCGCCATTTGTGTTCTTTTGCCCTCTGCACATGCGCAAAGCGTTCTGCTTGCGCAGAGGGCAAAAGAATGCAAATGGCGGCGTCCAGGCGGGCGGGGGAAGCGGGTGGGGGGAGCCCCGCGCCGCGAAAGCCACCAGCTTCTTCGGCTCTGCGGCAACCGACAGGTAAGAGCGTACCGACAGGAACCCACCTCTGCTCCCACCCCCTTGACCTTCCATAAGGGTCTGAAGACCTGGCTCTGCCAGTTGATTTGGGGCCCCAGTGGGGGAGTATCATACTGGAGGTAGTTCATGGACCAACAGCAGATCCCACTTCTTTAATAAATAAACAAACCCTGAGATAAGTTGCAATATGCAATTCTCAGCATAAGAACTTGAAATGTACGTGAGAGTTGCAGTTCCAGAGCAGAGGCCATCAGTTTGAAAAGACTATAGAGGACGATTTGATTGATAAGAATTCAAATTATACTGCATAGTTTAAAAATGTGGTATATTCATCCTCAAAACATCCTTCAAAGTATCCATGCAAATATATGCATATCCTAGGATTGTAGCTTAGTCAGCATCTCTCCAGAAAAGCAGAACCCAGTGAGTTAAGAACATGACAAGTTTCCTTGGCTTACAAATAAAGCAGGCTGGATATATTGAAAACACACAAAAAGCAGAGAAGCTCAGAGCAGACTCAACCTCAAAATACAGTAAAAAGTACCAAATGGGGTACCAGAATAATCTTCCTTATCCACCCAGAGTTAGACAATATGCTTACAGAGCTATTAAATTAGGTCTGTGCCCCCTTGGTATTTTACAAACTAAGGCTTTGGGGACAAATTTACATATGCTGTAATTCATTACCGGGGTGGGTGGGCTGGCCAGCCATTGCTATTCTCAGAATGTGATATGCTGCACAGAATGTTAAATGTATGGTTACAAAATGTATACATTTCTGCATATCTTGGGGGATCCTATGGCAGCACATTTATGCATCAGATGATGCATTATATTTTATTTAATTGTCTATTAATGAATTTATATGCTATTCAATCTCCAGGCCAGAGATATAGCTTATTTAGAATCTTTGCAAACTGTCATTATTATTTTTTAATTCTTTTAATCTGATGGAGAACTACACAAACAAAACTACTGACAACATTGTAGTTCATTAGTTCCCAAATGAGATATTTGGGATAATTCAAAAGACACAGTGAATGTATAAAAGGCCTTTTATAAGTTATAAGAGGCCTTGCTTAGCAATCAAACTGATCAAGATACAACTTGAGTAAGTGAAGAATCCTCTCTATTTCTTGGTCAGATAATTGAATAGTTTCATAGTGTGCACATATTTCTTTCACCGATTTTTCAATAAATATATCATTTGTAGCAATATTACATTAATTTTCTCCATTTTGCCCAGTTTTCCCTTGCTTCTATCTCATTTTTCCCTTTATGTTTTCAATTCTTTCTTTATTGTGGCCATATGTTTAGCAGCATTGCATCTGAGTGTAAACAAAATGGATTGGATAAAGGTTTGGACAAATAGCATCAATGCAACAGAGCCTTTGCAAATGTAAATTGGGACAAGATTCCTGATTGCCAAGAATGTATTGTTATTTATTATTATTTTTATTATTTATTATTTATTTATTTGTCAAACATGTATAGGATAGTAGTAGTTTGTATAAACATAAGTAAAAAGTAACGATAAAAGAGGACAATAGGACAGTAGGACAGGGACGGTAGGCACAGTGGTGCGCTTATGCACGCCCCTTACAGACCTCTTAGAAACAGGGAGAGGTCGACTGTAGACAGTCTAAGGCAGTGATGGCGAACCTATGGCACGCGTGCCACAGGTGGCACGCGGAGCCATATCTGCTGGCACGCGAGCCATTGCCTAGCTCAGCTCCAGTGTGCATGTGCGTGCCGGCCAGCTGATTTTTGGCTTGCATGGAGGCTCTGGGAGGGTGTTTTTGGCTTCTGGAGGGCCTCCGGGGGGACGGGGGAGGGCGTTTTTGCCCTTCCCATGCTCCAGGGAAGCCTAGGGAGCTAGGGAGGGCGAAAAATGGGCCTACCGGGCCCACCAGAAGTTGGGAAATGGTCCATTTCCGGCCTCCAGAGGGCCTCTGGGGGGGCGGGAGAGGCCATTTTTGCCCTTCCCAGGCAGTGAATTATGGGTGTTGGCACGCACGCTTGTGCGATAGCACACGCGCATGCACTTTCGGCACCCGAGGGAAAAAAGGTTCGCCATCACTGGTCTAAGGTTAAAGTTTTGGGGATTTGGGGAAGAAACCACAGAGTCAGGTAGTGCATTCCAGGCATTGATCACTCTGTTGCTGAAGTCGTATTTTCTGCAGTCAAGTTTGGATTGTATTCTTCTCTTTCATACTATGATCACTGGAAGAAGTTGTTCATGATTTAGTGGGTCTTGTTTGAATTACTATAGTAGTTTGCTGGCAGGACTTCCTAAAGTTGTTCCCCATCCTTTGGTTCAACTTCAGAATTGTATAGTTCATGAAATTCTGGCCTCCTTCCATTTTCCTCTATGCCTTCTTTTCACCAGTCTTTAGATTTGCAGAGTCTCCAAGAGCAAAATCAGCTTAAATGGGGAGTGTTGGCTTTTAGGGTCCTGCTTACAAGGATACCTAGTTATTTGAATCAGCAGATCACAATTCATCTTCCAATTCATTAGGGTTCGTTAGGTTTTTTAAAAAAATATTTTACAGCCTTTTCCGATCTAGCACCATTTCTTTGGAAATGAATCCCCTTGGAATCATGCCTAGAGAGTAATCTCCTGAAATTTAAAAAGTCACTTAAAATGCTTCTTTTTTCAGAACTGTTATGAGGTTGATTGAATTGTACTGCTTAAACTATGAAAGCAGTGTGGGGAGAAAATGGTTGTCCTATAAAGATCATCATCTTTAAAGCCCTACATGGCTTAGGACCAGGCTATCTCCGGGACCGCATCCTACCTCATACTTCCCTTCGACCGGTCAGGTCCCACAGAGTGGGTCTCCTCCAGGTCCCGTCAGCCAAACAGTGCCGACTGGCGGGGCCTAGGGGGAGGGCCTTCTCTGTAGGGGCCCCTGCTCTCTGGAACCAACTTCCCCCAGAGATCCAAATCATCCCCACCCTGCTGGCCTTCCGAAAAGCCATTAAGACATGGCTCTTCCTGCAGGTGGGGTGATTTTGAGACGACCTTGCATCTGACGTCTCCCCCATGTATGTATGATGTTATATGTTTTTTTAAATTGTTTTTAATTGTTTTTAATGATTTGTTTGATGTTCCCTAAAATGTTGTACGCTGCCCTGAGTCCTGAGGGAGTAGGGCGGCATAGAAGAACCTCAAATAAATAAATAAATAAATCTGATTGTTTTATAATTTGCTCATGCGCGCAAAATCAAAGTATTATACCCCCATCAGTTCCCGTCATGTCAAAATATATGATGCTACCCTAACTGCTTTGTAGCACTCATCCACTCCCAACCATTAAAGTAGCCCTTGCATATAAAAAGCTTTTTTCCCCTTGCTTTTATCACTTGCAGTTAACTCCTTTTTTTTAATCTTAGATGGATTGCAGATGATCATGCATCTAGAGAAGTAGAACATTTGCATTGCCTTCCAATGTTTCAAGCACAATACATTTGCAACTGACACTATTCAACAGCAAAACATCAGAACCTGAGTAATAAAAAAAAATTGATAGGTCACCCATACTCCCATAGGTCACATGTCACCCATACTCCCAAGTACTGCTATGGTAGCAGTAATGGCTAACTAGAAACTAGGAGGCCTAGTTTAGTACATTAGTTCTTATTTTTGCAAAGAAACCTAGATCAATTATATACCTCTTATTTATTTTATTAAAATATGATCTGAACCTTTTCAAGGTAGAATTCCTGTATAGGTAGTCCTCAACCTATCACCATTCATTTATCAAAATTACAATGGCACTGAAAAAATTGACATGACTGGCCCTTGCGCTTACAACTATCACAAGATTCCCATGGTCACGTGATCAAAAGTCAGGCGCATATATTTACAACAGCTCTAATGTCCTGGGGTCATTTGATTATTTATGACTTTCCCAGCTGGCTTGCGTCAAATAAAATCAATGGGAGGGAGCCATATTTGCTTAACAACCATATGATTTACTTAACAACCGTGGCAAAAAGATTGTAGAATGGAGCGTGAATCACTTAACAACTGCCTTGCTTAGCGATAAAAATTCTGGGCCCAATTTTGGTCATAAGTAGAGGACTACCTGCAGGGGCAGGTTCCACTTACCTTTCGCTACCGGTGCACATTGCAACATCAAATGTGTTTTTCCCTCAGACAAGTTCTGGGTATGTTCAAGCCTGAATAAAGAGTTATGAGTTGTTACCCTCGTGTCACGCCTCAATTACTTGCCAGATCGCTATAAGTTTAGCACACAGGACTTACCTTCGCGAGCCCCGCGGGCTGGAACTGAAAGGTAAGGCCAACAATTTTGGCCTGCAGAATGTTGCTGGAGGCAGGGAAGGTGAAAAATGGGGCTCACAGAAGCCCCAGGAGGCCAGGAAATGGGCTGTTTTGGCCTGGTTTTGGCCTGCACAATGCTGCTGGAGGCGGGGGAGGTAAAAATGGGGTGCACAGATGCCCCAGGAGGCCAAAAAATGGGCAAAAACTGCGTTTTTCATCTCCCCAGCCTCCAGAAGATAGAGAAAGAGAGATAGATAGACAGAGAGGGAGGGAGGGAGGGAGGGAGAGAGGGAGGGAGAGAGAGAGAGAGGGAGGGAGGGAGGGAGGGAGGGAGAGGGAGAGAGAGAAAGAGAGAGAGAAGAGAGACAGAGAGAGATTTCTCAACCTCCTTGGGGCTGAGAAGAATTGCTGTAAAACTGAGTTTCCTGAAGTGGACCACTAGACTCCTAAATAACTGAAAAAACGATCTAGTAAAAAGAAAAGTCAACCAAAAGAGCAACAAGCAAACAAAAGCAAATAAAACACCCCCAAGAGAATACAAATTAAAGTTTAATTTGTGTGAATTGTTTAATGGATTGTTAAATTGGCCACGCCCACCCAATCACATGACCACCTACCCACGCCCACCCAGCCGGTCCGGCCCCCCAACAGTCTGAGGGACCGTGAATTGGCCCCCTGTTTAAAAAGTTTGAGGACCCCTGCACTAAAGTCTACCTTTCTACAGCCAGCATAGGACAGGTATTCAGATTCCCAGAATAGAAAGTATAGTATGGTGGCTGAAAGTGATAAGAGATTTTGTTCAATACAATTAGAAGATAGCATGAGCACTGAGATACATTTCAAAGCTGGATTCAACGTTGAGTGGCATCTTCAAGAATTTTATATAAATCCAAAATATTTGCAATGGACTACTTGGGCATATTAATGTCTAATCAATGCCTTTGTTGCAGAGTTACCTTCGTATCACCTGAGATCAAAACTAATAATACATCGCTTGCTCTTCCATACAGAATTTAGTGGCAGGAATGGTATATGAGCAGAATCCTGACAAGAAAGGAGAAGAAATATCCAGGCACCGTGTCTCTTCTATTAAGATGAAATTAAATTCTGATGGGTACTGTTCAAAATGGGTATCCACTGATTAATTTGCCACCCAGCAATATTTCAAAGGATAGTATTTAGCAGTCTTAGGAGCGAGTCAACTGGTAGCATTCAGACTATTATGGTCTTGTCTAAGTGCAAGAAGACATACTGATTTTGTTATATTGATGTCAGAATGGGGATCCTTAGCAGGCAGCAACTTTGGACGATCAGTTTGCTATCTCGGCCTACTTGGATTTGCAAGTTGAAGATCTTGTTTAGGATGTACTCTTGATACAGCAACTTTCTTTTGTCCTCATATAGTACAGACTGATACAGATTGTCATTATCTGAAACTAAACAAGCGGGAATCGATCTGGACTGGTTCTGAACAGAAGGATAGGTAGACTTTCTGAGGTGTAGATTGATTTCCTTCTTTGGCGGAATTGTTTTCACGATTCAGAGAATTTATTATGATTTTCTGCAGAGCTGTAGTCAGATGAGAGTCCAAAGATATCAGTCAATTAAAGGTTTGGCTGCCGCTCAGCTTAACAGCAGTGTTTGCTTCAGTTCATCCACTTGACTCAATATTTCTTCTTGTTTGCAATTTGATAAGCCTTCAAAAGAATTAATTAATTCTGTTTCTAGAACTTCGTCAATGTCATTTTTCTTGCATCATCGCAGTATGATTATTTGAGCAGTGTCTTGTCAAGAAGCTAAAGGTGCTTGGTTGCTGTGGTTTTTGTCATTTGGCATGTTGCCTATAGCACGAGACCTGGGCGTTTCTGCCTGACATGTTAAAACAAAAAGTGCAGCCTTTTTCCATCTGTGCCATGGATATCTTTGAAAAACAGAAAGAAAAGATTTCATTTGTGCAAGGGATGGTGGAAAGCAATAGAATTCATTTGTGTCCTGTCAGGCTAGGAAGCCATTCGACAGCACTTCGATCAATCATATCACAATGGCATAAAAGTGAGCCAAGTGATAGAATGATAGCTCTTCTTATAAACCAACATCCAATGTTCAGTTGAGTGTAAAGCTTAAAGAAACTTGATTTGTTTGAAGGTACAGTTGTATTTGCTTGGGTTTGTCTCTTTTGTGGAAAGCGAGGCTTAAATTCTTCCTGTATTTGGATGTCCTTTCTAACCTTAATTTGTTCTCCTGGACAATTTGACTGTCCACAAACAGATCAAGGTTTTCAATTTTCAGTAAAAATTGCTAGCCTATCTGCATAATTTTGCACAAAGATTTCAAAGGGTGTTTTTAAAGAGTCCACCTTTGTGCTTTACCGTTTGTGCAGTTAATAGACATTGTCTAGCAGCAAAGCCTATCATGAATTCCTTTGATGATTGCTTGATTAACTCTCCCCCCTTCAGAGATGCATTAACAGCAGGGGGAGGCTGATAAAGGCAGGAATTCAATCAGATAGTTCAGTTCCTCATGAAAAGTAGAGAAGTCTAATACAGTATTTGTTGGATATCATATTTATTGGAGCTAGGGAAGGAATGGAGAGGATGTATTTTGTTGTTATTTTTATTCATAGTTTTCTTGTACATCATGTAATCCTCAATTTTTGACCGCTTTGTTGCTTTAGAAGGAGTCTGTGAGCTTTGACCTGTCTGTTGCATTTCTTGTTTTTCCCCATTGCTTCAGTGTCAACATGCATCTAAAGCTTCATGATGTTTTGGTAACTTAGAATATATTAGAATTAATACCCTAATATATAATATGTATCTTAGAATAGATTTCAAATATATCTCACAGAGAATGTGTTTATTAAATAGAACTAGATAAAAATTATAATGTGTAGTCAGGGTATTTACAAAAATTAATAAGACAAGCAAAATATCATAAGGAGCTCAGCAGAGAAGCTGTTGCTCCATTGCCATCCTAGCTCCGTCTCAAGACTAACTGGATGAGTTAGAAAAAGATGAACCACTAGATCCAGTTGGGAAGCATTGACTTTCAAAAACCCGAGTACAAAAATGTCAAAGATAAAGATATATCATCTGCACAATGGAATTGTTTTCATTCCAATTGTTTTATCATTTACAGTACATGCCTGTGGGTAGAGAGGAAATATGACTCTCATAAATAGGGTTTTTAAAAAAGGCACCAAAATGCCATTTGCATTTGACTATTGCTAGTGTCTTTCACTGCAGAAAAATTCAAAAAACAGAATCTCTTTCTCCTACTGAAATTAACTACCAGGACACAACTCCCATCTCAGGGATTAGGATTTCCAGATAGGTTTGAACCAGGGGTGAAATGCTACCGGTTCCCACCGGTTCCTGGTAGTGGCAGTGGCGGGTGGTTTGGAGAACCGGTAGTAGTGGCAATGCAAGGCTCCGCCCACCTGCCCAGTCTCTACTTTCCACCGTCCCAGCCTGCCTCCCCTCCCTTCCCCACGGACTGCAGTCCTGCCATGCTTCCGTGCATTCCACGCGGCCTTTCCGGTGTCCCCGTGGCCACCTTGCAAAGGCAGGCAAACAGAAGACCGCATGGAAAGCAGGCAAGCATGTCAGGGCTGGCTGGCCATGGGTAAGGGAGCTAGCAGCCTTCCCCAAGATTCCCCATGCCTGCTTGCCTTCCGAGGTCGGCGTCTAGCCCGGCCCAGCCAGTGGGTGGGCGGGCGGCACTTGGTGGAGATGCAGCTGCTACTATGGGGCTGAGAGGGGCGGCTGTGGTGCTCCTGGATGGCAGGCAGATGTCCTGGGTCTGCTGCACATGCACACCACATGTGCAGCCCCTGGACATCTTCTTGCCATCCTGGAGCACCACTGACGCCATCGCCCAAATATGCCGGGCGGAGGATCTAGAAGATAAGGCCGATGCTGGCGGTGGGGGGGGAGGAAGACCCGCTGCGCTCATCCAAGGAGCCGCTTCGGAGGGACATGGCAAGGCCCACTCGCCTTTTGAGCCTGGCGCACTCGGCTTCAGTGAGGCCTTTGGCCAACTGCCGCCCACTTGCCTTCCCCTCCACCTCGGTTCCCACTCCCCGTATCCAGCCCATGACAGGGGATGCGCCGCTGCCAGGCCGCCCGCCTTCCAGAGCACTTTCTTCCTTCTCCCGCCATCGAGAGAAAGAAAGAAAGAAAGAGAAGAAAGAAAGAAAGAAAGAAAGAAAGAAAGAAAGAAAGAAAGAAAGAAAGAAAGAAAGAAAGAGAGAGAAAGAAAGAGAAAGAAAGAAAGAGAAAGAAAGAGAAAGAAAGAGAAAGAAAGAGAAAGAAAGAGAAAGAGAAAGAAAGAGAGAGAGAGAGAAAAGAAAGAGAAAGAAAGAAAGAGAAAGAAAGAAAAGGAGAGAAAGAAAGAGAAAGA
The DNA here is from genome assembly GCA_023053685.1 of Diadophis punctatus similis. Lineage (NCBI taxonomy): Eukaryota > Metazoa > Chordata > Lepidosauria > Squamata > Dipsadidae > Diadophis > Diadophis punctatus. Next base: position 26,136,149 of record JALIGW010000004.1, on the reverse strand, counting down.
AAGAGAAAGAGAAAGAAAGAGAGAGAAAGAGAAAGAGAAAGAGAAAGAGAAAGAGAAAGAGAAAGAGAAAGAAAGAGGAAGGGGGAGAGAGAGACAAGAAGGGAAGGGAGGGAGGGAGGGACGGAGGAAGGGAGAGAGAGAGAGAGAGAGAACTTATGACCACAATTGAGCCCAAAATTTTGGTTGCTAAACAAGAGCATTGTTAAGTGAGTTTCACACATTTTACAAGTTGCCCATGACCACCTGGTCACATGACCACCAAGCCACGCCCACAGAACCGGTAGGGAAAATTTTTAGATTTCACCACTGGTTTGAACTCTAGTACTTCTCAGGTAAGGAATGCCTGAGGGAAAAAGGGAAGCCCATTTGCAAGTTCAGGTTGCCTTCTCTCACTAGAGAACAATATTTGTGTTTGTGTTTCTCCTTTCAGTGCTGACTCTTATGTTCTGCAAAAAATATTTGGCACCATAATCGTCATAATAATCAATAGATATTACATTATGACTACTGTTTCTACTCTTAAACCAATAAAATATAACAAGCCTTCATTTTCCAAGAATGTTAGTATACAACATAGACTCAGGAGAGCTAGATTGGGTTGGTAGAAGGTAGATGGGGATTAAAGGGAAGAAGTTGGAGTGATTTTTGCAAAAAAAAAAAAGAATAGGTTCTGAATTATTTCACAGTAGCAATATCACATACTCAGACTAAATTAGGGTTATGAAATTAAAAACCTTAAAATAACCAAAGCTGGACAAATGATTGTGAATGCAGCTGAATTTGCATTAGGAAACAAATTCCTAGTCTCAGAATGTGCTGAAAGACATTCAGAGATCTAAGATCCTTTTCCCATTACACAGACCTGACAACCCTTGCTAGTATTACCATAGGTCACACAAAGCTGCTTCATTTCATCCCTCCAGCCTTTGGTTTAAATGTCCTTATGTTCTCACTTCATGTACTCTAACAAAAGTACTGTAGCCTTCCCCCCACCCACCCCCTGAGAATATCCAATTATAGAGCTTCAAGAGGTGCAAAATCTATAACACTTTGCTTGTCATGACCTTGGAGGCAAGTACTCTGACCTATTGCGGGTATGACCAAGGTAAAGGTTTGGGACGCATGGGGAAGTGTAGGAATGCCCCTTCACCCCTTCACCTTCCTGCTACCAATTTTCTCCAGGGGTCTGCTCTTTCACTAATGCTATGCTTACTGACTTCCTGTCATACCATCCATCTCCCACTTTTTCTCCTCAAATTTCCTACCAAGAAGAAAAGAACAGAGATCTACAGCTTTGTATAATTCTGAAATGATACCACAATGAGGACTGTAGAACTGAGTTTTTGTCAGTTATGCTCAATTTCATTCACTTCACTCATTCAAGTCCCAACGAGGCTGTTCAGTAACTGATCACTGTCGGTTATTCAACTCTACAGAACCTCACTAGCTACCAAATCATGTCAGGATCTATTTCCCTCCTCCCTTTCCACTACCCTCATGCTGGCCTGCATTTAATTATACCTGTCAAATTAGGATGCTTGGTGCTTCTAAGTTAATAAAAAAAATTCATGGCCATGTTTTTCTTTAATTAGACTAGAAATAGAATAGAATAGAATAGAATAGAATAGAATAGAATAGAATAGAATAGAATAGAATAGAATAGAATAGAATAGAATAGAATAGAATAGAATGTACATTGGAAGTCTTCTAATCCAATCCCCTGCCCATGGCAGGAGATCATATATCATTCTGGACAAATGGTTGTCCAATCACAATGTTTATTGAAAATCTCGAGTGATGATGCACCCATAACTCTGGGAGGCCAACTGTTCCATTGATTAATTGTTCTCACTGTCAGGAAATTTCTCCTTAGGTCCAGGTTGGATCTCTTCTTAAGAAGTTTCTACCCATTGCTTTTTGTCCTGCTCTCAATAGCTTTGGAGAATAATGCAACCTCCTCCTCTCTGTGGCAGTTCCTCGTGTATCAGAAGACAGCTATCATGTCACCCCTAATTCTTCTCTTCATAAAGCTAGGCATATTGTATCTAGTTCCCTTAACTATTCCTATATGATTTATCCTGCAAAAACCTTATCATCTTAGTTGCTCTTCTCTGCACTCTTTCTAGGGTTTCAGCATCTTTTTTTTTGTATTGTGGTGACCAGAATTGAATGCAGTATTCCAAGGTCTTATTAGTGCAGTATAAAGCAGTACTATCATTGCTTATGATCTTGATGCTATCCCTCTGTTGATGCAGCCTAGGACTGCATTGGCTTTTTTTAAAAATGCAGCACACAACTGGCTCACACTAAGGTGGTGATCTACAAGGACACCTAGATCCTTCTCACATTTATTACTATTGAGCCAGGTACCACCTATTCTATACCCATGCATTTGATTTTTCCTGCTAGGTGCAGGGTCTTACTTTTCCCACCCCAAACTGCATTTTGTTGGATAGGGCCCAATGCTCGAATTTGTTAAGTTCCTTCTGAACCTTGAGTCTATGCTCCAAAATGTAGCAATTCCCCCCAACTTGGTGTCATCTGCAAATTTGATGAGCTCCTCCTCTATTCCCTCCTCTAGATCATTTATGAAGATGTTGTAGAGCACTGGCCCCAAAACACAGCCTTGAAGTACCCCACTGCAGGATTCCCTCCATATAAATATAGCATTGAGGGCTACATGCTGAGTGCAGTTGATCAGCCAAGTGGTGATAATAGTGTCTATCCCACATTATTCTACCTTACCAAGAAAGCCGAGGTGGCGCAGTGGTTAAAAGCAGCACTGTGACCTTCAGCTGATTGCTAGTTCAGCAGTTCAGCTGTTCAAATCTCACCAGGCTCAAGGTTGACTCAGCCTTCCATCCTTCCGAGGTGGGTAAAATGAGGACCCAGATTGTTGGGGGCAATATGCTGAACTCTGTAAACCGCTTAAAAGAGGGCTGTAAAGCACTATGAAGCGGTATATAAGTCTAAGTGCTATTGCTATTGCTAAATAGGTTGTGGTCTACTTTATCAAATGGCTTACTGAAGTCTAAGTATACTATAGTCCCAGCATTTCCCTGATCCACTAATTTAGTCACTTTATCAAAGAAGGTAATAAGGTTTCTCTGGCATGATCTGTTTTTTAATAAACCCATGTTGCTTTCTGGTAATTTCTTTGTTCATTTGTAGATGTTCACAAATCTGCCACTTGATTCTCTTTTCTAGAATTTTCCCAGATATTGATGTCAAGCTGAGAAGTCTATAGTTTCCTGGTTCTACTTTTTTCCTTTTTTTTTTTTTTTTTTTTGGTAGTTTGGAACCACATTAGCTCTTTCCCAGTCCTCGGGCATTATACCCCCATGCCATGCTCCAGGAGCTGTGAAAGGTTCTACTCAATGGTTCCAAGATCTTCCAGCTCCTTCAGAACCCTGAGATGTAAGCCATCTGGTCCTGACAATTTGAACTTCTTTAGAGTAGATAGATGTTTCCTTACCAGTTTCTTGCCTGTTTTTACCTTCATTCCTGTTCTGTTTCCCATGGTGCTGCTTGGTAGGTTGGACTATTGTTTCCTTTTTGCGTGAAGGTAGAGACAAAGAAGGAATTGAGCAATTCCACTTTTTCCCTGCTGCCTGTCACTTTCTTGCCATCTTCTTCCATTAGTGGATCGATTATTTCCTTGACTTTTTTTTTGTCCTTACATATTGAAATAATCATTTTTTGTTATCTTTGGCATTTGTTGCAAGTCTTATTTGATTATGAGCCTTAGCTTTCCTGACTGTATCCCTGCAGATTCAGGTTATTTGCTGGTATTCTGTATTAGATATGTGTCTCATTTCCATTTTTTAATATTTGTCCTTTCTGTCCCTCAGTTTGTCAGGGAGTTATTTATGCAGCCATTCTGGTTTCATCTAGGGCAGTGATGGCGAACCTTTTTTTCCTCGGGTGCCGAAATAGTGCGTGTGCGCGCTATTGCACGTGCGTGCGTGCCCACACCCATAATTCAAAGCCCCTCACTTGCCCCACCCTCCTGCACATGCGTGCGCGACCGCCCCCCACTACCTCATTTCCCGACTTCCAGTGGGCCTGGTGGGCCCATTTTTTGCCCTCCCCAGGCTCCAGAGGCTTTCTTGGAGCTTGGGGAGGGCAAAAACACTCCCCCCACCATCCTGGAGGCCCTCTGGAGGCCGAAATCGCCCTCCCAGAGCCTCTGCGCGAGCCAAAAATCAGCTGGCGGGCACGCACATTAGCACTGGAGCTGAGTTAGGGCAACGGCTCGCGTGCCGGCAGATATGGCTCCGCGTGCCACCTGTGGCACCCGTGCCATAGGTTCGCCATCACTGATCTAGGGTCTCTTGTTTTTCTTTCTCTGGGGAATTGTGTTTGATTGGACTTTTATGATCACATTTTTCAGAGTTTCCCAAGCATCTTGAATTGTTTTTCTCTTTAGGATTTCTATCCATGGAATATTTCCTAATCTCTCCCTTCCTTTGTTGAAATCAGTCGTCTCAAAATCTAAAACACTAGTCTGACTTGGTTCAATTACCTGTGCCTGCATTATGTTAAATTCTAGTATAATATGATCACTTTCCCACATGATTCCTACAACTGTTACTCCTTCTATCATTTTATCTTTATTGGTAAGAATTAAGTCTAGTATAGTTGACCCACTAGTTCTCCTCTACCTTTTGAGTGACAAAGTTGTCAGCTGGGCATATCAGAAATCTATTTGATCTTCCATTTGCTGCATAGTTTGCCTCACATTTGATATCAGGATAAAGACCTCCATTAATACTGTTTTATTATATTTACTATAAATTTATTTATTGTATTTATTATATTTACTAATTTGGTCAAACTTTGGGAGACAGGGGAGGATAGGGGAGCCTGGCGTGCTATGGTCCATGAGATGCGAAGTGTCAGATATGACTTAGCAACTGAATATAGTAGTGTGTTTTCTGAATATCTTAGCTAACTGGATAGTAAAAAATTCATCAATTTCCTCTGCATCATTGGGTGGCCTGTAATATACACCTATTGTAATGTCATTTCTTTTTCCTCTAATTTTCACCTAAATCCATTCCCGAAAGCTTTCATTCTTGATGTTGTGCATTTCTATAAAGGTGTTATGATTCTTTGCATAAAATGCAATTCCACCTCCCTTTTGTCAGATCTGTTTCTTTTGAACAATTTATATCCTTCTAGCAGTACATTCCAATCAGGGTTTCCACCCCACCAAGTTTCAGTAATGACAACAGTATTATACCTGCCCTCATATTCTAGGACTTCAAGTTTACTCTGTTTGTTCCCCCTTATTTGAGTATTAGTGTATAGGCATCTGAGCGCTTATGTTGCATCCTATTACTCCTGTTTTATACCTGAGTCCCCCTTCTCACCATTCCCTTCCTTGTTGTCTGATTGGTTATTGTGGGATTTATGTTTGGGGTTAGATCCTAAAGATTCATCTCCTCCCCCTTCCAGTTTTAGTTTAAAACCCTTTAGATAAGTCGAGGCAATTGTTTTCCAAACAATTCCAATTCCAATTTCAAACAATTGTTTCCCAAACAACAATATTCCCAAAGTCTTCTTCATTTTACAAGGAAGGAAATACAGATTAAAATTGCGCGTACGAGAAAAGGGCCAGTTGTACTATTGATCAAAGGCAGCCTATCTGGGGAAGGCCACAAATAGTTATTAATTTCATTTACTATTCTTGTATCTTTATTGCAAGTGCAGGGCGAGATAGTCATGGACTTTTCAGCCTCCTGAGCCAAGATAATTTGCCAGGTTTCAGGACTAGCCTGCCTTGCAAGCAAGGGGTGTGTCTGTGCATGTGTTGCAATTATTGTTCTGCCTCGGGCAGTAAAATGGCTCAGGTCAACCCTGGAGCAAAGTCAACAATAATGGAGGAAAGAGGTCTATATGTCTTTTGCCAACCTTTGCTTCAGCAAATGATAGACATTTTGTAATTTGTTGAGTCAGGATACCAGGAGGTTGTGTTAGATTTCAGTAACCATGATTCACTATTGATGTCACATAACATTTATAAAACTCTTTTATTGTTTGGCCAATGAAGTTTAAGACTGCAGTTTTCAGTCACGGCTGTACTTAATTGACAACTCCTCAAAATGGCTACCAGCCTCCTCAGAACCTATGAGGATTGGCCAGTGAAATAGATCCACTGCCACCTAGAGGCCACTTTAAACTGGTGCACTGGACAAGCCATTTTGCTGCAACTCAACCTTGGATTCAGACTTCTTTCGTATCCCAAGTGAATATTTCTTTTTAAAGTTGATTCACATGGCAAGTTGCTGAACACTATTAACACATGGGATCTACTGAGATCCTTGAAGCTTAACATACTTTGACCTTGAGCAGTAACTGAATTTCTAGTTAACTATAGGGACAAATTAGCTTTGGTTTGATTTGTCAAGCTATTTCTGGAGTTTTACTTAATTTTCTTTTCCTTTATTTTACTAAAACATTCAGATCCAAAACTCTCTTTTCCAGAGTATGCCTTTGTTGCAGAAGTATTTACGTTTGAAAAGGAAACAGAAGCTCAGGGAGCCCAATCATATTGACAATATTCAAACATTGGCACTGTGCTCATTTCCTTTAAAAATAAAGAGCTGATAAAAAGTACTCTAGTAACTGGGTCGGGGTTTTGTATTTTTATAGATTGATATATCATTGGAATATGACATAAGAGAAACTATAAAAAATGTACAAAGATATTTCAAGTCAGTGTTGGAAATGTGAAAAACATGAGGGGACATTTTATCAAGCATGCTGGGCTTATGAAAAGGCTATGAAATTTTGCTATGTGTGTGTGTGTGTGTGTGTGTGTGTGTAGCATTTTTTGCTGATAAATGAAAATAAAGGGAGACTATTATAGATCTATTTAGCTCTCTTCAGATAGCCATACCCTTACTGGGATTTGAACCTGGGCCGCCTGCCTTGTAAGGCAGCAGCTTAGCCACTAGGTCACAGGCTCTATTCCCTATCAGCTCTTCACCAGGAAAGGGTTATATATGTTTTTCTGTCGTATTATCCTGGTGTACCCAAATATGGGAGAAAGTATCACAGCTTTCATTTTGCCTTTTGGCCCCTCTCTGGGAGTGTGTGTGTGTGTGTGTGTGTGTGTGTGTGTGTGTGTGTGTGTTTAAAATATTGTAAACAACAGCATTTTCCCATGGAAGGATTCTTATAATTGGTTTCAAAATCTTATTTCAAATCCATTTGGATCCTTAGTCCATTTATAACTCTCACCCTTTTTTGTTTATTTCCCCCAAAAAGAATGTTGTTAAATCTTTCAACTTGTATAAAACTTTCACTAAGAATTAAAGGGAGCTCACCCAATGTAGTAAATTATGGCATTATGACAGTTTGTAATAACCAAAAAGCAATTAACAAGCAATTTCCAAAGATGATTAAGAAAGGAAATGTGTGAACCTTGTGTCCTTTTAAGAATTTAGAATAGAATGCAGCTGAAAGGGACCTTGGAGGTTTTTTAGTCCAGCAGCCCTTTGCTCAAGCAGGAGAACCTCTACCATCTCAGACATTTTTTAAAGATGTCAAACTGCCATTTGGACCACAATGATGTTCCCCCTCATCTCTTAGTACGCTAAACCTATCAGAGACCACCACTATTTTGTAGTCTCCTCATGAGAAGCAGCTGTCTGTAGCACTTGTGGGTGATCTCAGTCGTGTTCTTGTCCAGGGAGGAATCACTCGGGCTCTTTATTTCATGTCAGTCTCTGCTCTCATTGAAGCCATATTCATTTCATAATTTATTCCCTGGAAGTTTTCAGAAAGCTAAGAAAATTTGGCTACAAATTGACATAATGAGGCAAAGGAACTTAAAAATTAATATTGCTAACTGGAACTGATGGACGATGAATTGAAAAAGACATATGGCAGATTGATATTGTACAGGTAACTGCAGCAGGATTGTTTTATGCAAAACGATGGAAGAATTATGATATTCCCACAGTGAAGGAGAATTTGATTGTGAAAATGTCCGAACTTGCTGAAAAGGCGAAACGGAGCAGTTTGGTCAGAGAACAAACAAAAAAATTATTTTTGAAAGAAAGGAATCCTTATATGGATTTTTTGCTGGAAAAAGAAAAAAAATGATTTGGGATATGAAGATTAGGAAAGATGTGAATTAAAGAAGGGGGTGTGGGGATTTGCAAAATATTTAAGAGGAACGAGGGACAAATGTGATTGTATTACTCTGTTTAAAAGGCTGGAAGTCATTTATAATATATGCTTCTTAACTTTAGTTTTTCTTTTCCTGCATGTTTTTTTTCTTTTTCCCCTCTTTTTGATTATCTTTTATAATATGAAAACTCTTAATAAATATAAATAAAGAAAATAAATAAAGAAACCCTAGCAATTGGCAGGAGAGATTTTTAATTTTACCTCAGTTGCGGTCCTTATGAAAACTGGGGGAGGGTTGTATCTACACCAGCTACTTGTAATGGAAAGAAAGCTCCCACTATCACCAAAGCACTTATTTCTCTTTTATTACAAATAGACACAGTAAGAGACCTTAGTTCACTTTGGGGCCTATGATTTAATGAAATGTAATTTTGCCATTTCCCTTTTATCTTAAATCATGATCACTTTAGATACAAGTGTGAATAAGGAGGCCTTGCTTCTCCATTAGTATTTACTTGGCTGGCCTTATATGAGCTTGAAAGCTAAACAGAATTAGGCCTGGTTAGTATTCAGATGGGAGATTTCTACAGAATATTAACCAAGCCTGTAGATTAAACATAACATCAAGGAAACACACAAAAGAAAATACATGAATGTGCCCATGAATTCAGCAAGACTTGAGCTCAGCTCTAAAGACGCTTCTTAGGTTTCCAAGAATTGTCTCTTAAAAAAATTATTTTCTTAACTTATGCCTTGCCTTCAGGCTATATCCACACAATACACTAATCCATGGCAAATAACACCCAATCATACTGATCCTTATAAGATACATACTGACTTGGCCCACACAATATATTCAACCAAAATTATCCAACCACAGTGCTGTTTACTTAGAAAACCCATCGCTCACAATCTATGACTATTCCTCAAGGTAAAATTAAATCTGTATTCATGCTAGATCTCGAGCTGGCAGACTGCAAGATTCTTCTATTCTCTTTTGTCAGATATCGATCAAATCTTTACTATGGTCAAAGACCAGCATAATTGTCAGATATGTAGCTTGCCATCTCTGTTGCTAATTTGTTTGCCATTTGGACAGGATTTTTATAGGCCCTGGGCACTTTTGCCTTCATGGGCCTCTTCCTCTATAAAAATAGAGTTATTAAAAATTATACTTCCATTATTTCCACAGTGGCATTTAATATATGACTGAGCTTTTAATTTGAATGGTGTGTATATTTTATTTGTAATTTATGAGCTTGCATTCTATTTATTGTGTATATTTTCAAGGCTGAAAGGCAAGGCATGAAAATACATAACTTCGTTTTTATTCTTGCTGATTAAAAAAATTAAAATATTTTCATGGTCCCTAGGCACTGTACCAACTATGCCTAATGAATAAATTGGTGCTGCAACTAGGCAGTCATTTCCTTTACACTTAATGTTTCTAGTATAATAGTGAATTTAATCTGGATTTTTTTATTTTAAAATGTCCATTATGCATAGCATGCTTGCCTGCTTGATGACTTTCAAAAATATGGTAGAAGCTCCTTAATTCCTCAGACTACACAATCTTTAGCCAGGTTGTCTGGGAATTATGGAAAATGAGATCCAACAACTGATAGGATACCAGCTTGGGTGAAGCTGATACTTAGTAAGGATGATAGCAATGAAGTTGGTCATCAGCCTATAGTGAACTGTCTTCTCCAGTAGTTCTCAACCGAAACTGTAGAAATATTTATTTATTTATTTATTTATTATGGTGTTCTTATATGCCGCCCAACTCCCGAAGAACTCAGGGCGGCGTACAACAGAGAAAATACAAGACACCAATTCATAAATATTACATTTAAAAAACAGATATAAAAATTAAAAACACAATATTTAAAATTGTCCAATACTCATTAACAACCGTACATACTTGGGGTGAGCTCGAGTGGATTTAAGCTCTACCCCCAGCCTGCAGGAAAAGCCATGTCTTGACAGCTTTTCGGAAGGCCAGCAGAGTGGGGATAGTTCGGGTCTCTGGGGGAAGTTGGTTCCAGAGCGCGGGGCCTGCCACAGAGAAGGCTCTCCCCCTAGGGCCCGCCAGGCGGCATTGCTTGGCCGACGGGACCTGGAGGAGGCCAACTCTGTGGGCCCTAACCGGTCGGAGGGAAGTGTGAGGCAGAATGCGGTCCCGGAGATAACCTGGTCCTAAGCCATGAAGGGCTTTAAAGATGGTGATCAACACCCATCTGTAATCAGAGATGGGATTGTAAATACTGGGAAGCAGACTCTGTGTCTGTTTTCATAGAACATGATTAATCCATGTCAATTTAAGATCTAGTGATTGTATAATAGATGAAGTCTGCCTAACCTTAACTTTGCTGAGGTTTTTTGGTAGAGAAGGTCTGTGTGAATCCATCCCATTTAATTACTTTATGATTCAGTGAATTCTATGAAGCCAGAACATAAATTAATTCAGTAACTAAAGTCAGTGTGTTATATGGACATATCCTCTGTCTTAATGCCATGTATAGAGTTGCCATATTCATTGATGTTAGTGTTAAATCCTGCATTAAGAAAAATGTCTTGCTACAGGTATTCACAATTACAACCTCTGAATACAGGCCATAGATCTAATCCCTGTGTATATGAATATGAAATGGGTGTGCCTCTGTGTATGTGACTAGTTATGTTGTATCAGCAAATATGTTTAAGTATGGATAGAAGCACATCATACTTCACATCATTTGCATTTGGTTGTTTGATAGGGATCTGCTTAGGGGTGGAAACGTAGTTACAAACAAAACTTATATTTTATTCTTAGCTGCAATATAATCTTATTACAATTTCAGTGGGTCAATACTATATCCGATGCTATTCATGCAGGGAAGATACCAAGAAGGTAGCTCTGAGTTTTGAGCTAGGAGTTAGACTGATTATCAAGCTGCTTAGGCAACACAGAAATGTGTATAGAACAGCTGATGTGTAACCTTCGAAGAAGTAAAAAGGAAGTCTTAAATGATTGTCTTTAATGAATTGGATTTCTGCAGAAAATTGTGTATGTCTCCGTGTCTTTCGGTGCGTGCATGTGCTGTTTTAAAATGGATGCCTCAAACTCAGCACAATAATGTCATGAGCATTATCAAATAGGTGACTTTGATACCTGTGTAATCTCCTTCCACATTCTCTTCACTGTCGTGAATATAAATTCTTGCTGAGACAGATAAGGGGAAAAAGTTACATTTCCTCAACAGCAAACTATTGCAGTCAGAAAACATACTAGTATAGCAGGGGTAGAACATCCTGATCCCCTATAGCAAGCAATGGGGCGTTTGGTGAATGGTGAAATAATAACATTAAATCAAATTAAATAAAGAATACTGAAAGGAAGCTCCTCCTCCGATTTCTGGTGTCCTCATTTATTGTTTCTTCTCTTGTAGGGAATTTTAAAGGTCTGTGTAAGCAAATCGATCACTTCCTCGAGGACACAGAGTATGAAGCCGACACAGCAGAATATTTCCTCCGTAAGTCTGCAACTTCTCTTTCTGTTTCTTCTCTGAGCAGAGCAGGGGTGCCCTTCATTCTCTTCAGATGACATTAGACAAAACGTATTACCAAAGGAGGGACACCCTGGCTGAGTTACCTGAATAGAACACCTCTCAGGCTTTCTGGGTATTTGCCTTAAAATGTTCTGTTAAAATCCCATGCTGTGTCTTTTGCATGTATGTGTTCATTTGGTTCCCTGATAGTTTATTTAAAAGAAAATCTTTAAGAGGATATTTTTTTGCCTCCATGTGCTCTGAAGATCGCAAAAGTCAAGGCCATGACATTAATTTCTAAGATGGGTTATTATTCTTGAGTACTTCACCACTTGTGTGTATCTGTTATTTATGGAAATTGTTAGTACCTCAGAATTGTCAGCCGTAGGACAAAGTCTAAGAAGAAACAGCATAGTGCAGTGGTTAATGTATTTGTGGAGACATCCAGCTTTGAGTTGACTAGGCAACTTTGTACCAGTCATCATGTCTTACCCCAAATTACTTTACAGGGTTGTTGTCATGGGGGAAAATTAGAAGAGAAAATATGCCGCCTTGAGCTCCTGGAAGAATGGGAGGCTGTAAAACTAATATAGATACACATAGAATAATATAAATTAAATTGGAGGGAATCCATTTCGTATACTGTTATTTAAAACTCAATCAAAAAAAGTACTAAAATTGACTGGCTGTGGTGAATGGGTGTATATGCATGCACATAAACGCATGTACACATATTCTGCAATATTCTGCAATAAGCACCAGAGGAATTTCTGTCCCAATTGTTTATTTTGTGTGCTCTTAGAATGTAAGATATCTTGGCATTTATGGAGTCACAAGTATTTTGTCAATATATACATACATACATACATACATACATACATACGCATTCCACTAGCTCCCAAGAGGGCAGAAAAATATGCCAACATAATTTATAGTGCCCTGATAGTCAAACCCTAATTGGCCTCAGTAGCAAATCTTGCAAGTGGTCTTGTGTGTCTAGTTCCTCTGGGGGATCATTTAAGGGCAGGAATCCATACAGTCCTTTGGCTTTCTCTCCACTCCACTCCAAATCAATTGTCAACAAAAAAGAAGTCACCGATTTATGAGGCTGAAACTCTCTAGTAGAAACCTCATTTGGGACAGAAGCAATACCGTTTTTCCAGTTTAAATTGACTGACAGCCCATCTTTTTATTGGCCAGTTTTTGAAAGACCACTAAACATATGTGTAATAAAAAGGCTAGTGGTCTTCCAGAAGATCAGTATACTAGTGTATTTAAGGAACCTAAGTAATGTCTGAATATGAATTGAAGAGGGGAAAAAACCCAAACAAACAAACAAACAAAAGAGGTCAGCCATCATTCAAATCGGTATCACCACAGAATAGGTATCTGGATTCTTCTGCAGCCCAAACCAAACTGCCCATGAACAGCAATGATTACCCGTAGTGAATGGAGGAAGGAGCATCCTGCAGAGCATTAACCAGACAACAGGAACACGAAAGATGCCACTCCCTCATCAGGTCATCTCCAAGATTTTTCATGAGGCATAATAGATTATCTATAAGCAAAAACATAAGTTGGCAATAGACTGAAATCTTAAAGCTACAACAGCTGAGGGCACATATAGACTGACTTTGTGAAGTGCTGAAGATAACAAAAAGTGTTCAGTGAGAATATTTCACCTCTTTAGCACGTATTGTGTACCCTATTTATTATACTGTATCCTTTTAATACAGTGTCTTTCTTCTGGGGTTAGAAGGATATCCTGATGAATCCAAATTATCAATATTATGGCTTAATCTGATGGCCTGGTTTATTCAACATGCTAAATAATAACGGAATAATGAGTTCCCACAATATAACTTGGAATCGCAAACTATCCAATCCCATCACAGCCTAATCTAGTCAGTTGCATGACTAGTTAAGCATACTTCAAGACTGAATGACTTTAATTAGGTTAGGACTCTAACCTAATTTTTTCCATTCCCAATCATAATTCTCGAATCTAGCTTTCTTCTGTGTGAAAAATCTTCAGCTCCATTTTGTTTCTTAGCCAGCATAGCCTGCTTGGCTGGGGATGATACGGTAGCATTTGAGCCCTTGGTTCAAGTTGACATACTTGGGTATGTCAGGTTAGAGAAAGCTGCAGTAAATTTGAGCTCCAAATGTATTCACATATTTTTCTTTAAACAGAGGCTAAATTTAATCTGCAGGTTTGCTTTGCTTCCTTCTGGGGGCCATTATATTGCCGTGATCCTGTTTATACCTTTGGGAAGAGGTAAAATACTATTGGATCAAGTCTCCCAGGCTGCAGAAATGTACAATGTATAATCAATCATCAGCAATATAAAACTATAACAGTTTGACAGCAACTGTTATAGAAAAATTATATTTTAACCTTTCATGTAGCCAAAATATTGAGCATATGAATTTGTTCATTCGTTCAAACTATTTACCTAGTCCAGTAATTGCCTGGGTTCACACATTGTGTTAACCCATGATTTGTGGCTGAGATTCTGGAAATTTTTACCCAGTGCACCTGCAGAGGACAAGGCTTAGGCAAATTGTCTTTGAAAGCATGAATTCTGTCAGTAAGCTATGGCCCTTCCCTTTTTGTCTCTTCACTAAAAGCATTTCCACACGGTTGGCAACCTCTCTGCCACAGGTTCAGAGCCAGAATTGTGTGTCTTCCGGTGCTCTATTCTCCCAATGCTCCCTTCAGCAGTGCAATAGGAGAGTGCCAAAAATAATGTCCTGCAAGTGCCTGTTCACATCCTTATTTTATTTATTTGGCATTTATTTATTTGGCAGTTTTTCTATGCCGCCCTACTCCCTCAGGACTCAGGGCGGCGTACAACATTTTATGAAAACTCCAAACAAATCATTAAAAAAGGCAATTAAAAAACAATTTAAAAAACATATAAACACCATACATACACGGGGGAGACATCAGATATAAAGTCATCTCAAACTCACCCCGCCTGCAGGAAGAGTCATGTCTTAATGGCTTTTCGGAAGGCCAGCAAGGTGGGGATGATTCGGATCTCTGGGGGAAGTTGGTTCCAGAGAGCAGGGGCCCCTACAGAGAAGGAGGAGACCCACTCTGTGGGACCTGACCGGTCGAAGGGAAGAATGAGGTAGAATGTGGTCCCGGAGATAGCCTGGTCCTAAGCCATGTAGGGCTTTAAAGATGATGATCAGCACCATTTTCTCTTTGTTGTGTTTGCTTTTCGGACTAAGAGGGGAAATTTAGGAAAAGGCCTACTTGCCATGGTTGATGCTGAGTAGTAAAGCCACTCTTCTGAGCCATCAACCCCAACCCACCTTGACTGTAGAAAAGAAGGGGAAATCTCTGGAATAATTAGTAGGTGGGATAAGACAGGAGTTATCTATCTTTCAATGTTTCTGCAAAAGCAGAAGCTCACTTAAAATTAATTGTGTCGCATTCCCAATCTCCAAACAAACCTCTTGATGTCCTGGGGACACTGGAGAGCAACGTTGGTCCCAGATAGTATGGCCTCCATTTGTAGAAGGAGGCCTAAGAGATAAATACATCCTGAACATAGTTTGACCTTGAGACATCTGCGATGCCAGATTCCATGGTTTTAATAGTAGGAGTAATCATACATAGTCTTGTAGGGTGCAATAACAGCAATAATTATTAATTATTTGTGGGGTTCTCAGTTGATCGTATAGTTTGTGTTTAGTTAATCTGTCTGCTCCTCATATATTGAAAACAACAGGTGAACACTTGTGTAGTTTGGAGCTACGCTCTTGCCTCACAATCAGGAGGTTGTGAGTTCGATCCTAGGTAGAGGCAGATGTAGGGTCTCCTGCTTGGGCAGAGGGTTGGACTAGATGACCTGCAAGGTCCCTTCCAACTCTGTTAATCTGATGATGATGTACACAACTTCTGTGTAGCTCCAAACTTCACAAGTGTTCATCTCGTTTTCAATATATGAGGAGCAGACTGAAACCATAGCTGATATTTCAGTAGAAGAATAGAAACTTTCTTGATAAATGCCAAATATCCAGGGAAGATGGAGTATAATTCTTGAACCAAATAATAATATTCTTATATTAATGAATTATTTGCTCTAAAACAAATTATTCTCAGAGTGCTTTGTATAAATATAAATGACACAAAAATTAAAATCTAATGAAAGCCACATCCAGTCCAATCATCTCAAAGCAAAACAAATTAAAATGTTAACTACTGACTACTAAAAACAAAATGTAAGAAGGGTTTTCCCCTCCAGGAAAGAAACCATTTTAACATAAAATTAGGCAGCAGATAAACACAACTATTTAAAAAGCCCCACAAAATGACAAGCATAACCAGTCAAGGTAATTGTTTTTTAAAAGGTGACAATATGAGCTGAGAAGAATTTAAGTTAAGCCGAGGTGGCGCAGCGGTTAGAGGCAGTACTGGAGGCCACTTTAGCTGACTGTAATCCGCAGGTCAGCGGTTCAAATCTCACCGGCTCAAGGTTGACTCAGCCTTCCATCCTTTCGAGGTAGGTAAAATGAGGACCAGATTGTTGGGGGCAATATAAATATACATTGCTTTCTGGTGTAAACCGCTTAGAGAGTGCTTGCACTATGAGGCGGTATATAAATCTCACAAATAAATAAATAAATAAAATAAGTCTCTCACTAAAAAAGATACCAGACAGGCACTAGTTCGGTTTATCTGAGAACTGTGTCCCATGAGTGCTTGACCATAACTGACACCTTCCTGCATTTCATTATGTGAAGATATGTGGAGGAGATAAGAGGAAGGAAACAGATAACCCTTCAGATAAAAAGTGTCCTTCAATGTCAGCTCCACTCCTAGTCATTTCATGAGCAAGTAGATCTATCTAATTTTCTTGTATTTATTTATTATTTATCAAATTTAGATACCACCCATCTCACTGTCCAAGTGACTCTGGGCAAATTTACAAATAAAAGCCATGAAACACAATTCAAAACGCAGTTCAATATACCGTATTTTTCAGAGTATAAGATGCAACGGAGTATAAGACACACCTTAGTTTTTGGGGAGGAAAATAGGGGAAAACAATCTGCCTACCAGGTATTCATCTGGCTAGCGTCCTTAGTCTAAAGTGACCAGATTTTTTTTTTTAAGCGGGACATGGGGGGGGCGGGGGGGGGGCGCAATTTGAGTTTTGCCCTCTGCGCATGCGCAGAACGCTACGCATGCGCAGAGGGCAAAAGACGGCTAATGACGGCATCCAGGTGGGGGGGGAGGCGGGAGGCCTTTCCTCGCCTCCCGCCTCCCCTTCGGAAGCCGGCAGTGGCTTGGGCTGGCTTGCGAAGGGGAGCTCTCCTCCTCCCTCCCCCCCGCCCGGGGGTCCCGCGCCGCCCGCTGACCTCGCAAACGTCCTTGAAGGCTGCGAGAAGCGGAGCACGGCCCAGCCGGACATCGGCCTCACCTTCCCTCACGGCCCTGGCACCGCGGCCGCTGCTTTAACGCGACCCACTCGCCGGAGGACGGAGCGCCCGGAAGCTGGCCGTCGGGCCTGCGCTTCACATCCGGCGCGGGGTGATGACGTCGCGCGAGGGACTTTTTCCCGCCCTCGCCTTCAGCAGCATCTCAATTTAAGCTCGTAGGTGACCAGACGTCCCGTTTTGAGAGGGCCTGCTGCTGCTGCCCAACCTGGCCGTCCTCGAGTGCCTGCAGGCCCGATTTTTTGAAAGAATGCCCTAGTCGGGCATTGTTTTAAAAAATCGGGACTTTTTAAGAGGGCGGGCGGGACGCGGGACAAATGGCGAAAAAGCGGGTGTGTCCCGCCAAAATCGGGACGTCTGGTCACCTTACCTTAGTCTGGTCAGCTTCAGCACATTATTTTATCCCCTGATTAGGACTTAAAAAAACCTTCTTCTGAGAGAGTAACAATGAAAGAGCCTGCAAGCCAGTAAGAGCTGGGAAGATAGTTAGCACCTGGTTAGGGCTAGAAAAAAACTGATTCGGAGCAAGTAGAGCAATGAAAAAAAATTCTGCAAAGACTTAGGGCTGGAAAAACATTCTTTGGAGAGAGTAACAATGAAAAAGCCTGCAAGGTAAGAGCTGGGAAGATCGGTTAGCACCTAGTTAGGGCTGGGGAAAAAAAGCTACATTCGAAGTATAAGACGCACCCAAATTTTCAGCCACTTTTAGGGAGGAAAAAGGTGCGTCTTATACTCCAAAAAATACGGTACATGTCAAAATACAATTCAAAACAGAGTTAAAAAGCAAATTAAAAGGCAGAAGGAGTGTCCTCAAGGCACCAAACACCCCCAGGAATGCATGCCACTCTTCAATCCCCATGCCAGTTGGCCCAACCAGGTCTTCACACTTTTCCAGAAGGCCAGAAGAGTGTTGCTCAACCTCACTTCTGGAGGCAGAATGGTCCATAAGGAGGGGGTAACGACAGGAAAAAAAAAACCCTCTCTTCCTGCACGCCTGAGACTTCCCAGACTTATGGAAGTGGTTTGCCACTGTCACCTTCTAGGGTGCTTTTGACTTTCCAGTCTAGCCTAATACAGCAGCCCAAACCAAAGCTATGAATTGAGTCTGGAAATGAAACCAGAATGAATGAAGATGATGCACTGTTGATAAAATATTACAGACATTCCATATTTTTACTACCATATTTTATAATAACTAAAGCTTGTAAACTATTTATATGCAGCTCCATGTTGCAATAATCCCACATTATTTATTATTTTCTACAATACCCCACAGTCAGCAAAGCCACCTGTGCCTCTGTAAATCATCTGCACACAAATATGCAAATTGTAAACGCCAAATGGTATAACAAAGAATGTTATTTTGTCTACCTACCTTACAAGGCAATAATTCTATATTATGGATTAAATTAAGCCCACTCTTTGCTACAGTTTAGATGGGGACTCAAAACATATTTATTTTCCCAGGTTTTCTAATTGCATAGCTTTAGCTTCCATGTTTTATATCTCTTATTTTTATGATGATTTTAATGTATTTTATCAGCTGCATAGAGTGGCTGGTGTGTGTGTGTGTATACACGTGCATATACACATACACATACAAAATAATAATAATGGGATGTGCAGATATCTGTGTTTGTAATTAAATTTATGCCCTGCAACAGCAATAAATCATGCAAATTAAGCTTAGTTTGCAGCAACCAGCTTGCTTTTTCATGAAATGGCTCTTTTCCAGCCAGTCAAAACTGGTCCAGAAAAAGCCTTATGTTCCTGTAAAAGATTCTTTATTGTAATTGTGTTGGACCAATTAAAATCTGTGGAAAAAGGGGAAATTGTAGAATCCACCTATGTTCTAAAAGACCTTTGATCATGAGCCTCTCCTGGCAATTACTGACATTCTTTAGTGTTAAATCTCATTAGTGTTTTCTAGAGATTGTTAGTGAAGCATAGTTCCATCTCTGAAACATGGCCAAAGATACTTCTCTAATACAGACTTGAAATCAGTGGATTTTAAATTCCCTGGAATGGGACAGAACCATGTCCATGGTTTCCACACAAAAATTCTGAACTTGGTATTATATCCATATACTGTAAGTGCTAAATTAAGTAAGTGTCTTGTTCAGTGGTGGGTTCTGAATTAGTTTGCCACCAGTTTGCATGCGCTCATGCGCGCACATGACGCTTCTGCGCATGTGCAGAAGCATCCCGGGCGGTTGGGCAGAGCCTTCCGCCCCCGCCTCTACCGGTTCTAAGAACCGGTCCAAACTGGGAGCAACCTACCACTGGTCTCGTTGTAATTTAAAGGTTTCTCCCCTTTTCCATCATTTGTTGACTCATGCATTCTTCAGCAAAACCCCTGAGAAACTGGTGACAAATAGAATTGCATTGCATGTGAATGCCACCCTCTGGGTAACCAAAGGCCAAAACAGCATGAGAACTAAAATTCACACCAAATAAAGCAGGTATCATGACCCAAGAATGGAGGTATCACAGCAGTGTTGTGTTCATTTTGTTTTCAAATAAATAAGTGTTTCTTCTTAGAATTCCTAGGGAATTGGCACTGTGAAAATAAAACTATCAGTATAAACCAGGATTTCCCAATCTTGACAATGTTAAGATGTAGGGGCTTCAGCTCCCCATCCAGTCACAGTCTGTATGGCTAACCACTCATTATTAATGGTTTCCCATTAGCAGTCACATTTCTTGTTTGCATTCCGCCCTATTGCTAGAACCAGAGAGCATCTCAGTGCAGTGCAGGGACAACTGCACATAAAGCTCCCCTGATCATCCTGCTTCAACACCCATATCACTCTTCCTAAAGCAAGGATGTGACCTAATAATATGTACTGATAGCTTTCGTTAACTGGGTTTAAACAATATACTAAACTAGTTTAAAACTGGGTTGGGTACTTTGTCATCCAGCATGTTGTGGGAATCCCAACCTTTGTTTTAACATGGATGAACCGAGCCATTACATTAAGCCATAAGGTTTCTTGAGGTATGTGATGTTATGTAAATACAACCACCAGATTTTGTTAATTGAGGCTTCAGTTACTGTATTGCAGGGGTCTCAAACTCGCGGCCCGCGGGCCAACTGCGGCCCGCGGGACAATATTTTGCGGCCCCCCGCCTGGAAAAGCACTTAACCACCTTCCCTCCGGTACTTGAAGAAGATGAAGTCGCCACTCTGAACGCACTTGGTGCAGGTCAGCCTCCGGCGGTGTTACACAGCGGGCAGCGCTCCACCGCCAAGTACAGTACCTCGGCGTCTCACCAGGGGGAGTAAGTGGCGGTGGAGCGCTGCCCGCTGTGTAACACCGCCGGACGCTGACCTGCACCAAGTGCGTTCAGAGCGGCGACTTCATCTTCTTCGATGGGAGGGACACGGAGAGGCAAGTACCAGCCTGTCAGTCACGCTCTCCACGCCTCACTTTTTTTCTTCTCTTTCCCGTTCAGGCGACAGGACGTTCTGCCATTGGAGGCCCTGCATGGGAGGAGGAGACGCAGGGGTTTCTCAATGGGCGTCTCCTTCTCCCTGGCTGTGTTGTGATCCAATCACATCAAAGAGTGTCACAGACAAGGAGTTTTTTCTTCCTGGCTGTGACTCTCACTGTGATTGGATTGAGGCACATGGAGAAGGAGACGCCCATTGAGAAACCCCGGCGTCTCTTCCTCCTTGATGCTCAGTATTAGCATACAGGGCAAGAAATATACAGGGGGGCACAGCAGAGTGGAGGAGTGCTATTTTTATAAACCAGACAGGTGCGTGCCCACCCTAAAGGCATTTGGCTACTCCTGTGAGTAAAAATCAGGTCCTCTTTAATGTTGCCGAAGGTCATGCTAGGCAGCTAGGGGGACTAGGAAACTCTATTTCCGCTCATCCAGAGCACCTTGTGCTGAAGTGGGTATCTCAAGGCACCATAGGCCTAAGTTTTTGGTACGCAGCCCCAAATATGTCTTGCTCAAAGCCTGCAGTGAAGAGAAAGGTTGATGATGAGCACAGACAATTTCAGGAAAAGTGGGAAAAGCAATATTTCTTTATTGAGCACAAGGGCATCCCAACTTGTCTTATTTGCACAGAGAAAGTTGCAGTGCCCAAAGAATACAATTTGAAGCGTCATTACACAACTAGACATGCTGAGGAGTATGCAAAGTACCAGGAAGATGAGAGAGCCAACCAGGTTGCTAAACTTAAGACATGTCTGCTGAGGCAACAAGATTTCTTTAAGAAAGCAACCAAAGAGAATGATGCAGCAGTCGAAGCCAGCTACGTAGTTAGTATGATGATTGCTAAAGCAGGAAAGTCATTTAAAGAAGGGGAATTTATAAAAAAGTGCATGTTACAGGCTGCAAGTATTATCTCTCCAGAAAAGAAAGGTCAGTTTAGCAACATCAGCCTTTCTTCCAACACCGTGGCAGAGCGCATTTCTGACCTTTCAAGTGACATTTATGATCAACTGTGTGAGAAAATAAAATGTTTCAGTGTATACTCAGTCGCTCTTGATGAGACCACAGACATCACCGACACTGCCCAGCTTGCAATCTATGTCCGGGGTGTTGATGACAATTTTGAAGTAACAGAGGAGTTGCTCTCACTAGTTCCAATGCATGGCCAGACCACCGCCCAAGAGATATTTCACCAGCTGTGTGATGCTTTTCAGAATGCTGGTTTGCCTTGGAGGAAGTTTGTCGGAATAACAACTGATGGAGCGCCATCAATGATCGGGAGGAAAAAAGGACTGGTGGCACTTGTTAATAAAAAAAAGAAAGAGGAAGGTTTAGAGGAGGTCATTGCTCTGCACTGCATTATTCATCAGCAGGCCCTTTGCAGCAAATGCCTGAAGTTTGACAACGTGATGTCTTTCGTTGTGAAATGCATCAACCAAATCAGATCCAGGGGCTTAAAACACAGAATGTTTCGTGCTTTTTTAGAGGAAATAGAGTCAGAATATGGGGATGTGCTCTACTTTACCGAGGTGCGTTGGCTCAGCAGGGGAAACGTATTGAAGAGATTTTTTGAGTTGAGAGTGGAAGTGAAAGCTTTTATGGAGAAAGATGGGGCTTCTGTTCCTTTGCTAAGTGATCCAAAATGGCTCATGGACTTAGCTTTTTTGGTTGATATCACACATGAGCTTAATGTACTGAATAAGAGGTTACAAGGCCAGGGGCAACTTGTCAGTGCTGCCTATGACAGCGTGAGAGCGTTCTCTACAAAACTTATATTGTGGAAAGACCAGCTTTCTCAAACAAACCTTTGCCATTTCCCAGCATGCAAGTCACTCATTGATTCAGGCACACTATTCAGTCATGAGGAGTATGTGGATGTCATTTTGAGGCTACAGGAGGAATTTGATCATAGATTTGCAGACTTCAAGAGACACAGAGCCACATTTCAAATTTTTGCAGACCCCTTCTCCTTTGATGTGCAAGATGCCCCTCCAGTGTTTCAAATAGAGCTCATTGACCTGCAGTGTAACTCTGAACTCAAAGCCAAGTTTAGGGATGTGAGTGGAAAAGCAGCCAAACTTGGGCAATTTTTAAGAGAATTGCCCCCCAGCTTCCCTGAGCTTTCCCGAATGTTCAAGCAGACCATGTGTCTTTTTGGGAGCACATACTTGTGCGAAAAGCTCTTCTCTACCTTGAACTTCAATAAGTCAAAGTACAGGTCTAGAATTACTGATGCTCATCTTCAAGCTGTGCTGAGGGTCTCAACTGCTTCCTCACTTACGCCAAATGTGGCTCGGCTATGCAAGAGTAAGCGCTGTCAGATCTCTAGCAGCAAGAAGTAGGCAGATAAAGCCATGTTCAAACAGTTTATGTCCATTCATGTTCTAAAAGTTAAATGTTAAAGAACTGTTAATAAAGACATTTGAATCTGAATAATGATATTTTGTAAGCGCATTTTTTGTGGAAAACTTGATGCGGCCCAGCCTTACTCAGAATCTACCTCCAGCGGCCCCCAGGTAAATTGAGTTTGAGACCCCTGCTGTATTGTATAACCCACCCACTAGCCAAACTTGACAGTTCAGTTTAGAATCACATGGCCCTTTCAAGAAAGAAAGTTGCTATTAATGAGTTCCTTGGGCCAAAGGTCTCCTGTGAACTTCTTTGTCACGACACTTGTCTTGCTATTGCATCTTGCAAAGTTTTCCTGTAGATTTGCAGGAGTTAATGGGGATGGAAGACTGGATACAAAGGAACATTTTGATACAGATTTATGAAAAGAAATCAGATGCATTAAAAATCTTGGTGGGGCTATTTATTAGGTTTAAAAAAATTTAATCTTTTAAAAAGAGAAATATATGCTTCATCTAGTTTAGCACAAGACAACTAACAATATATTATATTTTGTTATGTTTTGATTATACGTTTTAATGTAGCTAAGCCATCCCATGGTGAAAGAATTGTAAACGGATGGATTTTATCCACACTTTCAAAGTGTATTTCTGCTTATTCTAATATGAATAATTTATTTCAGTCTATCCCAACTGGGCACTCTTCATTCAGATTGCTCTTCAGCTTTCATAATTTCCAGCCAGCATAGGCTTAGAGAACAGCAGGTTTAGGAAAGCCAGCACGCTGAGGAAGGCTGACTTAGATGCTGCTATGTTTTACACTGGAAATAAAAAGTATTGAGTCTATTATACGGACACCCCATAAAGTGCATGTTTTAATCATCTAATAGACTGTACGTGTGTGAGACTATAGATGAGTCAGATTTTATATATGTACAAGCTTACAACTGTGCACGAGAGAGTGCTTTAATGTTTGATAGAAAAAAGTCATACTAGTTACACACATTTTTTGCAAGAGCTCCCCATTCTCCATAATGCTTAATCTGAAAATCATTATGTCTATGTGCATTTATGTACCTGCATGCTACTGCCATCTACTGGCTAGCCTCTGTGAAGAGTGAAGTAGTATATCTATATGGAAGGAAGTTAAAATTTGCCCAAATAATTTATCTTTAAAAGGAGGTGGTCATCTTAGATTTCCAGGCAGTGTGATAATACACTAGGAGTTGCAAGACAATTTTTCCTGTCTAGTTTTATTTTTGAAGGAAGCCTTAAATCAGTTTTCATCTTCCTTTGGGGTAAATACAGTAAATGAATACGAACAACTACAAGAGCCTTCGTTAATTTGCAATACATGTACACATTTCCAAAGCATAATGTGCTTCTGGGGAGTTAGCGTTCAAGTGTTAGCAGCTGAAAGGCAACCGGGCAGCAATTCCCTCTCTTCCTCCTTAATGCATTTTTTTGTGGAAAGAAACAAGGCCGAAAAAGGGGGGAACTGGGAAAAATGGAATCTTCATAAGATTCCATGCTTGAGGCACAAATCCTGAATGATAAAAACCTCCTCTGCTCCCCACCCCACCACCATGTGTCTGTGTGCAGGCCTGCCTGTGAGCAAGGACTGGGTCCATTCTGGAGAGTCTTCCATGCCCACTTCTGCACAATATCTGTGTTTATTTTCAGGACATCTCCTGCTGATTGCAATTTGTCAACAATATGCTGAATAGTACATGGCATCGTTTTAATTTTCTGGCCTTTAGAATTTCTGTATGTTCAAAGGGATGGCATGGTGCTTTTGTTTTTGTTTTGGTTACCAGACGCCATTTGACTGTCCCCAGCTCTAAGTACACTGCTCTCTTCTAATATCCAATATGTTGATAGTTCATTTGTAACAGCTTTCTTCTTCTGTTGATGCTCTGTTTCATTCTCCTCCTCTTTCTCTTTCCTTATCACTGGCCTTCCAATTCCTGTGCTTCTTTGCTGTGTCTTTTTTGTTCCACCTTGCTGCACTCCTCACCAATCTTCCACACTTTTCCTTAATCCCCCCCCCCAAATGCATGTCTTCCCTTCTCTCCTTGTCTTCCACACTTGCTATCATCCTCCCCCTCCCTTACCTTCCCCCACCCCTCTGGTTTTCTTTGCTTACAGGGGCTGTAAGAGCCTCTAGTATTTTTCCGATCCTGAGTGTGATTCTGCTTTTTATGGGTGGACTCTGCATTGCAGCCAGCGAGTTCTACAAAACCCGACATAACATCATCCTTAGTGCCGGCATTTTCTTCGTGTCTGCAGGTAAAAGGGCTGAGGGACCAGTGGGCTGCCTCTCTGCACAGGGATAAAATCACAAAAAAAATCAAAAAGGAGGGAGGGACCCAATGTGTTGGGAGGTAAAGGGAACAACCGGCTCCCAGAGCATTGGGATGGAACATAAATGAAAAGCAAAAGACTGGGAATGCTAATATTTCCCAACTCCAATCACAATTATTCATTTCCTCATCTGAATTAAATCATGCAAAATGAAAAAGGAGATGTTTTACTCTAAGTGATTGCAGGAGAGGAAGAATGCATTGCAGTTGCATTCCATGTTTCAGAGTTGCAATCTATTTTAGGGGAAGTCCAACTAGATTTGACAGTGGAAGAATAATTTGTTTAAACTTGTGTCTGTCTCACTTGTGCATAGAGCTGGGAACAGGAGGTCCAATCACAGAGCAACACATGGATATGACTAGTGCCCTCTATTTTCTTCATTGGCATTTCACATTACTTCCCCGCCTCCACAAACACCCAGTCAGATTCAGTTCTGTGCTGGAGTTCATTGGGAGAAAAAAATAAACAAACTAAAGTCACACCAAGCAATAGCATGATGAACAATAATGTATCCACAATGTTTTCAGTATATGCTGAGGGCAGGTGGAGCATATATCTCACATATTCACCTGCTCTTTTGCTCTAAAAATCAGATTCTCCTACCCTCATTTGGAAATCCTGAGATGTGGTTCCACCTTCACTTTAAATATCTCCTTGCATGAAACTTGGGCTTCTCCAATCACGTCTAAACAAATAGACCTTCTGCTGTCATACTTAGTTTGACCCTGGCAATGCAAAACAGTGCCTCTAAAATTTCAGAGAGAATTCAGCTGCCTTGCATACACTGTATTCAGACAGGATTTTTTTTTCAAGTGCGTTGTTTGTAACATGATTTCATAAATGTTCAAAGTAACACTAATGAAAGCAAACCCAAGATCCTGGATGACAACCTACATATTTGGCAAAGAACATCAGACATATGTCCCCTTATTCCCGTTCTCCTGATAGTTCCCTATCAGTGCTTTCCTAGGGTGAACGTGTCCTTTTTGCTCCAGGAAGGAAGCGGCAAGTCTGTTTAGGCATGTGCCAAATATGGTACTTTATACAGAGAAACCACAACAGAGAAACCTAACTGCTGCCTCCTTTTTTTTTTTACCCCTAGTGTAATGTTTCTCAATCTTGAAGTCTGTATATCTTAAAATTGACAAGGTTGAGAAGCAATCTCCTAGTAGAAGACTTTTCATCTTTTCTTTGACCATAGATTGGATGGCGATGTGGATAATCTTTCACCAGAAGAAAAGAGCATCTCAACACACAAAGTTTTTTTGTACATTAGGCCCTGTTTGCTACCGGTAGGTTGTTTAAGAAAGAGCAGCTCAGAAAAATAAAGATTTTTATTTGGCCTCCTATGCCTGTTCACTATTGAAAGAATAAGTCTACGTTTGGGCTTTACCACTGCAGCATGCAGGTGAAGACTCACAGGATTGAATTTCTTCCATACCAAAATAAATAGTTTTTTAAAAATCCCTCCATATCAAACAGTAGATATTTGTTTATTGTTTCAATTTGAATCTTGCCTTTCCATTCATAGAAGCTCAAGGCGGCTGTCAGACAACAACAAAACTGTATGTACATTAGAAATCCATTTAGGTTAGGTAGGATGACTTAAAAGCAAAAGTCATCCCCAACCAATTAGAAGATCCTGGCTGAAGACAAAGGGTTCACTCATTTTCCAAAATGCATTTCCTAAGACAGCTTGTATCATAGCTTAGGGAAATGCAGAAGACCCCCTCAGGGGGCCTACTAGTCTCTTAAATCATGGACATGTTTAAGGCGGTCTTTCTTTAGCAGCCAAATTAATATCTACACAAATAGAAAGTTATTCAGATAAGAGAATCTAAGCTCCCATATTCTATTTTTGTTGTTAGTTGCGAAATAGTCAACAGCATAAAATACAACTTTCTAAGTTACACTTAGAAAACAACTGGGAGATATGTTAGGACAGGCATAACATTACCCTGGTATCTTGGAGTGTTAAGCCACATAGCAGCTGCATTTTGCACAAGTTAAAATTACTTATTTACCTGATGACATATGCGTTGCCTTTATGTTCAAAGAACAGCTTTAAGACTGCCACATATGAAACATGTTGCAGTACTTTAACTATGATGTAACAAAGGGACAGGTAACTATTGCCGGATCTAACGGGCTCAGGAAGAATTGCAGCTAGTGCATTAGGCATAATTTTGCAAATACAGTCCTTGATACAGCCATTATCTGCAAATCCACAGACAATTGGCGGTCGAGGACTGCCTGCTCTTTCAAGTGAAGTACAATCCCTCCAGAATAGTTTTTCATTGGGCAACATTACAGCCTGAAGAAATCCTGGGGAAAATCAGATGCCAGGAAGAAAAGTTCTAGCTTAACCTTTCTTCCAATCATCTTCTTTTCCAGGTGTAAATATTTCTAGATACAGAAGCGTATTTTATTTTTTTTTAATGGAGGAACATTTGATCATGTGAACCCTGGCTGCAATAAGAAGTGGTACAATTTAAACACAGGTTTTCACCTCAGAGTGAACTAGGCCAAAATAAGGTCTAAGATATATATATATATATATATATATATATATATATATATATATATATATATATATATATATATATATATATATATATATATATATATATATATATATATATATATATATATATATATATATATATATATATATATATATATATATATATATAAAAGATATATACCTTTCATGTAAAAGTCCAGCTTTGTAACATCCTCTTTTAAGCAATGAAAATGTTGGAGTGTGTATGTGGGCTTTTTTAAGAGCCTGTCTCTCTATTTGTGGCATTTGTCTCTTGTTTCGAATTATTCTGTTCATATGTTGATTGTGGCAGCATCCAGTGATGAAAGTGGATTATTAATTTTTTCCCCAGAATGCCTGTAATATTATGCATACACTCCACATAGTAGGGGGCAGTTATTACCTTCACATTCTCCTTATAGGGGTTTCCTGAAGATATTTGCCTGGCCACAGAGAATGCTGGATTAGATAAATCTTTGGCCCGATCCATCAGGGATCTCATGTTTTAAGGTCAATGATAAGTCTAGTTCAGTATTTGTGGTGATACTCCATACTTGTCCATTCCTTCCTACTTCCACTATTGGCTAAATTATATCAATGTTCTGCATGGGGCTTTCATGCAGTACTTTGGCGCATCTGATTTTTATGAGACATCCAGGATCTCGCGGTGATCTCTCCAGGATCAGGGTCTAGAATGCAACCAACTTTGGGAGTTTGAATTAAAAATGCCCACAAACATAGCAGGAAAATCATTCTTTCAATATTCATATAAGCCTTAGCTTAGTTAGAAACTGTACACCATCTGTCAATTGTTGAGAGTCCATGTTGCATCTCCCCTCACATAAATGGCTCAGATTTTGTACATGTAAGCTCATGATAACTCTAAGATTACATCTTCTACAAGTGGGCCTCCAAAACCAGATTATTACTAAATGACAGCAGAGATACAGAAAATCTTAATGTTGGCTGCCATCTGGTGGCTGTCCAGAGCTTTGCAGTCCTAGTAAGATATGGTATCCCAAGCTGACGTGTAATTCAGCAGTTGTTTCACTTTCTTTATATTTTAATTTGCTAAAGATTAATGGTGTCCAGATAGCAATATTTTATTCAATGTCCATTAGCATAATTTTCCAAAGTGACAAAATTTAGGTCTAATAAATTCCAGTTTAACAACAGACATCAACAAAGCGGAGGCACTGCAATATACCCTCTAACCAAACTCTAGAAGTAGAAGATCTCTGTTTTTTATTCCTTCAACTCCAAACTCACGAAAACTGCCAAAACAGGGTAAAGCTATTCGTTTAGTCAAATGACATCCTAATAATGATTTCATCAGGAAAGAATGTGAATCTCTGTCTTGAGATTCCAGCAAATCATAATAGGATTCTTTGGACAAAAAAAATTACAATTCTGTTTTAAACACAGAACCTAAAAAAAGAAAACCTAATAGTTCTCCAACATACAATGAAATGTATCTCCAAATAGTTGATAAGGAATTCAAGTTGGTGAATGTTATACTATGGATATGGCAATGTCTGTGTTAGGTTGGTGCAATATAGCATTTACGAAATCAGTACAAAAAATATTTGAATAATACTCTATATGGTTGAACATATTAGAATAGTACTTATAATAATAGACAGTGGGCAAGGATAATTTTGGATGAAGATGTATTACTGACAGGCACATAATAGAAATGCTGATCCGTTTCAGAGCTCATCTGGTCTGTAATGTATTGCCTCTGAGCTTTTTTCTTAGAAAACAAATACCTCAAAGTATATATATATAAGCTTATTATATATATATATTAATAAGTAAGCTTACAACCTATCTAACACATCAATTTAAAGCTGTAGAGAGAAAAATCAATGTCATCAAATGGTGGAAGCAATTACTAGTCTAGGGTAACACAAACACATATTCACATATTTGCTAGAATTGTGTTGTGTTTCCTCTGCTGCCATTCTATATTTTTTGTGGTCCAAAGTAAGGATTTTAATTGTTAATATTAAGCAGAACTGAGCTTCCTAGCTGTACTGGCTAAGGATTGTACAACTTGAAGTCCAACGTGTTTGGAGAATATCAGGTTAGGGAAGGCTGCTCTAAAAAGTTTTTCAAAAGGAATTTGAGTCAGAAAGTGTCATTGTGATGTGAATACATACAGTATTGGAACATTCAGAGTCTCAGATAAATCCCCAAATGCTATCTTTCAATGGCTGTGCTGTACTATTAAGCTTTTCAAACTGGCCATGTCATTGATGCTAGTGGGAAATAGATCAAAATATCTCAGTAGCAGCAGAATAGTCCCCCTTGACTACAGAGCCTCTTCTAATTATATTAGGTATGCATAAGAGACATTTTATAACTTTTTTCTCCTACTCTTTGTCCACAGGTCTGAGTAATATAATTGGCATCATTGTGTACATATCAGCCAATGCTGGAGACCCCTCAAAAAGTGACTCCAAGAAGAACAGTTACTCTTACGGATGGTCCTTCTACTTTGGGGCCTTGTCCTTCATTATAGCTGAGATGGTTGGAGTGCTGGCTGTACACATGTTCATTGACCGGCACAAACAGCTGCGTGCCAGCACTCTCACCACGGACTACCTCCAGTCCTCTGCCATCACCCGCATACCCAGCTACCGCTACCGCTATCAGAGACGCAGTCGCTCCAGTTCCCGTTCCACTGAGCCTTCACACTCCAGGGATGCCTCTCCTGTTGGGATCAAAGGGTTCAACACCCTCCCATCCACGGAAATCTCGATGTATACCCTGACCAGGGACCCCCTGAAGGCTGCTACTACCCCCACAGCCACCTACAATTCAGACAGGGATAACAGCTTCCTCCAGGTACACAACTGTATCCAGAAAGAAAACAAAGACTCTATCCACACTAACACAGCCAACCGCCGGACCACCCCTGTATGAAGCTATCATGAGGGGCTGAAACTGGGGGATAGGGAAGGTGGGAGAAGGACTTGGGTGCAGGAGGGAGGAACAGTGGGGAGGGCCTGTAGGGGCAAGAAGAAAGCAACCATAGGAACCTTCCAAAAGCAAAAAAACAACAACAAACAAACTTAAGTGAAACATCCAAAAAGAAAGAAAAAAAGTTTTAAAAAAAGAAAAAAAGAAAAAATAAAAAAATCAAGAGAAAGAAATTTAAAAATAGAAAAAATAGAAAATAAATTTAAAAGAAAATGCATGATTTCCCATGTACCATTATTTTAACATTTAATAAAAGCAGATTTAAAAAAGGAACCAAGAAATAAAATAATAATAATAATTTTAAAAAACAAGTGCGAAAAAGAGGAGGCAGCTCTTTGGATTGGAGGGAGGGGAGGGGGGGAAAGAACTACTCTTTAATTTCTTAGTTTATTTTTATTTTCATTTTTAGCCCATTGTGAATTTGCAAGTCCCTGGCAATCTCCAGCCAGAAATAAAATGCAGTGACTTTGGTGTCTACCCTATTTGTACATGCATTGGGGCCTATCTAATTTTTTTGAACCCACCACCCCAGGAATGACTGGGGATTCAATGTGTCCTTGTTGGTCCATAGAGCTTAACAGTCACCTTCTTTGTCCTTGGGGATTTGAAAGGTTAGTGCCAGTGTGCTAATCTCCAGGTCTCAGGAAGTTAAAGCTAAGCAGCTCAGCCTCATTAGCCTACGACTATTCTGGGGTTAACCGGGACATTGCAACAAAGAAAAAAGCTTAATATAAAGTGGCATTTTTTAAAATAAAACAGCTATAAATAAATGTAAATATAATGAGGGGATTTACTTGCCAGAAAGTGAGAGAGTATTTTTATTTTCATCTTTTTTCCAACTTGAAAACTATGAAAACTTAAATCTTAGAAGAAAATCAACAGCACTTTTTTTTAAAGATACCCAGTACTTGACCTGTTGTTTGACATTAATAGCATTCCCTCCCTCCCCACTTCCCTTGCCAGTCATGAGAATTATGGACTAAGAAAACAATTTCCCCATGGAGAGAATGAGGCCACTATTATTTGGTTTAGAAAAATTGATAAAAATATCTAAAGGTTGTTCTCCCCCTGTAGCAGGGATATCCATGGGGCATGGTAAAAAAAAAAATAATGTCAGGATGGTGGCTACAACGGTGTGATCAAAGCACCACCCTTTTTTAAAATGTGTGTTGTATATAAAAGCAGGCAGAACTCTGCTATTTTGACTTTTTTTGACCAAACTCTGTGGACACCCCTGCCTTGCGGTCATTTGCAGGCTTTAGAAAGATGCTAGGCGAAGTAGCTACTATTTGCTCACTGACCTCGGCTTCATTTACATCGGTAGCTTTTCTGCTTTGTGGATCAATCTTGCCAAAACCATTGGAGTTCCTCTCATGTACACTGAACAGGCTGTCATTGGCTGAAATTCAGCTCCGGTGCCAAATCCATAACACTAAAAGAAATATGCCCTGGTTTCCTTCTGTTGCTAGGGCTAGCCAGTCCCTGGCTGTACATTCAGTCTGCCTTTCTCTGAGGCCTACTTATGATGTTGCCATATGTAGTATGGGACAGTTTATCTTTTAAATGAGCTTTTAAAAATCATTCAGAAGAGGAAATATTTGGTAAGTGCAGCTTTTCCCACCTCTGTAGCACAACATTTGGAAGAAACTGCAGCTTCTTCTCTCTCTCTCTCTCTCTCTCTCTCTCTCTCTCTCTCTCTCTCTCTCTCTCTCTCTCTCTTTCTCTCTCTCTCTCTGGTTTAAAGGCAGAACAGATGAAGTGCCCCAAACATGGAATCTGGCAGCTCTATAGGTTTCGACAGAATTTGAGAAAGGATTTACCTGGTCCTTCTCTCACTGAAGATGTATCTGAGAGAAAGCGGGGATCATAGTGTATGTTCTATCACAGAGGTTAGCTAGATTATGTTAGGAAAGGAAGCTCTAGAAAATGCTGTAAGAGAGAAAAGGAAGGTGATTAAGGGAAAAAAGAGGTACATAATATCTACCAAGACTCTTCCTTATTTTAGGGCTACCATATAACAACAAAGCACTCAGTATATTTGCATCTCTTTGTTGCATCTAGACTTTGTCCAGATTTTTGCACCTCAGATCTGATGATGTCAGCTCTTTGAGGTAGGTCAAGTCAAGAAACAGCGTGGCAGGGATTCCAAAAATGTTCTTTATTACTGTAGAATAGAATAACAGAATCTTGAAAATTTGTGAGGGGTTATTTCTGTCCAAACGTATGCCAAACAAAACTCCAGGTGGAGTTATTTTGAGTTTCTTTCTTTCCTCTTTCTCAGGACTATGTAAGCTTTTCCGAAAGTCCCCCTTAATTGGTTTGCTAATTTCCAAGACCAGGTCTCCATTCCTTTACTGGTACCCTGCCTTGTTTATGGCCTTAAAGAAATATTGAACACTTTATCCCAGAGGTTGCTAGAATCTTATGTGAAAGGAGTTCCTTTGACTTTACTAGTAAGTAAGAAACTGATGTTGGCAGGTTCCTATTGCCAGGTGAAGACATGTCTTATATGTCTTGTATAATCTTAGCAAAAACTAAGATAGGGAGAAAAATAAAGAGATTAAAATATCTATTAAACATTCTTAGTTAAACAGTTGAAAAATGAGCTTCCTATCTTTGCTGCTAGGCTTCTCGAAATTGCTCAGTTCAGAAATAACTTTCTATATTTGACCCAGGATGGGAACATAAACTCTGCAAGGCAACCTTTACAAACCGAAGGTCCTCCAGGTGGCCATTGTTAAACAGTCTGAGAGTAAAAGTTGACATATCTGGAGGTCATGCAATTGAAGAAAACTTTGCGAGGCAGTAGTGATACCAGCTTTCCTTTTCAAGTATCTGATTTTCTTCCTCATAAATCATGTCATTGCTTCTCCTACTGCCTAACAGTCCAAAAAAGGACATGTTCCCTTCCTCGCCCTCAATCCCTCTTAGATTTCAGGCATAACATGCCCACAGCAACCATCTAAATCACCATGAAACTTGTTAAGAACATTTGGTGCCACAGCAGCTGAGGGATCAAGAGTGTAGTATCTAATAAGGTCTTGGGTCAGAATAGAGATGTGGTTATACCGCTGGTGGCAGTAAGTTAGCTTTAAGATGCAGATCGAGCTTCAGACAAAAATATATGGAATTAATTCTCTGTGGTCTTGCAATATCTGAGCCTTTTGTGTTGCCTTGAAAGAAGATTGGGGGTTAAGTATACCTGACCCAGCCATTATATCCAGTAGCTTTAGGTTTCTGCTTGATTTTTCCTGCTCATGCTGGTGCTGCTTCAAACTCAAAGAGCCTTCACACCCATAGCTACTCTGTACCTGCTGGGATCTATATAGGGTGAGCGAAAAACCTCTACCCACCCAGTTTAATGCTGCTTCCTCCTAAGTTTATTCTCTTAGATAGAAAAATGGAGTCCCACTCAGGGTAGGATGAGGAGCAATATATGAAACAGTGAGACAATAGCAGAATCAGTTCTTCCCCAGGCATTAGCTGATAACTCATTCAATACAATCCCAAAATAACTGGACAGGAACAAGTTGAAATAAATACCGAGACACAGTATTGTTAATAATCAGTACGGGGTCTCCCATTCAGTACTGAGTGTCTAAATCTGCAACTATAGCCCAAGCCTCAGCCTGCCCATCAGCAATGAAAGAGTTGGGAGGAGTTAAAATAAGCTAATACCCAAAGCCCAAGAAATGAGTTAAAAACTGGTTTCCTGTACTCCAGCATAAGCAGAGGATAGTATTTTGATTGAAATCTCAAAATTGTTATTAAGGACTTTGTTACTGTGATGTTCTTGAGTATTTCTAATAGAATACCATTGAATGAATATTTGTGCATATGCGAATGAGGATGTAAATGTGTATGAGATGAGATGTGTGAGAGAGAGAGAGAGAGAGAGAGAGGAAAGAGGGAAGATTGGGACTGGTGAAGGTTTTGTTTTTCTCCCAAGGGTATTGCTTATGTTCATCTCAAACCAATTCAACACAAATCTCCATTTTCTTTATTTTATTATTTTTTTTCAGACTGTTAAAAAGAAAAATTTTAAAAAGAGGGAAAATTTAAAAAAAAAATCCTGGTACATGAAATAAAGTTTTTTTTTAAAAAAAATCTATATCACTTGGTCCTTGTTTATATGAATTCATTTGGTAGTTTGAAGTGAAGGCTTGTTCTTCCTTCCATTCTTCTGTGGAAAAATATCCAAGAAAACAGGATTCAAGTGGAGGTGAATGGAGGCTATTTTGCCATGGTTTTGCCAAGTCCAGTTTTGCTAATAGTCTAGATACCTGGTAAAATATGTAAAAGCAATAAGGTGCAATTAACTGGAATGGTTCAGTTTTCTCTGACAGGCAGAGAAATATATTTCTCTGACAGGCAGATAATATAAATTTCCACTAATAGATTCATTTTGCAAATTATAATATTTTCAGAGCATAAATTTATATTATCAAAATATGTATTCTGAACAAACGAGAAATTAGGGGTGCAAACAGGTATTTTCCTATAGTCGATGTTTCTATTTATATTCAATTTCATGAAGGTTTTCTGAAGTCAACATTTAATTTTGGTTATGATGATTATTTTTATGCTGATTTATTTACCAAAGTTTAAAGAGCAGTTCACAGTAGAAAAACATGATAAATTATGAAAATATTAAGAATACAGAATCAATAAGAAACAGAATCAATAAGAAATACAAATCTAGAGTCAGTATTTTTTTAAAAAGCCACTTGTACATCATGAGAAACATTTAAAGAAACAACATCATAAAAAGCCAAAGAAAATACTATAACATGGAGTTCACTTGACATCTTAAAAAAGAAGCAACTGAGTACACCTTTCTTAATAAGCAATTTCATAAGTGTGCACTAAATATGCCCTCTCTCCTATCCAGATAAAACATTTTGATGATGATCTTAATTGCAATCTTTCAGGTATCTCTTTAAGATATCCCTGGACACTTTTCTATAACTACATTTAAAGGTTTTTTTTCAGATCCTGTGATAATATAACGTTTGGATGATCTAAACATTCATATCGTCCATAATGGACCAAATCTAAGCCTGTCAGAGTTGCTTCAAATGGCGAAATGGGCAAAAAACAGAAATAGAACACCTGTGGCAAAAGAAAACAAAGATAATACCAATAGTAATGGGCACCTTGGGTGCAATCCCAAAATAACTGGAGCATCACTTGAACAGCATCATCATCAACAAATTCGCTATCAATCAAATGCAAAAATAAAGGTAGCTTTACTCAAAACAGCTTACATCCTGTGAGAATACTTTAACACCATCAAACATAAACATCTGCCTATCCAAGGTCTCTCAGAAGGACTCAATAGGTGGACAAAAATGCCAAATGCAGTCTGAACATCTGGCTGACTGTGCGATGGACCATAATAACAAATTGTCAATAAGAAAAACAAAAACGTCTGGATCATGAAACATGGCAGTATCTGGAGACAGCAGAAGAGAAGAGAAAGAACTGGAGAAGACAACATACTAGAAAGACCTGCAAATAAAATAGAACGACTATGGCAAAAGAAAGCAAAAGTAGTACCAATAGTAATAGATGCCTTGGGTGCAATTCCAAAACAACTGGAAGCACCACTTAACAATGACAAATTCACCATCACTAAATTGCAAAAGGCAGCTTTACTCGGAACAGCCTACATCCTGCAATGATTCCCCTTATACGATCAAACATCGACATCTACCTATCCCAGATCCTTGGGAAAGACTCCAGAGGGGGATATAAAAATGGCAAATCCAGTCTGAATATCTGGCTGGCTGTGTGACAAACCATAATAAATACGTTTTGTGGGGGAAAATGATCCACTACAATACAAAGTGAAGCATGGAGACCTGAAACAAAGTTTCGTTATTAACATTATTGGACTCCAAGCCAAACTGACCGAGTGCCCTGAAAATAGATTGATATCAATAATTAATTACATAGCTCAGACAGGAAAAGCCCCCGACTCAATATCAGTAATAATGTCATCAGCCAGACTTAGCCTTGAGGCTGGCGTCTTGGCTTTCCCTTGTCTTCCATCCCGATCTGTATTTCTTTCTATTTTATGAGCAGGTAGCTCATTTTCATACTTCTCCGCAAAATACAAGCCAACATCATTTCATCTGCCTTTTGCTTCGTCTTCAAAGTCACTTTAAACTGAATTACAGTATCATAAGGCATTCTGAATCCCAACAACTTTCTTAGTTCTGTGTCGCTTTCTGCTGACCCTGGAAACATGATTCAAACATAAAAAACCAAGTCTTAAAAAAGAAAACCTACTTTTAAAGAATTTTACCTTTTCAACACCACAGCATGACATTGAAAACCAAGAACAAGCTCCCCATTCTGACATGTTCCCAAGCTTTTCCTCTCTTCTGGGAAGAAAAGGACTCAACCATTGCCTCTCCCCCCCCTTCCCCCCCCCACCGGTCAGCCCTACCTTACCAGCAAGCATCCAAGTCACTCCCTTTTCTTCCCTCCACCCTCTGCTGTTAAAAGATTTTAAAATTCAGCCTTGATTTCAAAGATCAGGCCTAGCTGCCAGCTGATTGGGTGCAGGGGCCAGAGGGAGGCGGGAAAGAGGGTGAGGATACAGCCTTCCCATCTTCCCTTGTACCATACAAAGTATGGCTTTCCGGGGAGGGTAGTTGGAAGACATGGTGACACCGAAGCAGGCACAACTTTCCCAAATTTATTCCTACAGTAATCATGTCGATTAGCATTTTGTAGATTAGCCCATTTAAGTTTCTTTGGTTCAATAATTGTTGCCCTATACCTTCCAATTTCTCTCACTTGAAGATTACAGGCAAACAGAAATAAGAGTTTTGGAGAATATAGATCTGAAGTTGAAATCCAAGATAGTCATGGATTTAACAATTATTCGTTTAGCAACTGTTTGAAGTTACAAAGACAGTGGAAACAGTGACTAATGACTGGTCCTCAGACTTACAGCTGTTGGACCATACCCACAGTTATGTGATCAACTTTGGCAACCAGCATGTATTTACGAGGGTGACTGTGCTGTCCCGCTCACACATACACATACCACAGGTGTAAGGAGTCCTTATTAAGACTTCAGAGCACTGAATTGGTATTCCCCAGCAAGTCCCTGTGCCGGCACCAGCTCAACCCCAATGTGTTCCACAGGCTACTGAAATGAAGCCAACACTAGTCCTCAAGGCAAAGGCAACTCCAGTCCACTAGGCAAAAGCAAGTTCCCAAGGCAAAGGCAAGTCCACAAAACAAGGCAAGTCCACAGGGAAAGGCAAGAAAGGCAAAAGCAAAGGCAAATCTGCAAGGCAAAGGCAAGGCCGCAAGGCAGGGCAAGGCCACAGCTGAAGAGACACGATCTGAAGTTCAAGGCAAGAACACACAGCAAGGAAATGAACACATTGTTCCCAGCATCGTCTCCATCTGTCTGCTGTGCTAAATAGCCAGTTTCTGGTGCAAGCCCATCAAGAGGGGTGAGGTTGCCTCCTCACCTGTAATCGGGCTGACCTTCACTGCTCCTGCCTTTTCTCTACCCTACGTGTTCTTGGATCAGGTGAAGAAGGCAGTTCCTCCTCCTCCTCATTGCTGACAAGTTGCAACTGCATGCTTTGTCCACCGGAAGCCTTACAGCTGTCCTACTGCAGCTGTGTTTCAGCCAAATCAGTCTCAGATGACTGCTTGGCGCCATTGACCAACTGCCCTCCTGACGTGCCTGGGGCTAGTTCATCCTCCTCTGAACTGACATCTGGAGAGGCATCTGGGGAAGCATCCGGGGGAGTCATCACAGTTAGAGTTCCCAAGTGTGTGATCATCATTTGTGACCTTCCCAGCCAGCTTATGACAAGTAAAGTCAATGGGAGAAGCTGGATTCGTTTAACACCCACATGATTCACTTAACAATTATAGTGATTCACTTAACAACTGTGGCAAAAAAAGGTAAAACTATGCATGACTCATTTAACAACTGATTTACTTAGCAATGGTAAGTCTGGTCCCAATTGGGGTTGCAAGTTGAGGACTACCTGTACAGAGGTATTTGGAATGGGAGCCTTATTCAGATAATATATTTACATGAAGCTGGGAAGAGTTCCACTTTCTTGTAGTTATACTGGTGATCTCACCAAGAGCCAATCTTCACAAAAACAGCATATAAACAAAGACCTCCACATGAGCTATTGTGGACATGTTCGTGTATACACAAAAGTCAGGAGGAGAATGGCAGCACCTTTTCTAACAAATTTTATTGAAAGCCATAAGCATAAGCATCTCCTTTCTTCAAACATTCAGCATCAAATGCTCAACATCCCTCAAAGTGTACACAAAAGATCTCCGATGCAGATGACTGCAGCATAGCTATGGACACTGGTACTTCAATCATGCTACCAACAAGACGTTTAAAATGGGAGGTGCTGCTCACTGCTTCTCCTGTTGAGATCTGAATACAAACATATCATATGGCTTAGGACGGGGCGGGTTGCTCACTTACCTTGCTACTGGTGCGCTGCACGCGCATCACCACGCTTCATGCGTGGACGTGCACACTGCGCGCGCGTACTCCCTCACGTAATTTCGCTTCCACGCATGTGCGGAAGCAAAATCTCGACAAAATCTTGTGAAGGACGCACGCACGCGTGTGATTTTGACACTTTTTTGCTTCCGTGCATGCACGGAAGCAAAATCTCGCGTGCGCATGCATCCCTTCGCAAGATTTCGGCGCAATTTTGCTTCCGCGCATGCGCAGAAGCAAAAAATCACCAAAAAAAATCACAAAAAAAGATGGCGGTTCCTAGGCACCGGCAACCGACCGCACAGGGTTGGTAGCCTCTTGATGACGTCACCAGCCCGCCGCTACCGGTGCGATAGAGTGGACCACACCGGTAGGAACCCACCACTGGTTTAGGAGTGTTATAGTCATTTAAAAAAATAAGAATTGACCTGCTGCAAAACTGAATGGCCTTGTGTAAAGCTATGCTGCTCGGCTGTTGTGCATCTACTGCAGCCCTGTGATCTTTTCTAAAGGTGTAACAACATTCACATTTAATAACATAATAATTTCAAGTAAAGAACAATAAGGCTGAGTCTTAGACTATATGAAAAAGTTACATTGAAGATTTTATGTAAACAGAAATTTCACCCTGGATTCAACGACTATCAATTGATCAGAGCTCAAAATTCAAGAGCCTGTTTCTGTGTTTTCTCCATTTCTTTCATATATATTCAAAAGCACATTGACTCGATGTACAAAAGTCACATTATTTATACTTTCAGTAAAACCTCTTTATTTCTTCAAGTAAGTACAGGATGTTGATTGTCCACTTGGCTTCAGACTTAGACTGAAAAATATGAATTCTGTTATCTTTTAAGCAAAAAAGTTTTCAAGCGGATGACTGATGAAAAGCAAAATAGATACAAAGTATTGGCCATGAACTACTAAAATGTATGTTCTCCTCTTCACTCGAATCAGATGTAAATTTGATGGTAGCACACCAGTATCTTTCAATATGACTCTGTTCCTTTTGTGAACAGGAGGAGTTGTGATTGAAATGACAAACAAGGATTGTAAAACATTTCTTCTGACTTCGTTGCTCTTTTCCACATGGCCATCCTTTCTGATCCCCACCCCAGCTAAACTGGCTTTCGGTAACAGAAATAAGCTCAGCTGAGACAAGAGACTGCAGGAGATAAGTAACAGTTATAGATACAGACACAGATACGGTAATCCTCAACGTGCAAACGTTCATTTAATGACATTCAAAGTTACGATGGCGTTGAAAAGTGTGGCTTATGACCAATCCTCACACTTACAATTTATACTTTAACAGATTAACAGAGTTGGAAGGGACCTTGTAGATCATCTAGTCCAACCCCCCGCCCAAGCAGGAGAACCTACACACCATTTCTGACAGATGGCAGTCATGTCTCTTCTTGAAAGCCTCCAGTGATGAAGCTCCCACAACTTCTGAAGGCAAGGTTGACTGCTCTCACTGTCAGAAAATTTATCCTTGTTTCCAGGTGGAATCTCTCCTTGTTTAGTTTCCATCCATTATTCCTTGTCTGGCCTTCAGGTGCTTTGGAAAATAGCTTGACCCCCTCCTCTCTGTGGCAGCCCCTCAAATATTGGAACACTGCTATGATGTCTCCCCTGGTCCTTCTCTTCAACAGACTAGCCATGCCCAGTTCCTCGTATATTTTAGCCTCCAGTTCCCTAATCTAGTCCATCTAATCATCTTGGTTGCTCTTATCTGCACTCTTTCTAGGGTCTCAACATCTTTTTTATAGTGTGGTGACCAAAACTGGATGCAGTATTCTAGGTGTGGTCTTACTAAGGCTTTATAGAGTGGTATTAGCACCTCACTTGATCTTGATTGTATCCCTCTGTTAATGCATTTTAGGATTGCATTGGCTTTTTTGGCTGCCGCCGCACACTGTTAGCTCATAATTAATTGGTTGTCCACTAAGACTCCAAGATCCCTCTCACAGTTACTGCTATTAAGCCTGGTTTCACCCAGTCTATCTGTGTACTTTTGGTTTTTCTTGTCTAAGTGTAAGACTTTACTTTTCTCTACATTGAATTTCATTTTTACCATGTAATCCCAATTTAGTAATAAAGGTATGAAAATCAGACATGATTCACTTAACCATATCACTTAGCAATGGATTTTCTGATCCTAATTATGGGTTTACCCATCTTCAGTGTCAACCCTTTCCCATTGTACATCCCTGCCCACTCATAATTATTTCAAAGATACGCACCGCCATCTCTCCACGCTCCTTCCCTAAAACCTTTTGTTTCAAATCTCAGCCTGTCTCTTCCTTCTTGCCAGTCAACAAAAGCCCGCCTTTCCTATGAGAAAGTTGAGAACTTGTGCTATCACCTCATGCTCACCTTCCACTTTATTAGCTAAAAAAGTGTAATGTGTCTGGCTGGATACATAAGTGACTGGATGCTAGAGAGCCATGGGAAACACCAGACTGTCTCTCTCTCTCTCTCTCTCTCTCTCTCTCTCACACACACACACACACACACACACACACACACACACACACACCTGTTATTTCTCCAAAATTCTCCTCTCCAAAGCAAATTGTCTTTCTGCAAATTGAACAAGAACTGGTAGGAAAAAAATACAGGAAGCATTAATTGCCATCATGCCTAAGTCAAAGCTCTCTACCGAACATTATGTACAATAGTCAACATTTCCACAGTAAGACATCATTAGTATGGGCATAATATGATTATAACATTTTGAAATGCAGAAATATTGAAACTTCTTTTCTGTAATGGTCTCCAGCATGGATCACATGAGCATCCCTTTTATTTGCAGATTTAGTAATGGGGGGAAAAAAACTCAGAAAACATAAGGATTAAAGCAGCAGGTTGGATTCTCTGTCTGACACTGATAAATTGCAGTATGTTCTCTGTATTAATAGCACTGCAGTTTTCTGCTGCATCTCCCACCAATCAATATCAGGGCTCAGATTAAAATTCCACAATTGATTCAGCCCCTTGTAAACAGCATCTCTGTCCCTCCCGTCTCTCATCTCCCTTCTCTTCATCATTTATTCATCTTTTATCTTCCCGTTCGGTCTCTTCTCTCCTTAACTTTTGATCTATTTCAACTGTGTGTGTGTGCTCAAAATCCACCCTCAGCTGCTACATTTGAATAATTCCAGTTTACAGTGAGTTAAGGGTTATGAAGTACAGTGGAGTTTTTCACCTGGGAGGCTCCTTATGCTCTGAACCATATGACACAAACCCCATTGTTGTTATTGCTTGTGCAGGTATTTAGAGAACCAAGCAAGCATCACCCCCATTTCCTTAATTCAGGACTTTCTCTGTTATTTACAGTATTTAAACAAGTCAAGCATGGAATTAAATCTTAGGTGTTGAATTTATCACCCCGATATTTTTATCCATCACTTTTTTTAAAAAAAGTTTCTAGTCTTTGGTTATGAAAATTGGCTTGAAAATATGACAATGTCACATGACATGAAAACTCAGAAGACAATTTGCTTCTATCTATGAATGTGTCAGCATGCAAGGATATGCATGAGATACTCTTCTCATATATTTCTTCTATTTTATTGGTAGGTTGGTTAGCTACTTTTACCTCTCACCCTATAGTATTCAATCTAAATACTTCTTCCTCATGTTCTGTAGACTTCTTTGCTACAACAGTTTATTTTATTTATTTTATTTATTTTATGAGATTTATATACCGCCTCACAGTGCAAGCACTCTCTAAGTGGTTTACACCAGTAAGCAATGTATATTTATATTGCCCCCAACAATCTGGGTCCTCATTTTACCTACCTTGGAAGGATGGAAGGCTGAGTCAACCTTGAGCCAATGAGATTTGAACCGCTGACCTGCGGATCCGTGTCAGCTAAAGTGGCCTGCAGTACCTGCCTCTAACTGCTGCGCCACCTCGGCTCTCTGTCCCTCTCTGAGATGGGTGGTTAAGAAATAGGAAATATAAATAAATAAATAAATAAATAAATAAATAAATAAATAAATAAATAAATAAATAAATAAATAAATAAATAAATAAATAAATAAATAAATAAATAAATAAATAAAAACTTTTTTTTTCAGTATTCAAAAACTATATCCTTTATCCTACCAGCAGGATCACAAGAAGGATAAGCCAAGGCTGCAGTTCTCTATGGAACTGTAATTTTGATCCACCAGAGTTAACAATCCTATTGTTATTTTCAGAGTCACTGACAAAGAACTCTTGATCTTATTGCAGTACGTGCTTTTGAATTTCCAGCTCCGTTAATATCTTACTTAACCCCTAAATATAATTATTTCAAAGCTGAAGTAAATTAACATCCGTTATAAGCCAAACTCACATAATATAGACAGCTTCCAGTTTGTGCATGGTTCTCTTAGTTCAAGTTTAGACTTCTACTCTTCAAATATTTTTTTTTGTTTGCCTCATCTTGATATATGTCTTTGGCTCATAAGATAGTCTCCTCAGATAACTAAAGAATGAATAACAATTGTTTTCTTGAAGTCGGCTATTAATCTGCTTTGTTTGTTTCTTCTCCACCCA
Organism: Diadophis punctatus similis; assembly: GCA_023053685.1. Lineage (NCBI taxonomy): Eukaryota > Metazoa > Chordata > Lepidosauria > Squamata > Dipsadidae > Diadophis > Diadophis punctatus. The sequence continues at coordinate 26,092,276 of JALIGW010000004.1, read as the reverse complement.
CTACAATATGTGACAATAACATTCTTGATCACTGTGGTGGGAAACCTGATCTTAACTCTTTCACTGATATGAGAGATGGTGCCCAAAAAGGGGGAGCTGATGAGATGGACGACAGTGAAATGGCAGTTTCCCAGGAAGGAGGGAGCACATCCCAGAAAGGGAGGAGACAAGAGGTAGACAGTTCGGAGCTAGATTTGGAGACATAGGAAGAGAGTAAGGGCAGCCACTCCCTAGAATCTCCCAGGGTATATCCATAGAGTGACAGTACAGTAGTAAGTGTTTTGTCTGGCAAGATTCTGTCTATTGGGTGTAAGCAAATAAAGAACTGGACTTTGGCTGAATTGGTCTACATGTACAGTATAGTCTTGCCTCTAATTTAAATTGCCAGCATATTATATTCCTTGACTGAGCAATAGTGGACTCCTTCTATCAGGTATAGTCATCCTCTTCCACCAACTGCACAGCTTTGGGAGGAAGATCCATGGAGCAGTGAGGGAGGAAGGGGACATTTACCTAGCCAGCCAGACTAGCCAATCAACCCAATGGGATGATAGATGTCACAGCCAGATTACTTCACCTTCTATATCACAAGTGTCAAACTCGATTGCATCACATGACATATTGTGACGTATCACAACCTTTTTTGCCTTTGCGGAGCCAGGGTGGGCGTGGCCTGTGCATGACGCACCCAGCTCGCAGGCCACCAGTTTGACATACCTGTTCTATATTATGTTTTTTTTTCATCTGACTTCATTATATTAATTTTGGTTGCAGTTACATCCATACATTTATGAAAAATATGCAGGTTTACCAATAAATCCCAGGAATGCAAGAGAAAAGGTTAAGTTCCGAGCCTACGTATTACCTGAACTATTTCAAGAATGGCATGAAATCATCCCTTTCTCATCTTTACGTGTTTTCTTCTTATGATTTTGTTCTGTCCCCACGAAGCACACAACCACACAAGCAGATTGTACACACTTATTTAATGAAACAAAGGCTACTAATAAAACATCTTAGTAGTAAACAAGATGCACACACCAATTTACAAACGCACTGTTATCAGCAAGCAACTAGCTATCAATTAAGCTTCATTAATAGCTGGTATCAGTTCAAAGAGTTCGAAGACAATGACGAGCAATTGAGTCTGTTTATCTTACGGAGTTTCCAAGAGTTGGCAAAGTTCCTAGAAATTAGTCCTTGATAATGCAAGCCAACGCAGAGAATGCCAAAACAAGAGTCATGGAGCAAGCTATGATCAGACAGGTCTCTTTGTCAAACATTGTTCTCTGCAGCCTGTTAGCTGCAACTGATGACCTTAAATAGACTAGGGGAGTGGCCAATTAGTCCCAAGTCTTACTCCTGAGTAGACCTCCTCCGGAGTAAACCTTCCTGCCTCTTGGCAGCCCTGCGTGCTCTTGCATTCAGGAAAGGAGTAGCCCCTCCTTTCTCAGCACTGCCAAGAGGTACTGAAGGTTCCAAAGACCCAGGCTGTACAAACTGCGGGCGGGCCACAACAGATTTAGAACACAGCAAGCCCTCTCCATTCATGCACGCAAAAATCAAAGCACAATGTCCCCTATTTCCTCTTTGATCTGCACATTGGTAAGCTACTACTGGAGATTAGTAGAAGCACTGATTAATAATTGCAAGCATTCATCCTCCCATTTTTCTTTAGCCTTAGGTATCAATTCAATAACCTGGTTCAGTTCTATAGCTACTATATACCGGTAGATTCACATCAGCAGAAATGTCCATTCCGTTATTATAATAGGAAATACACCGCACATCTTCAGCTTAGGTACTGAAGTAGCTAGAGTAATCACAGGGGTGGGTTCCTCTTACCTGGCTACCAGTGCGCTGCGCGTGCATCATCACATTTTGCGCACACGCTCACTACGTGCGTGCATCCCCTTGCATGATTCTGCTTCCGCGCATGCGCAGGAAGCAAAAAATCACCGAAATCTCATGAGGGGACACACACGTGCGTGTGATTTCGGTGATTTTTTGCTTCCGCGCTTGCGCGGAAGCAAAAAACTCACCAAAATTTCATGCACATGAGCATCCCCTCGCGAGATTTTGCTTCCACACATGCGCAGGAAGCAAAAAAAGGCCAAAAATTCAGAAAAAAATGGTGCCGCGCGACAAACTGGCGAAGACGGCACAGGAGCCGTCGCGCGCAAATTGCGCAATTGGCAGGTCCTTACCGGAATGGCGCACTGGACTGCACCAGTAGGAACCCACCACTGAGTAATCACTAAGACTTCAGTGCTAAATATTCAGCATCTGGCACTTACAGCCATTTATTCTGTAAAGTTGTTTGGGGATGACATATCACTCAGAAGCACCACAGTAAAACGGAGCATATAGAATATGACAGAAGGATCTGTTCAGCAAATTCTAGCTAACCAAAAAGTTCTGTTGTGTTGGAAGAGAACATAGCAATAGCACTTAGACTTATATACCACTTCATAGTGCTTTACAGCCCTCTCTAAGCAGTTTACAGAGTTCAGCATATTGCCCCCAACAATCTGGGTCCTCATTTTACCCACCTCGGAAGGATGGAAGGCTGAGTCAACCTTGAGCCTAGTGAGATTTGAACAGCTGAACTGCTGAACTAGCAGTCACTGAAGTAGGTTGCAGTGCTGCTTTTAACCACTGCGCCACCTCGGCTCCTATTCTTTCTCCTATTCTTTCTCAATCAAAAATCCTTTCAGATGTGTTGGACCTCGGTGGCAGACATGGGTTTTGATGCAGAAAGTCCCAGGTTCAATCTCTACATTTCTACTTTACTTTAAAGTCAGAGGGGATATGTCTTCCAAAGACACTTGGTAAAGAACCTAGAAAATCTACAGGGATGAAAATAGCTGCCCTAAGTGTCCAGTCTCGGGCCCTGCGCCTGCAAGGACAAAGAAAAAATGGTTGCAAACTTAACTGAGAAGTTTGTGAAGCAAATGAACGAACAGCAAAGAAAAAGTGAGTGCAAATTGTGCACACACACATACACACTCACACACACACTACAGAAACCAAGTTCCCCCAGCAAGCTTGTCTCGAGAAAGTTCCTTTGGCAAAACAGCAGGCATGAGTGGTAAAGCAAAGTCCAAAAGTTCAAATATTATAGAAGGATCATCACATCCAAGTCCAGAGCCAAAGTTACAAAGTTTTAAGTTGGGAGTCAAGCAGTGGTGAAATCCAATTTTTTTACTGCCGGTTCTATGGGCATGGCTTGGTGGGCGTGGTGTGGCTTGGTGGGAGTGGCTTGGTGGGCATGGCAGGGGAAGGATACTGCGAAATCCCCATTCCCTCCCCACTCCTGGGGGAAGGATATTGTGAAATCCTCATTCCCACCCCACTCTGGGGCCAGCCAGAGGTGGTATTTGCCGGTTCTCTGGACTACTCAAAATTTCCGCTACCGGTTCTCCAGAACCTGTCAGAACCTGCTGCATTTCACCCCTGGAAGGCACCTGGAGTCTGGGTAAATGAAGGGTTGTTGCCTACAGAGAGATTTAAACTCACCACTCTTCTTAAATAGAAGCAACTCTGGTGTTACTGATTTGGAAGGGCAAGCCTCCTTTCTAGTGAAGAGCATTGCAAAGCACTGCTGTCCTCTCTATATGACAGACCCTTGCACAGGGAGGAAATGGCAGCTCAGACTCCTCATTTTCAGAGACAGGAGGCAGCTGTGTCTTCTGGTCACCAGCCAACATAGCATCCTCTGCCTGCAACTCCCTAAACTGTGGTTTGTCCAGCATCTCTGGAACTGGCTGTTCATTGTTGGTCTCCTCCTTAGAGTCCAAGCAGGCTATGATATTTAGTTGATAAATTATCTAGCACTATATAGAATATTTCTCTTGTTCCATGTATGTTAATTATTTGAGCAACCGTTATCTGCTAGCATACATAAACAAAAATAGTCAGACTGCTTAGAGCGCACAAGGTTGTCCTTTTTCCCTTCCCACTCAGCATTATGTGCAAGAATTATGCAAAAATAATTGTGCATGTAAGCATAGCTATGATTTCTCATATTTAAAGAGTAGTCTAGTCCTAAAGAAGCATCATTATTTTATTTATTTCACAGAATAGATATGCTACTCCAGGCATAGACTGGCTCCCGAGCTAGGAGGCAGCGGCCGGTTCCCTCTGCCCCAGAGGTCGCCAGCATGAGCATGGCTCTCCAGGAGCTCGGCAACAACAACGCCGAAAAGTTCTCTGTCGGCCAGTGAGAAGAAAGCTGCCACCATCTTCATGCTTTCCCTCCGTTTCCCTTCCCGGCTGAAAAGCCGTGGCCGGCAGGCCGCAGAAACAGAGTCACCCTCTTGACTGGGGGCCCGGGTGCGTCCTCGGTGAAGCTGGTCCAGAGGGAATCCTTTCTCCTGCATGCTCATCTCGTGGACGGGATCCTGCCGACTCGGCTCAGCGCACCAGCAGGAGTGGGGTGCTCCGGGTGCAACCGCGGGGAAGGCCCGTCAGAGGCGAGAAGGGGTGCTTTTCGGCCAGGATGGGCAACGGAGGGAAAGCCGAGATGACCACCGCCACCCCACTGTGTCCCGACCTGGATATGGGGCCGGAGTGTCAAAAAAAAGAGTCAAAAAGTCCCCAAAATTTTCAACACCATTTCAGTGGGCGTGGCTTGGTAGGGGGGACATGTGACTGAGTGTGAGTTATGTCAAGTTGGCCACGCCCACTCAGTCACATGCCCCCCCACCTAGCCACACCCACAGAACCAGTAGTAAAAAAAATTAGAACCCACCTCTGGGGGAGGTGGGATCTGTTGTTACTCAATCAACCACCTCTACTGTGCTGTTCCCTATTGGGACCCCAAGTCAGCTGGGAGAACCACATCTTTAGGCTCTTACATATGGATAGGAGGGTTGGGCCCAACCTGACATCAGGGGCAAGTTGTTCCAGAAGGCTGAAGCCCTCAGTGAGAAAAATTCCTTTGCATATTAAAAGAAATTCCCTACGTGACTCTTCTATCTTATCTCAGAAACACCATTTGTGTTCTTTGTAACAAATGCTCTGTGTTGTTTGTAACAAATCTAACAACTTTTTGTATAGGACTATTAAGATATTGAAATCCCCAGGGCACCATATAAAACAGTATATTTATGTGACTACTAAAATCACAAAACGACGGGGAAATCATCTAGATTGGGATCAATCATGAACAAATTCTCTGGCAGCTGCCACAATAATGTCTAAATCCTGCTGTGATGTTGACTCAGGCAGTGCCTTTAAAGTCAAGTAAGTAAAATAAACAGCCAAATCAAGCAAAGTCCAAAAACAAAAACTCATTTCAGAAATCTGAGTGTGTTTGCTCGACGAGAAAAAAACTTTGTATGCTACAAAGATGATGAGTCTCTCAAATTAATTTTATCTAAAGCTGAATCTCAAAGTCCCACTCCAAGGTCTTTTAACATCGGGGTCTTAAAATGGCTGCCAAGAGCAACAAATAATTTGGGGAGCTACAAGAAAACACCATCCTCTGAAATAGATTGAACTGAGTGGAGTAAACTGTTCAAAGCCCTAGTAAATATTGCACAGATTTGAAACCTATCTCCATACATCTATACAGAATCGGTACAGTTCATATATTCTCTTCCGCTAGATTTGAATCTAAGTCCCCCCCCCACCATTATCCAAGCTATCACACTATCTCAGTGTGCTGCTTTGTGGTATGACATATTAGGCTTGTATGAGATGGCTTTGATTCACCTCAAGGAAGTGCTTTTGATAATCTTACAGTCTCTTCGATCACTTGCAAAAGGCAGGAGAGGCTTTCTGCCTGCATAGGAAGCTGTAAGGGAGACCTCTGCCTCTGGCGATTCAAAGTGAAAAATGCTGTGGCTTTTTGCTTTCGAAGGGAGGCTGCTGCTGCATGGCTTCACAAGGCGTATTCAAGGGGCATTTTGCTTGAATCTTTTTTCCTTTTTGAAGCAAAGCTCTTTGTATAAGAATCTCAACAGCCTTCTTACACATAGGTATGTGATTTGTGTTTGGGCACTTCACGAGATACAGCCTAACCCAGGGGTGAATTCCAACAGGTTCTGACAGGTTCTGGAGAACCTGTAGCGGAAAATTTGAGTAGTTCGGAGAACCGGCAAATACCACTTCTGGGTGGCCCCAGAGTGGGGTGGGAATGGAGATATTGCAATATCCTTCACCCAGGAGTACGGAGGGAATGGGGATTTGAAGAATCCTTCCCCTGCCACATCCACCAAACCACACCCACCAAGCCACACCAGGCCCACCAAGCCATGCCCACAGAACCGGTAGTAAAAAAAATGGATTTCACCACTGGCCTAACCCTGTTCATCCAGAAATAACTTCAGCTGGGTTCTGTAACACTTCAGGAACTGTTTTGCTATGTAAAAAAGAACCTAAGAAATTGATGAAATAAAACCAACACATTTCCTACACCAAAAGCCTAATTAAACTTGAGAAGTCTCATGTGAACATATAAACAAATAACAAGGCATTATTTAGATGACAGAACCATTAGGGAGTTGGAGGAATGTGGCACTACGCATTTTCTTCCCAGGTAGAAATATAACTTTGATTTCTTCTGCCACACCTTTTCAGCTAGAGCAGTGTTTCCCAACCTTGGCAACTTGAAGATGTCTGGACTTCAAATCCCAGAATTCCCCAGCCAGCATTCGCTGGCTGGGGAATTCTGGGAGTTGAAGTCCAGACATCTTCAAGTTGCCAAGGTTGGGAAACACTGAGCTAGAGGCATTGTATTGAATCAGTTCATTGCTGAAATCAAGAGTGAGAACATCCCTGCTATGAACCAAGCAGCAAATCTTTTACACACAAGTGCACATGAATGAAGCTGAGTTGGAGTGGAGTAGCTGGTTCTTGATTGTGGAATGGGGTCAAAGATAAGGTGACCAGACGTCCCGATTTTGGCGGGACACACCCGCTTTTTCACCATTTGTCCCGCGTCCCGCCCGCCCTCTTAAAAAGTCCCGATTTTTTAAAACAATGCCCGACTAGGGCATTCTTTCAAAAAATCGGCCTGCAGGCACTCGAGGACGGCCAGGTTGGGCCCAGCCGCAGGGGCAGCAGCAGCAGCAGCAGGCCCTCTCAAAATCGGGACATCTGGTCACCTTACATTTAGTCCTCTGGTGAGCTTTTACCCTTTTTTTTTACTACCCGGAAACAGCGCTAGCAGCGCATTACCAGGGTGCGGGCAACCACGGCTTGCCATTCTCCAACCAAGAGCTTCAGCGGTTCCCTGTGCGCATGTCTCCCTGTCGCGCTGTTCCTCCGGGTGTGCTAAAGTGCTCGAGTTTTTTCTCTCTCACACACACATGCACAACCTTCCAACGACCGGGAAGTCGTGCTGGGAGATCCAGTCCGACCCGGTCGTTGGAAGGTTGTGCATGTGTGTGTGAGAGAGAAAAAACTCGAGCACTTTAGCACACCCGGAGGAACAGCGCGACAGGGAGACATGCGCACAGGGAACCGCTGAAGCTCTTGGTTGGAGAATGGCAAGCCGTGGTTGCCCGCACCCTGGGTGGAGCTGCCTTGCAATGGGCCTGACCAAAAGAAAGGCTGACGGCCAGCCAGGCGCTCTACACAGGCGCAAATTGGGAACGCGCGACAGGGAGACATGCGCACAGGGAACCGCTGAAGCTCTTGGTTGGAGAATGGCAAGCCGTGGTTGCCAGCACCCTGGTAATGCGCTGCTAGCGCTGTTTCCGGGTAGTAAAAAAAAAAGGGTAAAAGCTCACCAGAGGATTAAATGGAAAGGCCTCGGCCCCCAAAGGAAATTTAGGTTTTGCAGATACCAGGAAGGGAGGTAGGGGAGAAAGCATCACGTGAACCCGGCACCCCGTCCTGCCTGCCCCGCCCCGTACTCAGCTCTTGACTTTTGCCCTCTGCGCATGCGCAGCGTTCTGCACATGCGCAGAGGGCAAAATTCAAATGGCGCCGAGGCGGGCCCGCCCCCCCCCGTCCCGCTTTTAAAAAAAAAAATCTGGTCACTTTAGTCAAAGAGCAAGCAAGTGAAGACTGAGATTCAAATGTTTGAGAGTCATTTCTGGTCAGAACTGCATTCAACAAAGGAGAAAGAGTTAAAGGTCCAGAAAATGGAGTCATTTCTTTCAATAATCCCAGTACCAATCAGAAGGAACTGGCAGGGCCAAGCCATCTGAGAAGCTATAAATAAAATATAGGAATGAGCTCTCCAGGGATCTGTCAATTACATTACCTTGCCTCCTCCTATTAATTTCATCAAGATGCTGAGCTGTAATCTTCATTTCTTAGGAAGCAATGCCCTCCAGTGGGAGCAGTTGCACATTGTAATTTGAGACTGCGTATCTCGCGGTCTCCCCGCACACATACAAGGAAGAAGAGAGGGCATAAGCTTTGATCTTCAAACTCTCTCCTATTGCCAAATCCCTTTGTTTCAATGGGATCGACGCCACAAAAGTACATTTGAGCTCTGACTCATAGTTTCTGATCAATGCTTTTGCAGTTGCAACCTAGAACAGGAGGTTCCAGAACCTTTCCCCACTTGTCTTTAGCTGCAGCACAAACATGCCCCAATAACCTTTTTTTTTATTTGTCTTGATGGCATTGCCTTTATCTGATTGCCAGCCTTAAGATATCCTTAGCTGTACCAGTATTAGTATTTCCCCTTATACTGACAGTCAATGGAAGTAAGTACACATTTTAAATTTCCCTTATCATTCTGTTGGTAGACTAGTCATCAACATCTCTGCATCTATTTCCCTATTTAGTTTTTGTTCAATATAGTCAGTGGATGTCAAGTTGTTTCTTAATCATGTTATCTCCTGGTCAGATTTCTAACATGCCATGAGTTTTCCCATTCTGCAGAGTCTTTGGTGCATCTTTAGCTCCTTTTAAATAACAGATTAATAGAATAACAGAGTTGGAAGGGACCTTGGAGATCTTCTAGTCCAACCCCCTGCTCAGGCAGGAAACCCTATACCATTTCAGACAAATCATTGTCCAATCTCTTCTTAAAAACCTCCAGTGTTGGAGCATCCACAACTTCTGATGGCAGGTTGTTCCACTGATTAATTGTTCTAACTGCCAGGAAATTTCTCCTTAGTTCTAGGTTGCTTCTCTCTTAGATTACTTTCCATCCATTGCTTCTTGTCCTACCTTCAGATACTTTGGAGAATGGCTTGACTTCCTCTTCTTTGTAGCAGTCTCTTAGATATTGGAACATTGCTATCATGTCACCCCAAGTCCTTCTTTTCATTAAACTAGACATACCCAGTTCCTGCAACCGTCCTTCATATGTTTTAGTTTCCAATCCTGTAATCATCTTTGTTGCTCTTCTCTGTACTCTTTCTACTCTTTCTCTATTCTCTTTTTTCAACTTCTTTTTTATATCATGGCGACCAAAACTGGATGCAATATTCCAAGTGTGGCCTTACCAAAGCATTATAAAGTGGTATTAACATTTTGCATGATCTTGATTCTATCCCTCTGTTAATGCAGGCTAGGACTGCATTGGCTTTTTTGGCAGCTGCAGCACACTGCTGGTAGATAAGTGATGGTCCACTGGGATTTCAAGATCCCTCTCTCAGTTACTATTATTGAGCCAGGTGCCACCTATACTATACCTGTGCATTTGGTTTTTCTTGCCTAAATGTAGAACCTTACTTTTTTCACCATTGAATCTCATTTTGTTAGATAGGGCCCTGTGTTCAAATCTGTCAAGATCCTTTTATATCTTAAGCCTATCTTCTGGAGTATTGGCTATTCCTGCCAGCTTGGTGTCATCTCCAAATGACTTCTCCATCTATCCCTTCATCTGAATCATTGATGAAGATACTGAAGAGTACTGGGGCTAAGACAGAGCCTTGGAGTACTCCACTGTATAATTCCCTTCATGTAGATGCAGTTCCATTAATGACTACACATTGAGTGTGGTTGGTCAGCCAGTTAGCAATCCCATCTGGTGGTGAGTGGACAGTGGTATCTCTGCTCTCTAATATTATTTAACTTTGCTCTCTTCTCCTACAATTTTCATTTGGAAGCAACACACGCAAAACTGGTGGAAACCAATTATTATATACAGTTCAACCCTCATATGAGCCGAGGTGGCGCAGTGGTTAAAAGCAGCACTGCAACTACTTCAGTGACTGCTAGTTCAACAGTTCAGCTGTTCAAATCTCACCAGGCTCAAGGTTGACTCAGCCTTCCATCCTTCTGAGGTCGGTAAAATGAGGACCCAGATTGTTGGGGGCAATATGCTGAACTCTGTAAACAATGTCCTACTTGTTAACTTTAATTTCAACCGCAATAACACTAGGGCTATCAATAGATACACACTAAATGTATTCCGCTCTAATCTTGATTGAAGAAAATACGACTTCTGCAATAGAGTAGTAAATGTGTGGAACACTTTACCTGATCCTGTTGTTAGTTTCTCTAACCCCCATACCTTTTACCTTAAACTGTCTACCGTGGACCTTACATGTTTCTTAAGAGGTCCCTAAGGGGGCGTGGATAAGCGCACCAATGTGCCTACCGTCCCTGTCCTACTGTACCCATTTGTATGTACTCGTTTTATGTGTTTACGGCTATGTTTTGCTTCTTTATATCCATTTATTTGTGTCATTTTTTTCATGTGTCCTGTTTCCTTGCACTTGTTGACAAATAATAAATAAATAAATAAATAAATAAATAAATAAATAAATAAATAAATAAATAAATAAATAAATAAATAAATAAGTTGTGAGATACCAACCAGTAATCTACCATAAATCATCTTAAGGGACCTCCCAAAGTACATTCAGATCTAAATGTATCTTTCTATCAGAATGGATCCCCTTCCATTCTCATTTGGGCATAGAAAAAGTCTGATCCTTTCAAACCAACCTCTGTCCTATATCTGCTAGATTTCCAAGCTGATTCCCAGGTCAAGAGACTTTAAGAAATCAATCTAAATAGCACCTGGTTAGCAGTAGGGAGGAACCTATACAGTGAAGTGGAAGGTAACAAGCCAATTAATTCTTTGCTGGTTCAGGATGCAACTCTCTGTGTGATGTCAACTGTTGCCAGTCTAGCTATCTGTCAAAATTTGTCTCTACCTTAGCCATCACTTTTACCGTTACCCAACCCTAACCTAAATTAATGAGAGTAATTAATGAGAGCAGTGGTGAAATCCATTTTTTTTACTACCGGTTCTGTGGGTGTGGCTTGGTGGGTATGGCAGGGGAAGGATACTGCAAAATCTCCATTCCCAGCCTCTTTGGGGCCAGCCAGAGGTGGTATTTGCTGGTTCTTCAAACTACTCAAAATTTCCGCTACCGGTTCTCCGAACTACTCAAAATTTCCAATACCGGTTCTCCAGAACCTGTCAGAACCTGCTGGATTTCACCCCTGAATGAGAGTAAAAGTGACGGATAGGAAATTATTCCCATCAAGAGGTGATATAGGATCTTGCTTCCTTGAAGTCATTCTTACTTAGAAAATAAAACTGAGATTTAATTCTAATTAACAAAATATTTATTTCAGTATAAAAGTAACAAAATATAAACCTTAATAAGCTACATTTTCTCAGCTAAGAATTCACATCTGCCTCGGGCGAGGCTCACAGGAGAAGAAGGAAGGAGGAAACTCCTGGAATGCACACATGCACAGTAAAACATATCACATGTCTGCTTGATTAGAAAATACAATAAACCTAGAAATATTGCAGAGGTGCTCAACTGGAAATATTCACATCGTGACAAAAAGAAAGCCAAGAGAATCCACCAATCCATGTCCTTAATACACCTTGTACTGTATGTGTAAATAAGGAGAGTACCATTTGCTTGTATCATGCCTGTGGTAGGATAAAATTTACCAGCATGGGCAGCAAATTTTATATTAGTATTGTTTCCTGCAAACTCAAGGACTGAGGGATAGCATTTTTATTTGGCTTTGAGGAAAAAGTTATAGTTTAATCTAGTTTTTCAGCACCATCATAACTTTGATCACTGAACAAGTGGTTGTGAGAAGCACCTGTAATTAAGGAGTTCGAGCAAGTATAAGTAAGCCTTGATAACAGAACAACACAGAGGAAATCTGCCAGAATATTTTTTCTCCGTGTAGCTTACTGAACTTTTTGGCGCTCTTAAGATGGTAGTGTATGTAGAGAAAAAATGTGGTTCTTAATATTTCTTAGAATGATATTATTTAGAAATGTACAATTCCATCAAAGAGGACATGCTATGAAAAAGAAATTAGGTGATTTCCCTTAATCAGTTCATACTGTCTACTAGAAATAGTATTGTTTTATAAACAATTGAAAGGCAATTAAGGTGACTGTTGAACCTATTTAATTAGGTATGAATCACAGTTGCAAATAAAGCAGTAATATTTTGTGGCTAGTGTTACATATGTAAATAGGGAATGAAGCCTTGGGCGAAGGCTTCACTCAAGTCCGCTCTCAGAGGGAATTAACATACTACAAGCCCATTGGTCCAATTGAGCGGCGGGAAAATACAACAATCTCAGTGGCTGGGCTGATGCCTAGGTAGCTTTAAAAGAGGGAGCTGTCGGACAATAGCTTGCTAGTTGTACCTGTCTCATTATTAAAGAGCTATAAAAGTCACTATACTGAGTCCTGCCTTTTCAATCGACCACAATTTAACAGCTAGAAGAAATTTAGAAGGTGTGGATAAAGAACTTGAGGGATTGGTTGAGAATTCTGGATGATATAAGTGATGCTATTGCTTTGGGGGGAAAAAGAGGGGGAGATTAGTGAAATGTGGCAATTGGTACTCAACTAGAAATCCACAAACTGGAAAGGGTTTGAGCCATGCAGCATTAGCAAAACACTGAGAAACTGTGAAGAGAAAAAAAATGAACTCTGCACTGTATGAGACAAGATAACATTTCCAGCAAGTGACTTTGGATTCCAGTACCACTGAAATTAATGCAGTGCCTTTAATTCCATGTTTTAGGGAGACTTCCATTTTCACATCTTATTTGTCAATAAGATATCAACATAAGCACACATGTAAAGATCAGTGATTTTCTGTAATATAGCATATACCTGAAACAGTTGCTCTATAAATTAATGAATAAATAGCAGTTCTGGAACTTCAAAATATTCAAGCCATTCCATGCCTCTCACAAAGTTCGTCTCATAACAATGAAATAAAGTATCACATGAATATAAACATTAATAGAATTTGTTATCTAAACCAAACTAATGACTTGTATAAAGGAACTGTCCCTAATGCACAATGGGGCTGACATTAGAGATCAGCAATTTGAAGACTGTTTAAAACATCTCTTTCTCTTCCTTAAAATAAATGTTGCCAGGTATGTACATGGGAATACTATTTTTATAAAGTTTATTTTTTGTTTGCAGATTATTTTGTTTGCAGATTATTTTTTATTGTTTCAATGCATAACACAATTTCTAGTCATAGATCATAAATGTCTTGCTTTTATATATGGGCTAGTCAATATTGGTAACATACCGAATGCAAAAAGTAAAATATAAGCAAGATGCAGAAATGTCCAAATTGTACAATTGTAATATTTTGATATTTTGCTGTACAAAAGGGGAAAAAATAAAGCAGTGCAGGTGCTGAATTCCCCCAATCAAAAAAAAAACCCTTTAGAAGCATAATGCCATAGAATTACCAAACTTCAAAGATTCTGTCTAAATGGATTATCCCTAACAAAAAAGAAAAGGACATAAAACATAGGATAATGAATTAAAGATTATATCACCTGAATGCCCCAATACATTAGCATAATCTATATAATACTGAAACTGTTGTCTGTAACTTTTAACTGGTTGAAATGGTGCATTGCAGGGCAACAATTTTTGAACCAAGGCTAACGTACAGAATGCATCCAAAATCCGAGACCCATGATTCCTGTGGAATTGAAAATTTGGTAAATTTTATAAAACATTTTATACTAAACTATGACATAACTAAAATTATTAGAAAGTATTTTATGACATAATGCAAAATGTCATAAACACTTCCTGTCAGCGGTGAAATCTACTTACCGTATTTTTTGGAGTATAAGACGCACTTTTTTACCCCCAAAAAGAGGGTGAAAACTTGGGTGCGTCTTATACACCAAATGCAGCCCCAGCCACCCAGCCACCCCCACCCTTTGGCCTCTGTCTTCTAGCAATTTACCTGTTTGCAGCAAAGAGGGAAGAGCCTGTAAAGCCAAGCAAGTCAGTAGCAGGTTCCCGACATACAGCTGATTAGGTTTGCCACGTGGGAAAATGAAAGTGAAACTAACTGCGAAGAGGCAAATAGCTGGGAGAGACACACAGATTTTTATTTTTTGCTGAACTGGATGGAAGGGGATAAGTGAATAACTATAAATGTCTGTAGAATGTTCAAATTATTAGACTTATTTTTTAAAGACTGCTTTATTATTGTTCTAGAGCCAGGGGTCTCCAACCTTGGCAACTTTAAGACTTGTGGACTTCAACTCCCAGAATTCAACAGCCAGCTTTGTTAGCTTTGCTGGCTGTGGAATTCTAGGAGTTGAAGTCCACAAGTCTTAAAGTTGCCAAGGTTGGAGACCTCTAAACAACTTAACAAAATAAAGAAGCTTTTTAAAATAAATGCTTGTTCTGAAGAGCAGTGCTATTGTATCTTCTTTTAAATAATAGAGAATAATGCATACTTCCAGAAATTTTAATTAATTTTAACAGCTCTGTACAAGTATAGTATGAAAAGTAACAGTGTCCTGTTTAGTATTAGAGTTTAGTTACCTTGGAGTAGATCTATTTAAATAATTGGGAGGAGTTAGTGTGACTACATTTAAGAAAACATTCTGGCATAATGTACATTTCTCCAATTCTTTGCTATTTCTATGGGTCAGGCACACATGCACAGAAATACACAGCAAACAGTGTATATCATCTGTGCTGTTTGGCAAATTGCTTGGAGGCAGAGGCCTTTTTTCCTTGTTTTCCTCCCCCAAAACTAAGGTGCGTCTTATACTCCAAAAAATACGGTACCTTCCCTACCGGTTCGGAAGCGCACGTTTTTTCACCCTCTGTGCATGCGCAGGCGGCTTTGCACATGCACAGAGGGTTGAAAAAAAAGAAAATGGCGACATCAGGGCAGGTGGGCAGAGCCTCGTGCTGCCGGCGCTACCAGTTCTTCATACCACCCGCCGCCGCCACTACCGGTACAACCGGACCGGGCCAAACCGGTAGCATTTCACCCCTGCTTCCTGTGGTCAAATGTTGGTGTTTCACTATGCATACAGTTCAACATGAGTTACTTTCAAGGCAGATACATCCCTGATTATATCCCTGAATTTTTAAGAACCTTTCCAATACATTAGAAGCTCTGCTATTGTTGAAGGCACTAAGGAGTTTGGTAAGGACATATCTCTGAAACAATGACCCTAGAAGTCATGGGTTGTCTAGTTATTTTTATAAATGCCAATTGAAATGATCAGTCCATACCTATTTCCAATCCCCATCTTTATTCCAAATGGTTGGAAGTTATTATAGTATTAGAATTAACCTTACATTTACAGCAAAATCTAATATTACAGTTAGCCTTACATTTACAGCAAAATCTGCTGTAAATGTAAGGCTAACTATAATATTACAAATGTAATCACGAATGTAATGGAGCCTGCCAATTATATTTGTAACCCGAGGATTCGTAGGAATGAATCATGTAACTTGAACATGATCACTCCCTGCTTTCGCCCACGCATTTGCTAATCAAATGCACGGGTCATTAAGTGCACAAGGTATCTCAGGGTGGGGGGGGCCTAGTGCTTCTGACCACCCAAGGCCTCCCCTGACCACTGAGATATCTCATGCTTCCCCTACCCATCCTGCCCGACTGGGTCACTTACCCTTACATAGATCTCTATGATCAACGGAGCTGTCTCCTCTACAGCATCTCTGCTGCAGTTTCACCTTGAGCAAAGGAATTGCTCCATTTGTGTAGGCAAAAAACTTGAGGAAAGGCCTGTGCCGATGACAACAGAGGCCCAGAGGGACACGTGCACCCTCCCAGCCTCCAATCTTGTTGGCAAAAGACTTAAGAAAAGGCCTTTGCCACTGTAAACAGAGGCCCGGAGGGATGAATGTGCCCCTCCCAGCCTCCGTTCTCGGTAACAAGGGCTTTTTGCAAAGATGGCAAAAAGCTTTGAAGGGAAGGCTTTGGTGCTTCAGGCCTTCCTTCCATTTGCAAAGCCTTTTGCCACAGATCTCGTCCAAGCCTCCATTTGCAGAGAGCAGAGGCCTACAGTATTGTGAGATCATGCAATATCAGTAGTGCGAGATCTCGCTCGGATTTCACGTGATCCTGTGGTACTTAAGGCCTCCATTCTCTGCAAACACACTGAAGGCCTGAAGCACTGAAGCAAGCCAAGAAACCGAAGGCTCGCTAGATCTTTGCAAGGTGAGTATCCACAGGCCTAGTGCCTGTGGAGACCTGGCCGGAGGGTGGGGAATAGGCAGGGTGAATGTTGCAGAGCCTCTGCGGTCATTCGTAAGTGTGAACGACTGTCGTGGTGCTGCAACATTCGTAACTTCAGGATTGTCATAAGTACTTGGGGGGGTTAATGTCGTAACTTTGAACAGTCACTAAGTGAACTGTTATAACTTGAGGATTACCTGTACTGCATATGAGATCAGAAGTAATATTTTTTTTGTCCAGACATTATTCATATGTTTGTTCAGAAGGAATTCCCACTGAGAAATTACTAATAGAATTAAAACACTAAAAATAAAACTTAACACATTCCATATGTGCCCCTATACTCTAGGCCTGTGATGGCGAACCTATGGCACACGTGCCACAAGTGGCACACAGAGCCATATCTGAGGGCACGCAAGGCGTTGCCATGTCAGTTCCAGCGTGCTGGCCAGTTGATTTCGACCTTCCGGAGAGGAGAGGCCGTTTTTGCCCTCCCCAGGCTTCAGGAAAGCCTCCTCCAAAAGCTGTGTGCGTGTGCCGAGCTGTGGAGTGCCAGAGCTGGGCTGCCCCATCAGAGGGATGAAGCGAGGTGATGTCAGCCATTTCTTGGCGCCAGAGCCGAAAGGACCCAGTGGAGCAGCTATGAAGGCACACCAAAGGTAAGGGGCTGGGACGCCAACAGGGCTGGAGTCAGTCTGCGAGGGAGTGACAGGAAAACTCCATTTTGGCTGAAACAACGGGTGTTCGTTGGGGTCCAGGGTTTTTTTGGGGGGAGAGCTCGATAAAAATGGTGGAAGTGCAAAGTCAACCACAGGCGGCGTGGCGGCCCCACACGACCCCTGCCATGCCTGCCGCTCTGCCGCCAGCCGAGCCAAGCCGGGGAAGGAGCAGTGGGCGGGAAAGGTGGCCGCCCAGCCAGCAAATGTTGCCCTGTGTGCCTGAGTCGGCTCCCAGCATTCCTCCTGTGCAGCCCCACCACCCCAGAAAAGCAGCGGCAGTTGCAGGGGGAAGGGCAAGAGCTACCGGCCCGCTCAAGTGCATCTCGCCCTCCTCTTGAGCTTCAGTCACGCACACCATCTTCTTCTTATCCACCTTTGCCGCTGCTGCTGCTGCTTCCACGAGTGCACGTGCCCAACCCTATGTAGCCTCCCCGCTGAACTACCCCAGTGTTCACCCACCCAAAAGGAGCCCACCCTCTCATCTCTTCTGAGCACCCCTCTTTCCTGCACAAATGAGCTGGGTGTGCAAAAAGCGCTTCCCCTCTACTTGCATGCTGTTACCGGCTCTGCAACCGCCCCAAGACCAACAAGACACCGCTACCCGGGGCCACCGGCCGCTATCTGGGTGCAGAGGGGGGTGAAGAGCCTGTAACAGCATGCAGGTAGAGGGGAAGAGCTTTTCGCGCACCCAGCCTGTTCGCTGCAGAAAGCAGGCGCTTGGAAGAGCTCGAAGGGCGGGCTCCTTTTGGGTGGGAAATCAATGTCAGTTCGCATAATTCAGCATGGAGGCTACATAGGGAGACCCGTTCGGAGGGACCTGGGTGGGGCGAGTCCCGCCTAATTCGGCTGCGTTTTTTTCCTTTCCAGACCAGCTCCAAGCAAGCGGTGCAGGCGACGGCACTGAAGTTTGTGCACCGCTTGCTTGGAACTGGTCTGGAAAGGAAAAAAACCTCTAGCGGGGAGGGAGGGAAACCCCAGCCTGCTGTTCCTGCCGCCCCCACCCCTTTGCACCTGGAGGTGGCAGTTCTCACACTGCCACTTCCCCGGCGGCTGCGGTAAGTAGTAAGAGGCGCACTGGCTGGGAATGCTTCCTTAGAAGAGGTCTAAGGCACCAACATTTGCCAGCATGAACGGCCATGCTGGACACTGCCCGGAGCACGAGGCTGGCAGGAGGATGAGGAGCGGCGGCGGCAGACCGTTCACGCTGGCAAAGTTTGGTGCAGGAGGCTTTCCAGGCCCAAAACGGGCTGGGGGGGCATGTGTCGGTGATGCATGTGTGTGAAAGCGCGCATGTGTGGGGACAGTCATGCGCGCATGCGCAGGTGGGGTGCACATTGCATTGTGGGTACCGGCACACGCGCACGATATCGCAGGCGCACACACACACCTTTGGCACACAATCAGAAAAAGGTTTGCCATTACTGCTCTAGGCACTAAAGTTATACCTATAATAGACTCTAGCTTTTCCCCATGTCACAGATGAAAAAATGTTCATAATATTACAAAATGCAAAGCTCGTCTAAGATATGCATGTTGGAATGAATATATGAATGAACATTGACACTGAATGAAGGTGGGAGTTATGAGCTTGCTGATGCAGAAATAAACTGCACCAAACTCAGCTGTGAAACTGCAAGAAAGGGAAACTATAGTAAAGACATGGTATCAGCTCTAAAAACTGCACAATTGATTGCCTTAAAAGCAATCTATGCTTGAAGCCAGGTGACTTTGTAATTTGTGGTAGACTTTAAAATACATCTCAGCTTCTGAACTATCTGATTGAGAAGATGAACAAAATCAATATCACATAGGGAGCCACTGAGATGACCTTGTAGAAAATATTCAGAAAACCATTACAAAAACAAAATGTATCTAAGCATGACTTGAGCTCAGTGGGAAGGGGGAAATATTAGGACTGTTCCTCTCTGGCTCCTTGTGGTATAAGAGGAAGGGAAGAGAAAAAGAGTAATAACCTATCCATTATACAATATTCATAGTATAGTGATCAAATTATACGAGTAAAATATATTTCTAGTCTTGTTGGGAGTTGAAAAGCTGAAATGGGGGGGGACCATTGAATATGCAGAATGCTACTATTTCATTGGAAAATAAATACCACTTGGTTAAAAAGAAAATGCAAATTTAATTAAGAAATGATGTTTTGAGTAGATTACAGTTCTTTGCTGCTATAAATATTACAAATCTCTTGGATACGGTTTCCTACAGAAAATGTTTGATCTTAAAGCAAAAAATATGAATGTAGCCAAACATATGAATAAAGACTGAATTATTCAGTTATTATAGCATATGTAAAGAAACAAGAGAACAAAATCACCAGTTTGACTTACAAATAAACAATCTGATGCAGGAGTGTACAACTTTGACAACTTTAAGACTGGCTGGGGAATTGTGGGAGCTGAAGTCCACAAATCTTAAAGTTGCCAAGGTTGTGGACATCCCTGATATAATGCTAGTCCAAGTTAATACCGTACATATACCCTTGTCTAGAAAATGTATTTTTTTCTTAAGCAAAGACTCTCTCCTTCCTTTTACCTAGATGTTTTCATTATGTTTAGCATTGCAGAGATTCATATTCTAGCCAGTAGGACTCTTTAAGAAAGCAACTCTTTAAGAAAGCAATTTTTGTTTCAGATAAAATACATGAGGATGAGAATGGTTCTGGTTTAAGAATGTATTTATTTACATTTATTAATCTGGGCAAAAAATTATTTCCAATAGTAGAAAAACAATCCAGTTCCTGAAATTTCTGCATCATCCCATCCTATTTCAATAAATTTCCCAAGTGAAATATGATTACGTGTTTGAATTTTCCAATGTTTTCTTTAGCATTCCCACTAGTCCTCTTCAAGTACTCGTAACTTCTGCAAAACAACCTTGACTGATGCTTCCATTTCTAGTTCTAAACGAATTACCCTGAAAATTGCATACTCTTCTTTCTTTAAATATATATACAAGTGCAGTTCTGTGGAAATTTGGCCATTAATGACAGCTTTAGCCAGATGAATTGATTTTTTTAATGTATCCCAAGATATTTGAAGAATTTCATCCCTAGATTGTTAAAGGCTTTCTTTTAACCTCCCGCGCCCCTGCTCCCCAATCCTCTTTTCTTCCATGTCATCTTCCACATTATCTCCATCCAGTGTAACCAAAATCAGGCGCCCGGTCTAACTACACCGCCTGCGACGCTCTGTCTGAATTTTTAAACAGTACTCTATCACCTTTTGCTAGCGTCGCGGTACAATGACACAGCGCGGGGGAAAAAAGCGCCGGAAGTTGAAACGAGCGACTAAGCAGGGTGTGACTACCGGTCGAGCCTTTTTCGCTTCCAGCTGCTGGGCTGAATCCGTCGCCATCTGGGCCCATTTGGGTCGTACAGGTGAGAGACGAATCCTGGAGCTGAAGCCCACGACCCTTCGCGCTGCGGAACACCGGCGTCTTTCTTTCTCGGCAGGTTTAGCTAGGATGCAGGGTGGGGCTAAGGACCCCTCCTGCCTTGCCTGTGGTGAGGAACCGTCAGAACCTTCAGAATAGGCCCCATTCAGCCCTTTCTAGATCCGTCGGTATTCACGCATTCCCCTGCCCCGTTAATAAATCTCCATATGAAAAGTGTGTAAGTTTGGGCCTCGTTTCCTGTTCCCCGTTTTTGTCAACGTCATGATTAAAACCCGGTGCTCCAAAGCAGTAACTCAACTCAGGCTATAAGTACTGATGATGATTCTGAGAAAGACCCTGGATGTGACATTTACCTCTTTGTTTCCCCACATCCGTTAAAAACACAGCAACCTGGTCTGGTGGAATTTGCTGAGACGTCTTGATTATGTTGATCTCTTCCATGTTCATTTGAGTTCATAGTCTGAATGGGAAGCGGATCTTTATAAATTGTCAGTAATTGCAAACAGCTGCTAAACTGAAGTTTTCTAAAATGTTTAATTTCAAAACTATTTTTCTTTAAAACTCATTCAATTTATAGAGAGACTTAATGCAGACTAGATATGTATGTTACTTTTTAAAGACGTAGTGTAGTTGACATTAGTGGCATAATTTACTCCCATGTTGGGGCAAAAAATAATGTAAACCCCCCACCCCCAAAAAATACATAAAACACTAAACTTGCCACTGGTTCCTCTCAGAGAAAACAGGAAAAGTTTGATACCTATCATTTTCCTCATACAGTAGTATCCCTTATTCCCTCTCAACTGCCTCTATTCCCTTACAACTCCAAAAAACCTGAAGAGTTGCTGCCATATATTTTAATAATGTGTTTATTACCTGCTGCTGCAGTGACTTTTGCTAGATTTTGGGAATCATAAGATAGTATTTCAGTAGAAATTTATCAAAATGAGGTATGAGAAACTGCTGTATTGAGAAAAAAATGACCTGTAAATTACACTATCACTAAAAAAAGGAGATATCAAATCAGTTTATGTGAAGATGGGGTGTTTTATATAAACTACAAAGCAACATAACAAATTAAAAATACTGGAAATAGGTTTAAGAGTCCAGAGAATATAATCTGATCCCAGATTCTGTAAAATATATTAACAGACCTATGTTGATGAATACATCTTGATTTGGGTATGCACTATGCCCTTTTGTTATATGATAATACTACATTAAGTGTTTTAGGATGTTGCAGTTGTTTACTAGAAATAGGTGTAGTGTATCATTTGCAAAGATTGAACGTGAAGTTAAGTATCATGCCTTGTGGACTTATACATATCAGAATAAAAAAAATCTCCAAATTATTTCATCATAATGATGGATATTTTTCCCATTTGGGTTTTGAATAAATGTTATCTTCTGTTGGGATTTAGCAGCTTTTGTGTCTATTCATTTTGAGTCTCATTATACTAAACCATCAACTGATTATTGCTCTATAGCAGGGGTGTCAAGCTGGCGGCCCACGGGCCGGATGCATCACGCCCACCCTGCTCCACAAAGGCAAAAAAAGTCACAATACGTCACGTGACGTGATTGAGGTTGACATCCATGCTCTATACTGTCTTTTGTTGTATTATATCTCCTCCCATCATCTTTCTTGATAGTTATAGAAGATGGCAAAATTCGTTACACCAGTTGTCCAGGACAATCCATCTGGTTGGGGTCCATGTGCTGTACCTGAGCAATTCAAAGATATGCCTTATCAGCCCTTCAGCAAAGGAGACCGGCTTGGAAAGGTATTTTTATCTGAATCTTTACACAGAAGTTCTTAATTGATTTTAACTCATTGTCAGTTTGAGACTCTCTGTTAGTGGTATTTTTTACCACTATACAAGGTATACAAGGTGCTGCTTCTGGCAGTTCATTTATTATTCAGGAATCTGTATCTTAATTCCTATTGCACAGTTCCCAGAACAAAGTCTGATTTGGAATCAAACTACCGTATTTTTCGCACTATAAGATGCACCGGACCATAAGACGCACATTAGCTTTAAAGGAGGGAAAAAAGAAAAAAAAATCTGCCTCCCAGCATCCATCCAGTATTCATCTGGCTAGCGTTCTTGCAGCAAACAGCCTGGTCAGCTTCAGCACGTTATCGAAGCCCCACCACATGGCTCGCCAGGGCTCCTCTCCGTTGCGCCCACCACCGGTCAACTGAGCTGAGCTGCTGCCACCGCTGGGGAACACTAGAGCCTTTGTTGCCGAGCAGCTGATTGGCGGTTGGATCAGTCTCCTGGAATATCGCTGATCAGCTGTTCTAGGCAGTGGGGATCACCTATCGCTGCGGGCGGCAGCAATCCCTGCCGCTTCGAACAGCTGATCGGCAATATTCTGGGAGGCCGATCCAATTACCAATCAGCTGAATGCTCCAGTGTTCCACGGCAGCAAACAGCAGCGGCAGTGACAGGCAGTGGTGTTCAACCCCCCTCCCCCGCCGCAATATTCGCTCTATATGATGCACATTTCCACCCACTTTTTTGGTGGGGGAAGGGTGTTTTATAGTGCGAAAAATACGGTACATAGGAAATAAATTGTAAAATAATACATTTTTTTACAGTTAGCTTTTCTTTCACTCTGGTTTTTCAGTACATCTCAATCTATGGTTGTATCCAGTTACAGGGAATCTGAATATTAGAATCAATGATAGACTTTCTCCTAATATTGTTAGTATCGCCAATGGTGAAATATGCTTGGACATACAGTCCAGTAACATTCTGAAAAGTACAGAATCCCCATCTGTATACAAGATGATGGAATCTAGGTAAAACTTGGCTTAAAACATTTGCTTCTTAATTATTTAGGGAATTATGGCAATGTCAGTGCTGGTACATATGTTGCTTAAAAAGGAAATACGTTAGAGTATTGTTTCATTGATAACCTGTTACAATTCCTAGTTATGTTGAAACAAAGCATGGGGTAATTTAAGTGCAAGGTGATGAATCACAATAAGCACTTTTGTTTCGTATACCTATACTACAACAATTAAGGGTGCAAAAATGAAAGTATACTGGCAAAGAGGATGCAACCATAATAATATGGGGATACTATTTTTGGCTGCATTCCCCTAGTACAGGGATCAGCAACCCGCGGCTCTGGAGCCGCATGTGGCTCTTTCATCCCTCTGCTGCGGCTCTCTGTCGCTCAAAATATGTGTTACAACTGCCAATGTGCAACACCCGCCGGCATGCAATTTATTGAGCTTTTCAACCACCGGTAGGCCAACCATGGATAAATCCAAGAAAAGAAAAGTTTCAGAAGAAAACAGAATCTTTAATTCAACTATATATGCTAGTTTTGTGGCCGCTCAGGAAATAGTCAGGCACGGGAAGAGTTTTGTGGCTCCCGGTGTTTTCTTTTCTGTGGGAAAAGGGGTCCAAATGGCTCTCTGAGTGTTTAAGGTTGCCGACCCCTGCCCTAGTACATACATTAGTCTTTGTGCTGTCTCCAGAGAAAGATCTAGAACTCAGAAATTCAACTGATTGAGAGATAATTTTAGATAAACTGTTGAATTTTTTTCAATGATTGTTTCATATATTAACATAAATATGCATATTTTTATTTTGCCTAGGTTGCAGACTGGACTGGAGCTACTTATCAAGATAAACGATACACAAGTGAGTGAAATAACACACTTGTCTAAGATTAAAAGATTGTTTTAGGGCAGTGGTGGCGAACCTTTTTCGGCTCGCGTGCCAAAAAGGGGGGGGCGCGGTCGCGTGCCCACACCCATTCCCTCCCCCCACGCATGCGCACAACACCCCCCCATGCTGCCGCATGCGCACACACCCCCACCCCCGCACAAAGGCTTACCGGAGCCTGGAACGACGAAACCGGCAAACCGGAAGTGCGAAAAAAAACCGCACTTCCGGTTTGCCGGTATGCTGTTTTTTGCACTCCGGAGGGTTCAGGGAAGCTCCCTGAAGCTCCAGAATGCAAAAAACTACAAAACGGACAAACCGGAAGTGCGGAAAAGTGCACTTCCGGTTTGTCCGTTTTGTAGTTTTTTGCATTCCGGAGCTTCAGGGAGCTTCCCTGAACCCTCCGGAGTGCAAAAAACAGCACACCGGCAAACCGGAAGTGCGTTTTTTCGCACTTCCGGTTTGCCGGTGGGAACCCTCCGTGCCGGCTTCTATGGCTCCGCATGCCACAGGTTCGCCACCATGGTTTTATGGTATCTGTAAATAAAACCATACATGGAAAGAGAAATACCAAATGAATAGGCAAGTTTTCAGAAAAGACTTACTTAAATAAATAAATAAATAAATAAATTTAAGGTGGATAATGGAGATTCCATTGACTCCAAAAAGGTCATTATGTAGAACATAAAAAGGCTATTGGGAGGCCAAGAACACATAATTGCTCTTCTGAGAATCGCTCATAATGAATATAACAGTCCAGAATTTGAAGAAATGATGGGTAGAATCAACAGTTTGAAGTCAAAGTATTAATTAGTGACATAGTCAGATGATTTCACTTTATTTGCCTAAAATAAATAAAGCCTAACTGGAAAAATAAAATATGGAAAACGATGTATCCAGACTAATGTTAAATATTTAAAAATGGCAGTCTGTGTGCTTACTAACTTACAGTTGAGAATAAGATGAGAGAAGGTAGTAGATAATTTTTTCTTGGTTCAAGAGTAAACTAAGCTGGGCATTGTTCTGGAAAAACAAACAGAAGATAAATGCTAGGAAGGAAGACAACGAGCAACATAAGATCATGCAGAACAAGTATTCCTGTGATAACAATAGTCAGAATAATTAAAGCAGTGGAATTTAGACATTGCACAGCTGTGAAAGTCAGGCATTGAGAAAAAGTGATAGAAAGGATAAAAATCTTCAAATTATGGATTTTAATAAGTTACTAAGAGTGAGTTTTAGGAAGAGCCAATCAATCTGTCCTGAATCTGTAATCAGCAAGCAAGAACCCACATAATGGAGGTTGAATGTCATAGGTGGATATCATGGGGGGGGGGGGGGAGTATGCTTGGCAAGGTTGAGGGGGAAAAGAGGAAAAGATAGAAAATTAGGATAGTAAAGCTTGTCCCCAAGAATCAAACCCAGTCTGGTGCTAATTAAGTAATATAGAGTTGGTGTTGAGGTTCTGTTTGCTAAAAAGACCTCTGATTGATTTAGAGCAGATTATTATCTGTTTAAGTATTACTTTTCCTCTGCTAAGGCTTCCATGATACGGACATCATGGCTCCCTTTGTTCTATCATTCCAGAACAGCTGAGCATTTCTGCAAGCCTACATTTCTCCTCAAATGTGTATGACACTAGTACCTCATCTAATGAATAGATTTCTACTGAATTGGATGTACAAAACATTGATAGAAGCTATTGATGTATCTCTGTATTAATCACAATAAAAACAGAATTTATTTTGTTACTTGTAGGCTTTAAAACAGACCAGTTTCAATTCATGATCAGCCATTAAATTTCTTTCACTTGTACTTTTGTTCTTAGTATAGTTTCCCTTACGATTTTTCTCACATGGGTCTTATTCCTAGGATCATTTCAATCCTAGGTCTTCCAAACAGTCCAAAACCTATCCAAATAAAGCTGATAGTGGTAATTATATTTCTAGATAAATACTCATCCCAGTTTGGAGGAGGAAATCAATATGCTTACTTCCATGAGGAAGATGAAGCCAGTTTCCAGTTAGTGGACACAACACGAACCCAGAAAACTGCATACCAGAGGAATCGTATGAGATTTGCACAGGTATGATATTCTCATTAAAGGTTTTACACTTGAATGACTACCGTATATTCCGGCGTATAAGACGACTGGGCGTATAAGACGACCCCCAACTTTTCCAGTTCAAATATAGAGTTTGGGATATACTCGCCATATAAGACTACCCCTCCTACTATCTTTCTTTTTCTTTCTGTCTTTCTTCCTTCCTAACATCTTTCTTTCTGTCTTTCTTCCTTCCTAACATCTTTCTTTCTGTCTTTCTTTCTCTTTCTTTCTTTCTTTCTTTTTCTTTCTTTCTTTCTTTCTTTCTGTCTGTCTGTCTGTCTGTCTGTCTGTCTGTCTGTCTGTCTGTCTCTTTCTTTCTTTCTTTCTTTCTTTCTTTCTTTCTTTCTTTCTTTCTTTCTTTCTTTCTTTCTTTCTTTCTTTCTTTCTTTCTTTCTTTCTCCCTGCAAACCAATCCCCACCGTGGCTCCTTTCTCCCTCGCCCAGCCCTCTTCCAAGACGCCAAGTGCGGGGAACCGCACCAAGCGAGGTAGGTGGGTGGGTTGCTCCCCTCCCCTTGGAGGAAGAAGGAGCCTCTGTCGCTGTCTCTCGCGGGGTTCCAGCCACCCGACTGAGTTCCTGACCGCGGCACCGGCAGGGTTAACGCGCATGGGAGGGAAGGAGAGAGCGCGCTACCGCCGCCGCTGCTACTTTCGCTGCTCCAATATTTCTTTGGTGGGCGCGCGCGGGAGGGACCGCTGAGCAGAGGCACCCGGCGAGCGGGGTGAGAGGCGTGGGGATGCCAGAAGTGGCGGCGGCAGGCTCCTGCCCGCGTCTCCCACCCGCCTCTTGCCTTAAGCTGCCGGGCGCCTCTGCTCCATGGTCCCTCCCGCACGCGCCCACCAAAGAAATATCGGAGCGGTGAAAGCAGCAGTGGCGGCGGGTAGCGCGCTCTCTCCTTCCCTCCCATGCGCATTAACCCTGCCGGTGCCGCGGTCAGGGACTCAGTAGGGTGGCTGGAGCCCCGCGAGAGACAGCGACAGAGGCTTCTTCCCAGCAGGAGACGCAGGTTGGCGGCAGGGCTCCGGGGCTTCTTCAGCCGCTTGGCTGGAGAACGCCGGGGATGTGGCCATGGCTGTTTTTGAGCTCCCCCCTGCTCGGAATTTTCAGTACCCGGCGTATAAGACGACCCCCGACTTTTGAGAAGATTTTCAAGGGGTAAAAAGTCGTCTTATACGCCGGCACATACGGTACTTAGTGGTTTTCTCTCTTCCCCCCCCCTCCTCTCTCTCACACACACACACTTTTCAAGATATATGCAGAAAATGTTATCTCTGCCTTCCAGCCTATTAGATAATTTCTTGCTGTAATTTGTGGGAAATGTTTCCTTTCTCTAACATAGAATTATCTTTTGAAAGTTTGACACTCCCTAAGTGAGGAATGGACAGCCTGCAGTCTCTAATGTTTAAAATACACATCCATTATACCTCCTAAAGCTCAGTGACATTTCTGACTATAATGCTCTGCGGTGAACATGGTGCAGGTATCATGCAAGTTTGTTGTCCTTTTCCCTGGTTTCCAAGATACTCTAAAATGAATTTTTCCTACTTACACAAATATCTCCTTTCAGAGGAACCTTCGAAGAGACAAGGACCGACGGAACATACTTCAATTCAATCTACAGACTTTGCCTAAAAGTGCCAAGCAGAAGGAGAGGTAATCTTCATTTGTCTGTGGCAGAACAATTTTGTTTCTGTTTGTAACAGCAACAAGTCAGTTTTTCTGTGAAGCAAGTAGTTCAGTAAATGAGTTGCTGGGTTCCTCTATGCCCGTGGTGGTGAACCTATGGCACGCGTGCCAGAGGTGGCACGCGGAGCCATAGAAGCCGGCACGCAAGGGTTTCCCACCGGCAAACCGGAAGTGCGAAAAAACGCACTTCCGGTTTGCCGGTGTGCTGTTTTTTGCACTCCGGAGGGTTCAGGGAAGCTCCCTGAAGCTCCGGAATGCAAAAAACTACAAAATGGACAAACCGGAAGTGCACTTTTCTGCACTTCCGGTTTGTCCATTTTGTAGTTTTTTGCATTCCTGAGCTTCAGGGAGCTTTCCTGAACCCTCCGGAGTGCAAAAAACAGCATACCGGCAAACCGGAAGTGCGTTTTTTCGCACTTCCGGTTTGCCGGTTTCATGGTCCCAGGCTCCGGTAAGCCTTTGCGCGGGGGTGGGGGGGTGTGCGCATGCGCAGGGGGCAGCATGGGGGGTGTTGTGCGCATGCGTGTGGGGGGAGGGAATGGGTGTGGGCACGCGAGCGCGCGTGAGCACGCCCCCCCCTTTTTTGGCACGCGAGCCGAAAAAGGTTCGCCACCACTGCTCTATGCTGTATTCTAAATTCATCCAGTTGCTGAATTGTTTTTGTATTTTGACTATGAATCAAAAATGCCATTTGTTTTGTTGTGTTTATTAAACTTGCATTTATACTTTCCATTTCCACCCTTGATTAATGTGCTTTTCAAGTAATTATATTAAAGTTTGCAATCATGGAATTAAATACCTGTTTTTCACCAAGTATATCTGGGATCAACCATACACTTTAATTTAGCAGCCTACTTCTTTATTGAGAATGAAGGATTTGGAATAAGCAACTTCTTTGTCAAAGTCTTCTTGTTTGACAAAAATATTGGTTTTCTGTTATTTCAGAGATAGACTGCGTCTGCAAAAGAAATTTCAGAAGCAGTTTGGAGTAAGACAGAAATGGGACCAAAAATCTCAGGTATGATATTCTCTTTCATAACGAATTGGGATTTTTTTTTCCAGGTTGCTATTATTGGGCCCAGGTAATACCATTCCATTACTGCTCCTGCATTGATGAGTTTTCAACACTGATGAGTTTTCTATTTCCTTTTTTCCATCTCTCTTTGTTTAATCTGCAGAAGCCGCGTGATTCCTCAGTGGAGGTTCGCAGTGACTGGGAGGTGAAGGAGGAGATGGATTTCCCTAGATTAATGAAGATGAGATATTTGGAGGTGTCAGAGCCTCAGGACATGTAAGACTTGGAATTAGCAACACCAACTGAGCTTTTCAGACCGGTGCTGTTCACATTTCCTGAACTACAATTTCTCAAATTCTTAAGAGTTAAGAATCCCAGACACTTAAAGTACATTTTGTTAGGAAAGGGTGACATATTTTCCACCTCTTCTTTCTTCCTTCCTTCCTTCCTTCCTTCCTTCCTTCCTTCCTTCCTTCCTTCCTTCCTTCCTTCCTTCTTGTGCTGGGATCTGAGATAGCGCAGTGGTTAAAAGCAGCATTGCGACCTTCAGCTGATTGCTAGTTCAGCAGTCCAGCTGTTCGAATCTCACTAGGCTCAAGGTTGACTCAGCCTTCCATCCTTCCGAGGTGGGTAAAATGAGGACCCAGATTGTTGGGGGCAATATGCTGAACTCTGTAAACCGCTTAGAGAGGTCTGGAAAGCACTATGAAGCGGTATATAAGTAAAGTGCTATTGCTATTATTCTTTCCTTCCTTCCTTCCTTCCTTCCTTCCTTCCTCCCTCTCTCCCTTCCTCCCTCTCTCCCTCCCTCCCTCCCTCCCTCCCTCCTCTGTATTGCCGTCCCCTTTGCTAATGTACTTGGTTCCTGAATAAGCAACAAATTAAGATTTAATGCCTGCATACCATTAATCAAAACCAGCAAACCAGAATATTATCCGAGGTGTAAAATTATCTGAGGACAACACTAGTTATTTAGACTGGCCCAAAGGCCCAATTCCATGATAAGATTTCCCATCCTCTTCACATCTCTAAAATGGGGTTTTGCTGCATGAAGATTGAAACTAAACTGATTTGGTGAAGATAGTGCCAGAGAATAATTCTTTCAGATTCGTTTGCCACAGTTCCCATGGTCATGTTGTTGGAAGTGAGAATTATATTCTGTCACACGTAAAGGATCATGGGTTAGAGAATGTTGTCATGGAAGTGGGATGATAATTTATTTTTATTCCTTGGATTGGTTGCACTAAAGTTATACAGTACTTACTATTCTGTGATACTTTGTGGAGACCTTCATATTCTTTAATTTGCAGAGAATGCTGTGGGGGTTTAGAACATTATGACAAAGGTTTTGACCGCATCACCACAAGAAATGAAAGAAATCTTCGTAGCATTAAGCGCATCTTCCATACTGTGACTACCACTGATGATCCAGTCATACGCAAGGTGTAGTATCTATTTGTTTAGTTTATATTATTGAATAGAAGACCATTGTAATAATGCTTTGTTTGAGAAAAAAATAGAATTTTTTTTACCTTTGATAGGACAAGAAACTTACATTATGCTGGGCAAGGCTAAATAAAATACTTGAGAAGATACCATGTTTTTAGGCAAAAGGCATAGAGTAATTATTATAAATTTGAATATAGTATAATCCCCTGTCAGAAACTCCATAAAGCCCATTTTAAAAAACTGGTAAAAGATTTACAGTTGACCTAATTATTAGTGTTGCAGATTTTTTATCTTTACTGGATTTGGGGATAATGACTTGTTTGTTATTATACTTATAATAGATGGAATAATAGATGTTATAATTTCTGTGAATGTCAGAAAGATGGTGGGATAAATAACAAACTAAACAGTTGATTTGGCATATGATTAGTTTACTTTCTCAGTTCTGTCCTTTCCCGGCCAAAATTCTTAAATGTGAAGGTTACAAATATTAGAGTAATATTGAATGTCATACGGGTAGATTGAGGGAAATCAAACGGCACAGTTGTTCTCTTTTATTTTAGAAAAATATTCTAAAACCGTCTGGTTTTTTCCGATCCCCTAAATTTGAATTTCTGGAAATGGAGGTATAGACCATTAGAAGTAGATGGGAATTCAGCTCGTATTTCTTAATCTGGGTGCTACATTCCTATTCTTACCCATTATGCCTTTTCTCTTTATATAGCTGGCTAAAACTCAAGGGAATGTATTTGCTACAGATGCTATCTTAGCTACCCTCATGTCTTGCACTCGTTCAGTATATTCCTGGGATATCATAGTCCAAAGAGTTGGATCCAAGCTGTTCTTTGACAAAAGGGACAACTCTGATTTTGGTGAGTCTTTTTATGTATGTTTTGCAGAAAAACAAGGTAATAGTGGTGGGCCTGCAATTCCTTTATATCAAAGGAGTAAACGGGGGGGGGGGAAGGAATCAAGATTTTCTAGTTTTTATGACTTGTTATCTTCGTATGAAGTAGTTTTGTTGTATAGGATTGAGATATTAAACTTTCTGATGATAGTTGTGTTTGGCTGTATTCTCAGATCTTCTTACAGTGAGTGAAACCGCTAATGAGCCACCACAAGATGAGGGCAATTCTTTCAATTCACCTCGCAACCTTGCTATGGAAGCCACCTACATCAACCACAACTTCTCTCAACAATGCTTAAGAATGGTAAGAATAGAATATTTAATAGTTAAGTGAGTCTCCGTGATCGTTAAGTGAATCATGTAGTCGTTAAGCAAATCTGGTTTCATTAACTGCTTTTTGGAAGCCCCCCGGAGATCATGTGACGCCAGGATACTGCGATTGTTCTAAATGCAAACTGGTTGGCAAGTGTCCAGATTTTGATCACGTGACTTTAGAAATGCTGTGACGGTCACAAGTGTGAGCATCAATCATCACTTTTTTCACTGCTGTTGTAATTTCAAATAGTCATTAAACAAATGGTTGTAAGTCAGGGACTATCTGTGTTCTGGTGTGGATTTCAACATGTAATGAAATCCACACAGTGACACCCTAAAGCTATTAACGCTGTTTGTGAATCCAAAATGGAATTCCTTATGAAGCAACCATGACTATCTTGATCGTATAGTTATTGCTGTTGGTCACATTTCTGCATGCCATTTTTTTTTATAGGGGAAAGAAAAATTCACATTTCCCAATCCAAACCCATTTGTGGAAGATGATATGGATAAGAATGAAGTTGCTTCTGTTGCATATCGGTACGTTGTTGCTTCTAGCTCATTGATGGGCTTTGGTGATGTAAATTCTATACATATTACAATGGAATCAGCAAAGCTGTCTTTGATTGTAGGTATCGAAGGTGGAAGCTGGGAGATGACATTGATCTGATAGTACGTTGTGAGCACGATGGAGTGATGATTGGAGCCAATGGAGAAGTATCATTCATCAACATTAAAACACTGAATGAATGGGATTCAAGGGTAAGAAAAAATAAAAGTGGCTCAGCATGTTGAGATACTGATCAAAACAAAAAGAGATTCGTGTATATATTCATGTATATACTCTGATTATCTGATTATATTGATTATATGAGAAGAGCATTACATAGTTATTTCGCCCAGACAGTATTTGTGCTGATTAATCTTTTGATTATGATTACTTATGAATGTGAACGTTCTCCATTTCCTTTTTGTCTTCATCTTGATTATCTGATCATCACTGGTTGAATATCTGCCTACCATACTATTGCCTTTCTCTTGTCGTGCCAACCATGTTCATTAAGCACTGTTTGTTGAGCCATAAATATTGAATCAACCAATTTGTATATTCACATTTTACGCAAAGCATAGTTTGAGTGCTAAATGAAAAACAAAAGAATGATAGTTCAGCATGATACCTTCTTTCTCTGCTGCCAACCATGCCGAGATACATGGGTTTACATGACGACGTCACATGTATAGCCTGCTTGTAAATTAGCATAATATGATATAATTGAAAATCTGATATGCTTGAGTATTTTTCTAGCATTGTAATGGAGTAGATTGGCGTCAGAAACTGGATTCCCAGCGAGGAGCTGTGATTGCCACTGAACTGAAAAATAATAGTTACAAACTTGCTCGTTGGACTACTTGTGCATTGCTGGCTGGATCAGAATATCTTAAATTGGGGTAAGATCAAAAAATATATTTAAAAGGGGGTGTTGGGGAAACTAGGTCTTCAGGTAGACATTTAGAATTGCAGCAACCTCTCTGGAACAGTTTTCCGAGAATTAGTAGTTTATAAATTCTAGATCTTTCAGTGACTTCTGATGCTTTTGACCACAGCATCCTTCTGGACTGTGAGGGAGGATCAGGAGTTGGAGGACATAGCAAACTTGTATCCATAGTTGTTAATTCAGTTATTGCTAATCTGAGAAAATCTTATGCTGTGTTTACAGAAGAAATGCTACTGATACAGTGATATTATAGTGATAAATTAAGGGCTGGTTGGGTTTTAGATGTGGCTACCAGTTAATACTCTGTTAGTAGCCATACCGAATTTCTGAAAAGCCACTTCTTACATACCGTATGATATCTGCAGAGTACTAATTTTCCTAAAGCTACATATCTTTCAATTTTCCTATAAATGTCACTATTATTTGTGTGTGTGTGTTGAAGATAAAAATTGAGACAGAGAAATAATAGATTACTTAAGTTTAATGGTTTGAGGAAACAGGTGAGATTGCAACTTCATAATTAGCTGAGTCAAATAATCACTAACCTTGAAATCTTCCTTTTTCTAGTAGGTTGGACTACATCGTTGCACTTTTCAACTTTTATCTCTTCATCCTTGTTTAGATATGTCTCCCGATACCATGTGAAAGATTCTTCACGCCATGTGATTCTGGGCACACAGCAGTTCAAACCTAATGAATTTGCAAGCCAAATTAATTTAATCATGGAGAACGCCTGGGGAATTCTACGCTGTGTCATTGACATCTGCATGAAACTAGATGAGGGCAAGTACCTTATCCTGAAGGATCCCAACAAGCAAGTTATCCGGGTTTATAGCCTGCCTGATGGCACCTTCAGCTCTGACGAAGAGGAAGATGAAGAGGAGGAGGAAGAGGAAGAAGAAGGTAATAATTTCAGAAGACTGCTAGATAAATCACTACTCTTAAACTTTCTTTCACAACCAGAACTTAAACCATCTGACTAGAATACCCTTTAGTGATGTAGCAGTTACTGCTTTCAACTGGTATTTGCTGGCCTCACCTTCTGTCTCTCAACCAGAATTAAAATAGCAAGGCCAAAAGAAGCAAAATGCATCCTAATTTTGCTACAGGAAATACCAGGACACATTAAACCAGGTTATGGTATCCATATTGTAGAACCCCAGGCCTTCTGGGGCACATTAATAGACACACTTACCCTTCAAAAATATTTGTTTAAAATAGTATTTTTACAATATTTTTAAAAAAATGTTGGGCAAGATAAAAGCTTAGATAAAAAGAATTACATTTTAAAGAGTAAGTGTAAAGAATGTAAAGTGGGGAGCTCATCCAAAAGGGAGACTGAACCTCAGAGAAAAATAGCTTTGAAAGGAATTGGGCACAACTTGAGCAGATTCAGAATAAAAACTCTTAATATATTCTGAGTAGTCCTCTTGCAGAACTCAGTATATTGGGGTTCTTCCCCATCCTGGAATAATTCATCCAGAGTTTGGAAGGGGCTAAATTACTTTATTTTCCACATCTAGCTGCTGCTTTTGGATGTTTCAGAGAATAAAAGTCTCAATCCTTCCTTGTTGCTTAATATCGAAGGGATAGGAGTTGTGTTTTCTTGGGAGATTTAGCTAGCTAGCCCGCATTTTGGTACTATTACATGCAAAGGTTTAGGTTACATACAAAAAATAAATACCTTAAACAAAATAGTAAAAATATTATCTTAAACAAACAAAAAATACAAATACAAACTTTCATATTATCAAAGCATATTAATGTGTTTTCATCTAATGATCTTTGGAAGCTTGCCTTGCTAGAGGTGCCTGTTTGAGATTCAACCAGTTGAGGCTGTAGTTTGTAAAAGTCTTATTTCAAAATAAGTTGTTTGAAAGGCTAATTTCCATCATTCTACTACCAGCATCTTTTACATAATAAAATTATTCATAGCATGCTGTATCTATATTGGATTATATATTTTGCAGAATTTAATCCATAGATTAAAAAGGATTAAATTAAACTATTATCCAAAGTGGAACAGCCTCCTGTGATTTTCAAATAGTACATGGGAAATAAATAATTAAGAGGATCTAGATAGACATTCAGAACGATATCTAGTTTCCTTAGTCAAGAATTTAAAGAATGTGTATGGCACTGAATATTGTTGAGAAGCACCCAGCCTGACAGGTAGGAGGGATAAGTGCAGAAGTAGTGTAGAATCACTGCACAACTGTAAAAGGGCTAGAACCAGAACTGGCCCTTTCTGGATTCCTTGGAGTCTTATCTAATTTCAGTAATCAAATAGTTAGCTTGAATTCTGCAAGTGTGGGTCTGGTTGTTCGTACCTGACAATATTAATCATATTTTTTTAAAAAAATCAGTTCTATCTTTGTCTTTTCTGATTTCAGCTGTATATAAACAGTTGGGGAAATTTCAGAAGTTTTTGTTAAAAACTTTGCTGCCACTTGATTGTCAAATGATGGATGAGGGTTTCTACTGTACAGAAAGTTATTATCTGTATATACAGAAATTAATACTGAAGAATATATGCAAACTGCACACACTTTTTTGTGTGTGGCTTGGGATAGAAAGACATTTTCCATTCTGATCTGTCTTTGTGTTGCAGAAGAAGAGGCTTGAACTTTACAACCATGCATTAGAGTCAACAGCATCTTGAAGGTCATTCGACTTTTTATTCTTCAAGGATGGATCAGAGCTGAATCTGCACTTTGTTTGGCTAGAACTTAAGAAATAAAAATCATAATCTTGATAAATGTGTCCTTTTGTCTTATTACTACATCGAAGTACCATGTTTCCCCAAAAATAAGACCTACCTAGAAAATAAGCCCTAGCCTGATCTTAAAGTGTGTACCTAATATAAGCCCTACCCCAAAAATAAGCCCTGGTGAAGATCGTCATCAGCCCGGGGGCATGGCTGGCAGTGAGGGGCGTGGGGGCCAACAGTGTCTGGCAGCAGCCTGCACAGTACAGGTGAGTTGATAAACCTGTCCAAGCAGCAGGCAGAGGCAGGCGATCCGGATGTGCCGCGCAGGCCACAAGAAAGCCAAGAATCAGTGGGCCGGAGCAGGCTGGTTTTTTTCGGTTTCTCAATAAAGTAAGGATTCCAATCAGCAATAAATTTAGACATGTCTTTTCTTTGATCATATTAAGTATTTAGCCATCTTAGCAAGTTCCATCATTTTCACCAACCATTCTTTCATTGTGAATAACGCTGAATTGTCCATCTTTGTGCATGCAATAATCTCACTACAGTAATCATGCATGAAAACATGCTTCATTTGTATATAGAAATGAAGGATCCTTTACTGGAGAAATACTTTTAAAAAGTCTAAAATGGTAGAATTTAGGGAAAGGTTTGCATTTTGCTTTTGCAGTGGAGACTGCAGCATTTGTTCTTTATTTGTGTTGTGGTTTTTATGTTACATTATACTAAGTACGCATTTTTAAATAAGCATTTGTTGAATAATCCCAATACTAGGCTTACATATATTAAATATAAACCATGTATGGTATGTGAGCCACCACTCATGTTTGACACAAGCCACAAATTATAGTGAAAGGAGATGCTTTGGACTTCAAGCATTGAGACATAGTTCCTAAAAATACCATGAACTTTTAAAGAGCAATCGGTCAATTTATTGTTTTTATTCTACTGTTCTTATCTATGTTGTATGCCGCCCTGAGTCCCACGGGATTGGGCGGCTTATAAGAACGTTTATTAAATTAAATTATTAAATTAAATTTCTAGACCAAATAAAGGTTAAATGGTTTATTGAGGTGATGATCATGAAGAAGAAAAACATGCTTTGGTCTCATGATGCAAGAGGATAGGCTAAAGAAAATACTTTGGGGTGATTGAGAGAATGGAAGTCAGTAGGTATGGATGGATGAGGTCAAGCAAACTAATGGAATATCCTCAGAAGAGCTATGTGTTATTGCTAGATGCGTAAAGGGGGGCAGTCCTTCAAGACTGCCAGCGTTTGTCCAGGCAGTTCTCAGAAATAAATGCCAACTCGATTGAAACTAACTTGTTGAAATC
This sequence comes from Diadophis punctatus similis, assembly GCA_023053685.1. Taxonomy (NCBI): domain Eukaryota; kingdom Metazoa; phylum Chordata; class Lepidosauria; order Squamata; family Dipsadidae; genus Diadophis; species Diadophis punctatus. The sequence continues at coordinate 26,055,028 of JALIGW010000004.1, read as the reverse complement.
AAAGGTTCCCAGTACTTTTCATCTGGCTAAATGATTGGATGCTAGAAAAATAGCAGAGGTAGCAACCAATATCTCAGAAAATAAAGACAGATGGTGATGTATTTTAGCTAGGGTTCTCCCCTTAAGCCTGCTAGGAAGAAAAATTGACCTTTTTTTTAGAAAGCATAAATTCTAGCTTTTAATTCTGTTTCTGTCATGCTTATATATGAAGTAATTTTCTATTTCCAATAACATCCATAACCATCCAAAACACTTCTCTCCCTTAAAAAAGCAGACACAAGTGTTTAAGTGAAAGGATTTATGAAACTGTTAGAATAATTTGGGCATTCCAAGAGCCAGGGTGCACAAGAACTTTTTTTTTAAATGAAATCCAGACATATTGTGAGAAAGGAGATCCGTTTATTCCCAAATGTTTTTGGGTGGTAGACTACAGAGAAAAAACGGGGTTCTCATTTTTATAGGGGGCCTGGTCCTTGGTGTGAGCTTGTGGGGCCTGGATTGCCTATGTACTTTTTCTAGTATGTGACTGTCAACAGGTTAATTGTCTAGCCTCAATGGATCATGGATTTTGGTTAATGGTCGAAGAATAACAGACAGTAAGAGAAAATTTATTTGGGAATATAGAATCTCCTATGATGATTATTAAAATAAAACACTTTCCTCATACGATTCAATTTCTGGTCTGAATACGTGCTCATCTATTATTTCAATCCAATTCAACCATGTATATCACCGGTAAACGGAGATAGAACAAAGCAAAATTCAGGTTCGATTCGGCAAACCTGCGGTCTGTCTGCCCTCAACTTTGGCCCTTAAATTTCTCGTCTTCGGTGTTTCATCCAGAAAATAGGTCACGGGGCAATTTATAATACAAAGCAAGGCTTCAGACTCACAAGGCTAACAGACGGATAATTTGCAGTAAGTTACTTTGCAAACAACCCAGGCGGGCGAACAGGTTTTTAGGATGACATTTTGCCCAGGATTTTAAGGGTGGGTGCTACTGTATTTAGCTCCCAATTTCCTCTATTCGCATCTAATTCCTTGACCCGCGTGTGTTAAATGCACTTTTCGTATTTCATCCTGCATTTTATGATTTGCATTCTAGAAGGAAGCTTTCCACGCTTCTGCGCCTTGGACTCCCGGAGACGGACATTTTGGCGCCTGCTTCTTTCAAACAGAACGAAGCTCGCCATTTCCACGGGACCACGTGACGGAAGGGCGGGAGGGGGTAGGCTCCAATGAGGCAGAGGCGTGGGGGGGGCTGGCGTCTGCTCGGAACACGGTGTCACGTGATGTGGACCTCGGGCTGCCTGGAGCCTGGTTGAGCTGCTCCGCTTAGGAGGCGCGCAAAGCGAGCTGCTGGAGCCCCGGTTGCTGCCTCTGCCTTGGGGGATCCGGTGGTCCATGGCCTCGACGACACTGCCCTGGCACCCCTTGCTGCATGTATCCATAGTGTCTGAGCCTTAAATAGCGGCTCCACTGCCAACGAAAACCTCAATCATTGCCCGCACATCACGTCCGGACTGCCGGTCGCGTCCTTTTTCCCTTTTAGTGTTGTGACTGTTCGCAGCTGAGATCCACAAGACGCGCTGCGTTGTTTCCATGCTGTCGGAATCCGAGGAGGACTTGGCACGTGTTGGATTGACCAGGCATTGCCAGTCCTGGGCTCCTTTTCAGCCCCTCCGTCCCCTCCCTTCTTCTAGATGGCTTGCAAACGTGTTAAAACAAGGATTTACATAACGCTGTTGGAAGGCACCAGGTCGAGGTAGGTTCAGTTCATGCTGAAATCGCATTTCTTACTGGCCTTTATATTTAAACGCCCAGCGTCTCTTTTTCTAAGAAGCTGTTGGTCTATGGGGAAAATAATTCAAACTCATTAGCTGGGTAATGCTGTAATTAGGCCAAGCTAAATAATCAAAACCTCCCCAAAGAGTTCTAGAGAACTTGAAGGCTTCCACACCATGTTTAGATGTTTTGAGTTAGTCCTAGTAAAGAAATTATCACAGCAGGTGGCAGCACTTGGCTAATCTTGAGGAAAAAAACCTAAACAGCCTGCTTAGGAAGGGAGATCTGCAGGAAATCCCAGAGCCAAAACCTCGAACTTAAAAAAAAAAAACTGTCCTGAAAGAAGACAAGACCACCCATTTCTATGTTGCTGACAAGATAATAACATGGTGGTTATTATTAACCAGTTCTGATCCAGCTTTTAACGAAGATATTACTTGGTCTTATATATGGATGTTTTTTTCTCTGATGATATGATTAGCATAGGAATACTAAATAAAAAGTTGCTCCCCCCCTCCCATCCACCACTACCAAATTAAAAAAAATTGCTTCTGTTTCTTATTGAATGAAAATGGAGAGCAGGATTTTTTTTTCCAGAAAAACAATTTTTTCCTGACTAAATTATTGAATCCAAACTTTTTCTAGGAATTCCTTGATTAACACAGTAAATTTTTTGTTGCGTTGTTGTTTTTCTTGTACTAAATTTATATTGATAATTTTTGTTCTATTCATGCATGTATGAATGTATATTTTATACATTCATGTATAAAATATACATATAGAAATAAAATGAAATTCAATAAGGTTCCAATGTAATCAAAGCTTGGATTCAGACATCAGGGAGGCTAGGCAGCCTTTTCTGTAGTTCCTGTGTCCTTTCTCGCCCTCCCTCATTCCTAAAAAAATAATAATGTCCTCTTTTTCTCACAACGTTCAAGGGTGATGGACACTATTCTACCCATTCTGTCTTGCCAAGATGCTGCCAGTGAATAATGGTTTTTGTCAAAGAACTTTGGAGAGCTGCTAGAGTGTGCAAGTAGGTAAAAAATTGTTCAGGCCAGTGATCTGACTTTATATGAGCAATCTGGAATGTTAATAGTAATTTGTGTTAACTTGCTGATTTCTGTTAAAAGGGATTGCTATTCAGACTAGTTTTGTCTGAATTTTCTGTTTCTATCTCAATGCTGTCATGGATAACTCCTTTGCACGTTTATCTTCCCAGCAATCTAGTATAGGAGATGTGCTTACAGGAACCTGAGGAATGGCTGCACAGACCTAATATGTGAGCCTGCCACAATGGCCCAGAGCAATCCAGTTTTGTCTTGTATTCCAGTTAGGCAATGGTCTTAGAGATAATACAGTCTTTAAAAGAGATGTTTAGTTATCCTTTTCCACTTTCTTGGAATGGTATTGAGTAAGACTTTGTGGTTAAACCTCAGAGATTGGGGAGGGAGGGAATAGACACTGTCTGGATTCACACATTGCACTAAGCCATAATGTGGTTTGTTTGGGTTGGCACAACGTGCTAAATTGTTCCTTCTAATTTGGCAGCCATGGTACATTGCTTACTGTTGCACAAGAATCCAGCTAGGCAAGTAGAAAAGCAGTATATGCACTGAATAAATATTCTGTAAGGTGTAGATAAGTAAACCATGGCCTAATGTTATGTGTGAAAAATCTCAGTAAATGTTTTTTCTTTTTCTTGCCTTGTCAGTTCTCAAAAGTGCCTTGAACAAAGTTAGCCACCTTACCAGCAACATGGTGCTATCGTTTCTGAAGTGTGTGCAAGAATTTCTGCTCATATTTGCCTTGTCTGTAGCCTCTTCCTGGTCTAATGACTTTCTCTACCATGACTATTGTATTATTGGGGCTGGCCCTTCAGGCTTGCAGATGGCCTATTTCCTTCAACATGCAGGTCGGAACTACGTTGTCTTTGAACGCAGAAATACACCAGGGCACTTTTTCACCTTGTATCCCCGTCATCGAAAATTGATCAGCATCAATAAACGTTACACTGGCAAATCAAACACTGAATTCAACCTTCGCCATGATTGGAACTCATTGCTTAGCCACAATAACCAACTGCTTTTTCGACACTACTCTCAGGATTTCTTCCCTGATGCTGATACTATGGTGCATTATCTGGCTGATTTTGCTTCCAAACTAGCCCTCCGTGTGCACTATAACACATCCATTGTACTTGTGATGCTGGAAAAAGATCCCAAGGCTTGGAATGGTCATTACTTCGTCCTCAAAGACCAAAATGCTAAGAATTACAAATGCAGGTGAGAGATGAAAAACTTCATCTGTTCATTAAAAAAAGTCATATTGCATGGATGCTCCCATAGTAAAAATGCAGGTGTTCTTGATTAGTAGTATCATGCACGCATAAACCATGTTTTGGGGACTGAAGATAATTTAGGTGCCAGTGCATATTTCAGAGAGACCCTATCAAGATACAGCTGGGTAACCTAAACACTCCCCCATTCCATTCCTTCACTCACCAACATAACTTTCCCTACAGACGTCCATTTGGAATATGGACACATTGCTGGAGGTGACAGATCTGCTGTCAGTGAGATGTGAGCTGGTTGATTCATTCTAAATCATTCCAGAAAGTCTAGCTGGTCTGAAATGCAGCAACAGGCATGATGAGCAATCCAGGAGATTCCACATTATCCTCGTGAGCAATCCAGGAGATTCCACATTATCCTCACATTATCCTGAACTGACATAATTCAAGGTCCTTCCTGTGGTATATGACGCATTACATGGCTTAGTGTAATGCGTCAAATGACAATTAGATCTGTCTGCTCCTGTACAGTCCATCTTGTGCACTGAGTTCCTCAGTAGGACACTTTGTGCCACTTTCCCATAGATTTGATTATCACGAGTTATCAACTTGTCTATAGTAAGACTTCATATAGTTACTGAGAGTGGGAAGCATATAAATCTGTTAAGTAGGTAACATGATTGAGAAACATTCTTTCCTTTTTCTGTATAGTTTATAATTTTGTAAAGTCTTGTATTATCCCTCTGAGCAATTTTTCCCTTTTCTTATACCAGTAACTGAACTCTTATTTTTATTAAAGGTGCTTCAAACATGCTGGATCAGTTGCGTTGCTTGTTTCTAGTAATTGCTATAGCATGGTCTTTTGCTTTTTCTCTCCCACTAAATTGATAAGTATGTAAAAATGGCTACCCTACTCTAAACTACCTGAGAGCTAATTTTGGTGGTTTTGGGTTTCTCTCTATAAATCACAGTTTTTTGCTGCACAACTTTATTTGGTGAGAGAAGAGTTTGGTGATTTTGTAAAGCATGTAAATAGTACTAAAGAAAGATATTTTGACATATAAAGTGACTGACCCTAATCAAAATGTTTTTTTCTCTATTTTAGTGTTCTTTTGGTGGCCACGGGTATGTGGGTTCCTCACAAGGTGAACTTTCCAGGTTCAGAATATGTTGAAGGTTACGAATCTGTGTCAATCAATCCAAAAGATTTTGTTGGGCAGTCTGTATTGATCTTGGGTCGGGGAAATTCTGCCTTTGAAACAGCAGAGAACATTCTGGGTGTCACCAATTTTGTACACATGGTAGGCCGATCTCGAGTTCGTCTTTCTTGGGCTACTCATTACGTTGGAGATCTGAGGTAAGACTTCATATTCATATGAACTGTTACATATATTCAGAGATGAAAGATACATATTTTTAAATGTGTTTCATCCAAATTCCAAATAAAAATGTTGAGTTCAGGACCCAGGATTGAATCTTGTTGCCCTCCACTTGGTCTCTTCCTCCAGTTTAACAGGGAACTATTGATTAGCACACTTTGAATATGAATTTTGAAATAGCTGTATATTCATTTCAAGGTCATGTGATGCACCTCCATTTTAATTAGATTCCTAATCAGAATATCCTGAGGCATTCTATCAAATATTCTGCTGAACCAAGATATTGTGTGATCTATGTCTACAGTATTTCTCCATCATATTAAGAAAGATAAGTGATCACAAAATAAGTTTAGTCTGGCAAGACATATTCTTGCCAAAAAGCATTACAGTATTTTAAAGTACCTTTATTACCCTAAATTTCAATCTGGCCTCACATAATTAAACTAATTAAGAGAAAAGTGGATTCCCCAATCATGTTTTGATTGGTCTTAATGCTGCTTCCTTATTCTGCTTCTTATAATTGCCTAGTGGAACACATACCCTCTTGTTAGAGAAACCAAATTAGAAATCAAATTGTTTTGCTTTTTCACTGTAACCTATTAATATTTTGCCATCTTTTCCATTATATCAATTCTTTTCTCTCCATTTAAATTAAACATATCTGAGGCAATGCTTTAGTTTGGTTTAATGAATCAAGCTTGATTCATTTTGAATTCTAGCCTCTTTATATAGTTCTATAATCTGGATTGTTGTATAATTGCCATTCTTTAGCAATCTGTCCCTCATTCCATCTCCCATACACAGTACTTCCTCTTGGTTCTGAATCTTAGTAAGCCTTTTGTGCAGCCATATCATTGTCTTCTGCTGGATTGCACTTTTTCCTTGCTGGAATTGCTTCCAGTTGTGTCTGTAATACCTCCGTTTTTAGGAACTCCACCCACTTAGAGCTCCCCTTCCTATTAACTTCTCCAGCAACAGAATCCTACTTATTATTATTCTCTGTTCATTAAAATCTTTCATGAAGTCCAAGATACGCTTTCAGTTGTACTCTGCTTTATTTTCCTTTCAAATAATAACTACATTTTCTAGATTAAGTGTGCTTTTTGGTTTGCATCATATCAAGAATAACTGATTCCTATGCCTTTGTCGACTGCAGGAAAAGTTGTTAAGGAGAGAAATCAGGAATTTTCTGGAAGGACTATGCTTTTCAGAATTCATCTCCCAACAGATGTTGGAATAACAAGTTTCCTATCATTCCATGCCTTTTTGAAAAAGAACCCTGCAATTTGTTTTTTGGAAAGGCACATCATCTTGGTTGGTCCGGTAAACAGAGATTAACTCTGCCTCTCTATCCCGGCTTGAGTAGAGATTAACTCTGCCTCTCTATCCCGGCTTGAGTAGAGTGTATTATTATCTCAGAAGAACAGCCAGGCCAACCTGAGACAGTTGGGGAAGAGTTGTGTAGACTGAGAGTTCAATATGCCAAACAGCTCATTTTTGCCCACTTTTTATCTAGCAACTAGTCCATATACAGCATCTATTTTGTTTGATAACAGTCCTGCCCAGTATCATCATTCCAAGCCCCATCTCCCTTTTCATGCCTGTCCCTCTCTTAGCTGCTTAGAATAAATAGGTCAGCAACTTTTTGAAGGACCAGGCAGAAGCATTTTGGTCATTGCTGTTTATTATAGAGTGGACCTTTTATTTTTGGTCTTCAAGGAACAAGACATGAAATATTTGTGAAAGAAGCATGGTGTGAGCAAGTATAGACCAGTAAGTGAGATATGCTTGATTTCAGTAAGACATAAAGTTGACATTTTGGGAATTTGAGATGATCTCAAACCAGTCTGCTGCAGGATGAAGCCCTCATCATTTAATGTTATGGACCATAAATCTATCACGTTGATCCAATGTGGGTTGGTAGACTATGTTTTTCAACCTCCCTGTTTAGGGCTGAGAAAGAGTGTTTAACTCAAAGTAACCCAGATAGCTTCTAAAGGAAGACTAGAACCTACCAGCCTTTAGTCTAGTACCTTAGCCCCTACCCTACAGAAAGATGGTCATTCACGACTTTTTAGTGTGAATACATTCAGGAAGTAATTGTTTTTATTATAACAAGTGATTGTAAACCCTCCTAATAAGAAAAAAATAAAACAAAAGACTGCTCCCACACTTATTCTTTCTGATGTTCCACAAGGCATTCTGTTTTGTTATATTTGTTAATCATCTTCCTAGTATATTTACAAAAGAAAATATAATAATTTGAAGTAAAACAAAAGTAATGTTTTCTCCATAAAAATACTAAAACTAATGTAGAACATAATAGCAACACAGGAAGTTGCTTCATACCTAGCCAGAGAGTTTCTGTATTTAATCTAGAATTGCTACAATGAGTGGCAGCCATTTTTCTAAATATGGCATGTAAAATTTACATCCCACCTATTGTTTTTTTTTCTTCCTTCCTTCCTTAGAGCAATTAACAATGGGCTCTTAGATACGTACCAGTTGAAGTCTTTGGATGGACTGATAGAGGGTGATCTAGAAGACTTAGTTCTCATCAAAGACAGAAAAGGAAAGCTGCATATCACCCTTCGGTTCTACTTGGAGAACAGCAATAGCAGTGACCCAGAATCTGTCACTCTTCCACAGGATGAATTAGACAACTTTGCCACTCGTGCACCTTATGACCGTGCCATTCGCTGCCTGGGTTGGAAGTTTGACTTTTCCATATTCAACAAGTAAGGTGGGATTGGTTCTAACGTGACAGAGGGATAGGATGCTTGGGAGGGTTGATATGTATAGATAGGTGTGTGTGGCATGGATGGAACTTTCTGAGCCTCAAGTCAAACAAAAAGTCATGCAAAATGCTTTCCCGTCTTTTATTAAATGTAATATTTGCAGTACCTTGGAATGATCTGTTTCACGTTTGCAAACTTAGTTCCATAGTAAAATGGTTTGGAGATTTGACTAAAGTGCTTAGCTATTCCCGTGACATTGTCTTTTATCCTTCTGGGACTCCGTGAGCAGTAAGATGTTCTTCTATCTCTTTTTTTCATCCAACCATTTTGTTGTTGCTATCCCTTAATTCAGTCTAAACTAAAATAACAATTAATTGGTTTCCATTATTGCTTTAAATGATTTAAATAGAACAAGATTATTGTGTCTCCCATGAAACTTGCTTTGCTCTCCTTTAAAAAGGCAGTAGCTCTGCAGTTAGGGTGTCGTAATTCTGTTTAATTTCAGGGCAGCAATCTATGGATATGCTTCGGTTCTGTGCCCAAATTATGATATGTCTGGTTGTCAAGGAATTAAACTATAGCTCTCTAGAGTCCCTTCTTTGGCAGGCAGCTCTTTCAGTCAGTCCCCAGAAATAAGAGGGAGCAGAAATCTGAGTGGCAGGGCAGCTGGGTAAAGTAAGGAGTGGGGGCTACCTCAGGCAAGTGGGGGAAGTCCTAGGAGCCCCGTGCAGGCTGAACTCGCATCTCTTCACTTGGGTGCTGAAAATCCTGCTTGGATTTCGACAGGGAATACCGTCTACTTACAACCTAAGAGATCACTTAACAACCATAACCAGGAGTGCCAGCATTGCAGTCATTGAGAGAAGCAGTCACATGGGCATCTTCGCTTAATAACCACTTTGCTCACTGACTGAGATTTTGGCTCTAATTGTGGTTATAGGTCAAGGACTACTTGTAAAGAAGGACCTGCAGTTCAAACATAAGGATACCCAAAGTAACACTGTTGATATTATCTGTCTTAAACAGTGGTGGGTTCCTACCGGTGCTGTGCAGGACGCCGCACCGGTAGGAGCCCGGCGATGACATCATTTTTAGGCGCTTTTTTCCGCCTTCTCCGCGTCCTGAGCTGTCGGAAAAATGCCCTCCCACCCGCCCTTGTTTCAATACCAACCTTTATTCTTCCTCCGAAGCACAGCTTGCAATTTCGGCTTGTAATATCATCCTAAGCATGCACGGAAGTGAAATCGCCCAATGGAACGCGAGTTCACTTCTGCGCATGCTCGCGATGCACACCGGTAGCAAAAATAACCGGAACCCTCTGCTGGTCTTAAACATACATTTAGATAGTTGCCTTATGCCGAGGAGGAGTGTCACTAGAAAAGAGATATTTCCTGAGCCTTTTAGCATGTAGATGGTCTCAAGATCAAAGCTCATGCACTGCCCCTTCTATTGAAATCTGTGTAGTCAGCCAGACTCCATTCTCGATGTGTTTCTCTCCCTCCCCACCCCCACCCCCCAAGGTCTGTTGGTTTGATGCATGGCAAAGGCAGTAAGAAAAAGTATCCTTTGATCAAGCCCAGCTATGAAGCCAAAGCTACTCGAGGTCTCTTTCTTCTCGGAACTGCAAGCCACTCAGTGGATTTTAGGAAATCTGCTGGTGGTTTTATTCATGGCTTCCGATACACAGGTGAGTTTTGGACATGGGGAGAAAGTGAATGTAAGCAAGCTCAGCAGTGATGTTCTGTAATTTGAGGCCCATCTCTCTCTCTTTTTTTTCGTTTAAGCAAATTATTCCATTCTTTTTTCCATTTATCAACAGAAATAACATACTGCGTTTTTTCAGCAATACCTTTTCTATTATACACAATGATGAAAGTAGCAAGTGCAAGTGAAGAACACAACTAAAAATTCAGCTTCAAAAGCCAATTAGTTATTCTGCAACATATAAGCATTACACTGCCAAATGCTTTTTTACATATTGCAAAAATATTTAAATTACAATTTCAATATGCCTTAAAAGAAAATGGGTAGGAAAGAAAAAAATAACATTCAGGTAGTACATTTACAACAGCTACCCACTGTATCAAATTTTCTCTAATCTTTCTCATTGTTGCTACAAAGAAAAGCATTTTCTGTATCTATCAGGAAAAAAAATATGGTTCTTCAGATATTTGTAAGCTACAGTTTCTGGCATCCCTCATTAGTTTTTGGAAGGACTCCCCAACAATGGTTGTGATATTACTAAATCTATCGGATGTAAAGGCCAATAAAGACTCAAAAATCTGAATTTGTGGGACAGTCAAAGAATAATGTAGTAACAGCATTATCCATGGTTTTCTTCTGCCTGCTATCGTGTGAAACTATGCTAAATAGTTGTAAATTTTTTGGTTGCAGCCCAAAACTCACTCACTTTCAGTGGTCTTCTTATTAGGGCAGTTCTCTTAGCATGTAATATTAAATGATAATATCTGTGTCTTTTGTTCTTCCCCCATTATGCAGCCCGTGCAGTTCATCGCTTACTAGAAGTCCGTCACCACAAAGTGCCCTGGCCAGCCTCCAACTATCCTGTTGTGCAGTTAACAAATGCTATTGTCAGGCGGGTGAATGAGGCATCTGGGCTCTATCAGATGTTTAGCGTGTTGGCAGACATCATTTTGCTGAAAGAGTGAGTGAGTGAGTAATGATACTCGGGTGGGGTGGGGGGGTTTCTCCTTTAGAATCAGTGAATGGAATTGGTTAATTCCTTTGAGTAGAACGTCTGCCAAGCATAACCAAGAGGGAACTCATTCTTTTCTTCCTTCCCCTTCTCTGCCACTTTCATGACACTATGAGTCCTCCAAGCCTGCTCTAAAGCAGCAGTCCCCAACCTTTGCGGCTTTGCGGCCCGGAGGGGGAAAGGGGAACCGGGCCGCTTGAGCAGTGGAGCTACACATGCGCCTGCACATTGGCCTGCCGCTTGCACAAGTGGAGCTGCGTGCACATAGCCCACCACTCATGTGAATGTAGCTGCTCATGCTTGTGCATGCTGGCCTACCTCTCGCAAGGCCCAGTTCCAAATAGGCCATGGCCCAGTAGGGAGCCATGGCCCAGGGGTTGGGGACCTCTGCTCTAAAGGGTTTATGTACCTGGAAAGCAGATTCTGAGAGGCACAAACACCTGCGTGGCAGAAAAAGGAAAACCATACAAGTAGGTTTCTATTCCCCCAATAATAGATTCTACCCAGTTTTGCCATAACAATCCTGTAAGGTAGATTGGGTGGAGAGTTAAAGCACCAGTCATTATTATATTTAGTATTTAACCTGTCCTTTCCAATTTTAGTTGTTAACCATGTTACTTTGATTCTTTTATGACTAACACTCCTCAGTGCTAAAGAGGATTGCTCTAAAACTATTCCTTTGAGAAGGATGTATCAGTGCAAAGGTTTATTTACTGTATTTTTCAGAGTATAAGACGCACCTTAGTTTTTGGGGAGGAAAATAGTGGAAAAAATCTACCTACCAGGTATTCATCTGGCTAGCGTCCTTAGTCTGGTCAGCTTCAGCACATTATTTTATCCCCTGGTTAGGGCTGGAAAAAAAACTTTTTTCGGAGGGAATAGCAATGAAAACAAGCCTGCAAAGACTTAGGGCTGGAAAAATACTTCTTCGGAGGGAGTAGGAATGAAAAAATCCTGCAAGCTGGGAAGATTGTTAGCACCTTGTTATGGCTGAGAAAAAAAGCTTCGAAAAAGCTACATTCGGAGTATAAGACACACCCAAATTTTCAGCCTCTTTTAGGGGGGAGAAAGGTGCTCTTACACTCCGAAAAATACAGTATATAGTGGGATTGATTCTATTCACACATTTTTGTTCTGCCAAATTCAGAATTCAGTGAATGAACTAAAAGATTCAAGCAAGAGCATAATCAAGGTTTTTCTGTACTTTACAAGCTGTTCCTTGTAATATATATATATATTAAAATACTCTAATCCTTAGATCATGAACATACAATTGACAGTGGTCAGATCTCTTTGGAGTACAGAGTTTAGCTAAGGGTACCACCATAGCTGCTGCTTGATAATCATGGAGTAAAGCAGAATTTAAAATTAATTCCAAATGCTGAATTAGCTATGGTAAAAAATGCAATCCCATTTTTAAAAAATCATTTGCAATCAGTTAACTGAGCACACCAGCATTAGCCAACTTACCTTGTTGTATTTGAAATGTATTTGTTTTGATTGGTCCTAGGAACGCTACAAAATTTGAATACCTGGAGGAGTATCCAGTTGGAGTCCTACAAGACCTGGAGTGGCGCACAGGAAGAAAGGTGCAGGATGGACTTTTTGTCATTATAATGGAGTATGGAAAGAACTTCTCTGGTCCTGACAAGGATGTCTTCTACTATAACCGTGCAGTAGGAGAGCCAGAGCACGCTTGGCAGTCTAACTTCCTGCATCCTGTAATTTATTATTATAAGCAACTTCCCACTGGTAAGCAATGTATTTTTTATTCTTTCTCCACTAATTATAGTGTTTCAAGTAATGTTAAAAGTGTCAGAAAGTTGGATATATTTTAGTATGCTTTGGATAGCTTGGTAGTGTGTTGGGGCTGATTTATATAGATAGGATAGCTAGCATTCAGGAGGCATTAAGGAGACCGTGATAGACAAAGCAAAAGTGGCTACCTCAGATCAGAGGCACCTTTGACCCCTTTGGGTGTGTTTTTATGTATATTTTAACTGTCGTTAGTTTTTAACTTGTTGATTTTGTTTATGGTTGGCCTGTCACCCAGTGCAGGACACACTATAAATAAAATGGTTTTTAAGTAAAGAAATTTCTCATGCTTTCATTGTTTATTCCAGAGGTCCCCAAACCTGGCAACTTTAAGACTTGTGGACTTCAACTCCCAGAATTCTCCAGCCAGCATAGGAGTTGGGAGTTGAAGTCCACAAGTCTTAAAGTTGCGAAGTTTGAAGACCTCAGGTTTATTCTTTGGACAGCATTTTATTGATAATAAATTGATTAATGGCCTACAAGTTATTCTTTTCCTATGCCCCCAGACTCTTCCAAGAGTCTTCTAAGACTGAATCATTTTATTCTTTAAAAACTAGTAATTTCACTACCATCCCGAAAAAGGGAAAGTTGGGAACATATGGAGAACTTATCCCTCTCATAACGAGGCACTGATGAGAACCCTTAAATATTGGATATAGACATTTTAGTCAGTCAAGAGGAGTAAGGGTCAAGTAAACAAGGAACAGGCCTCATCCTTTTATACTTTGTCCATGTCCTCACAATCTCCAAGCCAAAAAACACCCCAAAACCATCAAAGTATAAGGACAAATAATTGCTCAAACTACATTCCTAACAGTAAATATGAGCAATTTTATTTGCAAAGAATTATACACATTTTAATGTGTAAACACACTGACAAAATGCACCAAAGTACTGTATTTTCTGGTGATATGATCTACCATCATTTTTAGTTTTCCTGTTGCCTCTGGAAAACCAAAAAACCTTAGTGTACCTCATGCTTGCAAGGAGGTCCTCAGCCTCACATTAGGAAAATTCAACTTGTTTATAGAGTCCTTGGTACTCTGAGCTTGGTTGTTCACTTGCAGATGTTTCATTACCTAATCAGGTAATGAAACATCTACAAGCGAACAACCAAACTCAGAGAGCACCCAGGACTCTACAGTTCAGCCCTGAGCTACAGATATTTTCTTCTGTTCTTTTCTTTAATTGTCCTTTTGTTGTTGAATGCTAACTTGTAAAGCAAACTTCTGTAATCCAAGACTCTATAGCAGTGATGGCGAACCTTTTTTTCCTCGGGTGCCGAAATAGTGCACGTGCACGCTATTGCACGCGCGTGCGTGCCCACACCCATAATTTAAAGCCCCTCACTTGCACCACCCCCTGCACATGCATGTGTGACCCCCCCACTCCCCTGTTTCCCGACTTCCAGTGGGCCCGGTGGGCCCATTTTTCGCCCTCCCCAGGCTCCAGAGGCTTTCTTGGAGCTTGGGGAGGGCGAAAACACTCCCCCCGCCACCCTGGAGGCCCTCCGGAGGCTGAAATCGCCCTCCCAGAGCCTCCACACGAGCCATAAATCAGCTGGCGGGCACGCACATGCGCACTGGAGCTGAGCTAGGGCAACGGCTCGCGTGCCGGCAGATATGGCTCCACGTGCCACCTGTGGCACCCGTGCCATAGGTTCGCCATCACTGCTCTATAGAACAGGCATCCTCAAACTACGGCCCGTGGGACAGATCCAGCACGCCAAAGCCATTAAACCTGCCCGCACGGGACTACGAGGCTGCCCCGTCCACATCACCACTCCCACCCACCGGCCCCCACCCTTTGGCCAAGTGCAGGACTTAACCTTGCGAGGGATGGCAGAGTGCTTCTGCGGGCTGGCAGAGTGCTTCTGGGGGCGGGGGAAGCCCGGAGAGCGTCCATGCACCCTGTTTTTGGCCAGCAGAGTGCTTCTGGGGGGGCGGGGGAGACCAAAAACAGGCCACGTCTTTTGCCAGCTGAGGAAAGAACTCAAAGATTTGCCAGGGACTTCAGTCCACCGTCAATTTTCTCTGGCAACGGTAAGGCAATTTGAGTTTGGGAGAGATTTCGGGCTTGGAATGAGAATCAATCAGGAATCAGGTGAACCTCTCCTTTCTGTGGATCTGCACAACGTGGGATTCTTTGAACACCCGCCCCATTTCCGCTTCTCCTTGCAGGAGATGTGGAGTTAGTTAAATGGAGGTGGGGCGGCAAGTGTTCAAAGAATCCCACGTTGCACAGATCCACAGAAAGGAGTTAAAAAATGATCTAGTAAAAAGAAAAGCCAACCAAAAGAGCAACATGCAAACAAAAGCAAATAAAACAATGGACTGCTAAATTGTCAAAATGGACTGCTAAATTGGCCATGCCCACCCAGTCACATGACCACCTAGCCACACCCACCCAGCCGGTCCGGCCCCCCCAACAGTCTAAGGGACTGTGAATTGGCTCCCTGTTTAAAAAGTTTGTGGACCCCTGCTCTAGAAGGACTAAAACTCCCAGCCCCCCCCTCTCTCTCCCCCTCCCTCCCTCCCTCCCTTTCTCTTTCTGATAACAATTTCTGGCTTCTCCCAATAGAACGTGAAATTAGACTTTGCCCACCAGATTGGCCCTTGCCTCGCCCAGACGCAATCCATCACATTGTGGAAGATTTCCTGACTGACTGGACTGCACCAAATGCACATGTCCTCCCACTGAGACGTTTCTTGGAGAATTGCCTTGAAACTGACTTGCGCAGATTCTATGCAGGTATTCTGGGAACTGGTTAGGAATGAATCCATAGGGAATGGCAGCAGGCAAATAGGCCAGGTAACCATTAGATTCCTTTCAGCTGAGATCCGTGTTTACACATAATCCCTCATCAAAGTGAGTCTTGATCTTTATGGAGATCTCTGGTACTATCTCTGGTACTATTGGAAGGTAATAGTACCAGAGATATTGCCAATGAACTCATGATCACCTGAAATGAGCACAAGATTAAAAAAGGACAATTTGGACTTACAACTAAAATATTTGTACGGAGAACTGCATATTCAAACTGGATTTAAGAGCTTTATAGTAGTAGACGTCCATTGATTTCCTGGCAAGAGCTATATTCTCTGGATTAGCATGCTAAAGCCAATAGATTTTTTCAAACATGTCATAAATACTAGTAAATATATTTGCATATCTCCTCTCAGTCAAGGACTCCAGAAAATCACAGTTCCTGTTATGGGGAGATTGTAAACTCACAAGTCTCATTCATCCATCTCCAGAGTTTCAACAATAAACGTGCAACGATCTTCATGTCTGTTTGCCCAGGGAAGAACATAGATGTTTTTGCTTACAGTTTTAGCTCTTGGGGAGACAAGAGCACAAACATGTTGAGCTAAATTTTGCCTGTACGTTGTCTATTAATATATCCTAAATGAATAAGCTACATATGTTTGGTTTGATGTGGACCTATTACAATATATGAATACAGCTACTATAGTTTACAGTGAGCATCAGTTGCGTTATACTTATAGCACATGGACTCTGTAATTTACCCGCAAGTCAGAGAACTATTTAGAAGACAACAAAGTCCATGTCTATATCAGAAGAGCAAAAAGTCCAATTTACGGGGTGTTTCATGTAGCCCACCAGCATGATTTTTTGAGTGTCCACAGAACCCTCTTAAAGAATGAAATTATCTAGAAAACTGGGTATTTTTGCATTTAGAGACAATTTGGCAGTTTTAATTGGTGCCTAAAGCCTTGTAGATGTTTTAAGGTAGTGAGTCCTTAGGGAGTAGGGCAGCATAGAAGAACCTAATAATAAATAAATAATAAATAAATTGTACCGTTTAAACTTCCTCCCCAAATGGGCACTTTTGAAGTATGGGCTCAAAATACCTGATGCTACACTCAAAGTATTTAACAAAATTTGCACAGACCTCCTTTACATGATGAGATTTCAGTGAGCATTGACCATACATTTCATAATCTTAAGGCTTAGAAACTTGTGTTCATGATTTTTTTAAAGCTGAACTTCTGAGTCTCTTGAAATCTGCTAAATGGGCTAGAGCAGAAGACTGCTCAACCCATTGTTTAATTCTTTTTCTGGTATGGTGTATACAGTAATTCTATCTCAGAGTGGGTTAGCCTCTAATAATATTTCCTATTTCCTTATAATAGAGACTTAAATGAACTCAGATTGTTGCTGATTCACATACTGTAGGAATCTTTGCTAAAGTCAGCAAATTAATTACAAACTAAGAACCACAGTCTACTCGGAGGGTGAAAATGCTATTACTGCTTACTACCGTTCTGTTTCAGTTCTTGGATATAGCAATCTATAACACATGTGATGGAGATCACTTTTTCCCCGTTTGTACAGAGTCCTGCTTTCTGTTTGCCTTCACACACTTGAGGCTGCCTCCCTTCTGCCAGCAAGGGTACATGAGAAAGCAAGGGCTTGTGGGAAGTGAAAAGCTTCAGCATCACAGAGTAGCAGCGGAGCTGATTGAACATGCAACTATGAAGTCTCAAGATGAACGAGAGAGTGGCGCTATGCAATCCCACGACCAGCTGCTGAAAAGTACAAAGATACCCAGTCATCAGCTGCAGCATCTTACAAGCACCAAGGATGAACTTTAGCCTCCACCCAACTATTTCAAAGTCCACAAGCACTACAGCTACAATCCCATGGCAAAGATCTGCAGAGGACTGCTCCAGAGTCCAGTATTCCTAACCATTCCTAGATGAGGACCACATCTCATCCATACCATGTTCTTGCACAAATTTGCAGATCTTTACGAACATGAATGTTTATACTTTCCTGGGTGGAACTGAACAGATGAGACCTCAATGTGGGAAATCTTACGCATTTGAGAAGAGTGATGTCTCTAGGCCATTAAGAATGAATAGCTGAGTCTGGCTCCTTTTCTACCAGATTTTCAAGATGCACTGTTATTATAATCATTAGTGTGTTCTGTAGAACTGGCATTGAATGCCAGCCTGCTTATTTCAAGACAGAATGTTCTTGCATGTTAACAGAGTATAACTTCTGTTTGCACTATGCCCCACTTTAGTTTAGTCATGTGTTTCCTATTTTATGTATTTTTCATATTTTTTTAAGGTAAAAGTAGGTTAAGAATACTGTCTGCACTTTTTTGCACCTTTACCTCCAATGCATCGATTACTCTGACTTCCATTGAGTTGTGTGTAGCAAACTGGAAATAATCCAAGCTCATTTCTTATTTATATCTTCTGTTTGGTGGATAAAATGAATGACATGCATACATCATCATCATCATCTGTCTCAGCAGACCACATAAGAAATCTTTGCTTTGATTCCTGGCACACACTGCCTCAATATGATGCCCTCCAGATTCATGAACTACATTTCCCAAAATTTTCAGCCAGACATTGTCATGGCTAAAAAATTAGGGAAGAAAAAATCCAGCAAGTCTGAGAGCTATTAGATGGGAAATAGCTGTTCATAACGATATGAACACTAGCCCAAATTGCCCATTGCCGCTATTGCATAATTAGTGTTAGAGAAGGAACTAGCTCCGTTACTAAGCCAGAAACTAGTATAACCCTCATTTAATGACATTGATTCATACCAAGCTACCTCCATTATTCTACCATATTACATCTATCTTCATTCTTGCCTGTTCTTATTGTCCAGATATTGTTGCTATTTCCTAAATATGCATGATCAGTATCATGGAACATAATCCACTCCAGTTCAACCATGAATATTCAATGAACTTATATTTTGCATGGCTGATACTCAGATTAATATGAATATGCAATTGCTTTGGGTTTATTAAGCAAGGTTTGAGCTGTATGGTTATGCAAGGCTTTTTTTCCAAAGGTCAGATTTTGCTACTATTCCACAGAGAACAGTGATATCTTCTTCTCAGGCTACCATATACTTCAGTCATTTAATACCTTTAAATATTAATTAAAGGTATTTAATGAATACCTTTATTCATTAAATATTCAGACATGTACAATAATTCCAAGGAGGAGAAGGGCAATTGCAGCGCCTTCATTTTGAGAATATTTGTCTTTTCTAGAACAGTATTTTTATTAACTTAAAACACTTGTCAAGTTAATAAAATTAGTGTAATTTAATTATGCAAATAATTTATGTAAATTTATACTGTGTATATTTTGTATGGTTGTATTCTTTGGAATGAATCTTTTAAAACATTTTTATTTTGTCATGAAAACTAATGGCAGAAGTAGTGTTTATGAAGTGGGAAACACTCAGGAGCCTTTCAACCTTTCAGGATACAGATAACGTTCTCAACTTATAACTATTTGAGCCCAGAATTACAGTCACACATAATAGTGGACATTAAGTAGGTCACTACAGGACTGGGCCTGACTTTACAACCTTTTTAGTGGTGGCCATTAAGCAAACCTGTGCTCAGTAATGGTTACTTTTTGACAATGACTAAAAGTAAATGCTGGAACCCAGCAAAAAATCACAGTGAAATGACACTGGGGTGCTGCAAATGGCTCTAAATGCGAGCTGCCAAGTGCCCAAATATAATCGCAGGCCCGGGAGGGGTTCAGCCATCAGAACTTTGAAAGTGGGTTGTAAAATGCTTGGGGAGTTCCACTGTTACCTCAGCCAATAGCTAAGCGAAGCCTACCTGTATGTACTAAAAAAATTAACAGAGCAATGTTTTGTAAGGTGTCAAAAGAAGAAAAAGTGAGGTAAATTGCCCTGTTGCATTTCCCCACACAAATCAATAACATTTTGAATTAGACAATCATTTCTTCAAAACCTTGATTTGTGGCACTGGTAGATCCAAACATTTGAGTTTTTAAGTGTTTAATCTCAAAGGGCTTAGAAACTAAAATTTTAACCACATGTTGTTTGCTTGTCTATTTGTTTTTATGTTCATCTTTTTGTGTCTGCTTTTGCATTCAGACTTTTTAATGCTGCAGTCTTTTCTTGGATAGGAATGAAGAGCCATTCCCAAAGGCACCATTGAACTGTAATTCTTAAAAGTTAAAAAGAAAATTCAAAATATAGGAATAAGCTGTAATTATATTTAATGTTTAATTTAATTACATCAATTTATTTTTATATCACACAAACAAGTTGGAATGTAGCTTACAGTTTACTATTCAAAGCTGAAGTGCTGCCTTTGGCCCCAAAAAGGCATTAGGCACATGAGGATTAAAAATTAGTTCCATTTTGCCTATTAAAAGGAAGAATTTAAATACTGCAATTTTACAAAAGCAGCCCTGGGGCAACATTGTTGAAAATCAATTTGTGTAGTAGTAACAGTAGGAAAAGCCCCTTCTCTGGGCATTTAATAATATAATAATAAACTACATTATGACATAAGAGCAAGTTTTATAAAACCAGTAAGCAGTTTGCAACACAATGAAGTGACTTAACTAATGCATAGCTTTTTAAATCAAATTATATAACAGCTATTGTACAAACTTAGAGGTTCTTATATTGAAACTTGGCAAGTGTAGTATGTACATGAAATGCGTAATGCACGGAAACATTTATATAGCTGCCTAGGCTCACTGGAGGCAACTTGGGGCAACATACTATAAATTCTTTATTGAGATCTCTCGCTCTCACACGCGCGCGCGCACACACACAGGAATAGAATAGGATCCTATAATGAATATCTTTTAAAAACAATATCTAATTGAAGGGAGAATTTTTAAAAATGCTCCCTCAACAACGGAGCCGTTATCTTTCTCCAGTGTTAATAGAATTTTTTAAGTGGCATGCTGTTCATAATATCAATGAATGAAATTCGGTGCAGATTGTTGCCAGTTTGATGTACTGGTTAAGATGCTGACCCAGAAACCAGAGAGACTTAAGTTTAGATTTTTATTTAAAAAGTCAGGAGAATAGGATTGCAGAGTAGTAGGTTACAGTTATTGACTACAATTAATTTCAGAAACCGATTAACTAAGCCAAGCACAAACACGGGCGCTTCAAGAAACCTAAAGACCAAAAGTTTTTACTTCACATTTCACTCCGTTAAGGCAGCCAACGACCTCCCCAGACGCAGCCCGGGTCCTTCCACCCTGCCCGCAGTGAACTTGAGCAAACACAGAGCCAAATGCAGGTCAGCCATTGGTGCAGTAAGAAGAGGCGGCGAGGTCAGATTTCCCCTCGAGCCAATCACCACCCAGGCTGAACAGCTACTTCGCTTTCTCTAACCAATAAGCACATAGGATATGCCTACTGCTCTCCGCCTTACCCAATCCGCTACCAAAGTTGTCAAACAGCTTCCTTTCAACAGCCAATCACCAGGAGAGTAGTTATGGTTGCGTTCTAAAGCTGCGTCCATTCGTCCAATCAGCTCCCGGAAGATCGTTCAGCTTTTTGATTCTCCAGGTTGGCCGTGAGGGGCTCTGCGTGGGGTGTGAAGGTGAGAGGGGGGAAGCGGTTCCCTCGACGGCCTTTATTATTACCGTATTATCATTTATTTTCAAGTCGGGGATAAGGGAGCCCTTAAGAGTCACTCTTCACAGTGGAGGGGAAGGTGGTATAATGAGGACGGCGTACAATATTCAGGGCTGTCTGCAAGTGGGAAATAGTTCGTTGAAGAAATGTGGGGAACCAGTGGGAGATTGAGAGGCAGGCAGGCTGAGTTTAATTTTCAACAGAGCTGTTTACTCCTCGAGCAGCTGTCCTAATACTAAAGAGAGGAGAACCTTCGAACATGTGCAGAATGCCATTGCCTCATCCTTGCAACCACGTGTCTTAAGCTTGTGAGGGGGGGGGGACTTTTCAGACTGTCCAGGAAGTAAAATTTTGGGATAAAGAACTTGTTTTCAGGACGTTTCAGAAACTTGTTTTCAGGACGTTTCAGGTTACAGTAAGAGGAGTTGAACGAACCGGGTAGCACTGCCAGTGTATTTTTTTGGCAGAATTTCTGACCCTTTTTAAAATGATAATATTCAGAAACCTAGTAAATGCAGCTTGATAACATAACTTTTCCTCTATTCCACAAAATTAACAAAATTGTTGTGTGGTCTAGATAATATAAGTGTAAAAGTGCTGCAATATTACTATCATAGCCATGCATCCTGGCTGTGATATTTCTTTGAAGTCTCTATCAATATTTTATAGATGGAGTAGCAAAACAACTGTGTTATGGTTGTCCACAAGACAGAATATATTGAAAATGAATCTCTCTGAATGGCATTGGCAAGTTGTTTAGTATCACTTTACTACTATACCTTATCCATTATTTATAATTAAAATTGTAAATAATTTAGCTTCACTGTGATACTCACTTGATATAGTAATAACGATGTGCTATTTAAAAAGGCTATTTGTATTATGATGTCAATAAGTATATTTCAATAATATACCGGAACCATGATGTCCCAGGACAGAAGGCCTAGCTTTCAGGTAAAAGGAACAGCAAATCAAAACAAATGATTCACTCCTTGCTTAGACCATAGGATGGGGAAACAAAGAGCAATTAAGTTGATAGGCTTAGAAAATAGGCCAATGTGGTGCATCTCAGAGAATCTGGAGTTCTTGAGAAACTTCTATAGTGCTTTAAAGGCTGGTTCATGATTCAGAAAATTAAAGTCACTTTTTTTTCCATTAACAACTCTAGTATGGAATCTAGCTTTTGCCATTTCATAATAAAACTAGGCAGCCCGTAGTATATATTCCAAATGGAATGAGATAGCCCAAATTGAACACAGCAAAGATGTTTATCAAAGGAAACTCTTTTGGGAAATTGGCAATAGTTGAGGGAGGTGAATGGGAACTTTTGGAATCAAGTTGGGAAGGGATCAAAGCAGCAACAGAATGGGTAAGGTAGAGGGCAGTGAAAATGTAGGGAGTTTTTAGGGTCGCTGTTTGCTCCTTATGATGCTTTTGTTTGTCTTTTTCCTAGATGGCCCAAAATCTCTTCAGATCATTGTTGTCTATTCCGGTCAAGCGTCTCACGTCAGTGCTTCATCCCAGACCTTCATTGCTTCTGTACAGAGTTTCAGCTCTGCCATGCAGGAGACCCTGGTGTATTTCCTTTGCTTCTCCTGCCATGCCTTCACAGACTAGGACATTTTCTACTACTCAGGTCTGTTGGCATACTTTTAATGTCCAGGATGAGAATGACTTCCAAGACAGAGTTTTGAAAAGTCAAAAACCAGTGGTGATAGATTTCCACGCCCAGTAAGTATGGTGTATATGTCTTTGTTACAAAGCTGTTAAAATCCTTAGTGTGCTATCTATGTATTATAGACTATGTAGTATGGAGGATTTGGCCCCAAATGGACTAGCTAATACCATCTGTCTCTGGTTACCTACTGTAGATGCCATAGGAGAACTGAAAAGCTATACTAGTTGATTACTGTTTACATCCTCCTTTTCTCTTACTTGGCAATATAACAATCTCCGTGCTAGTGGAAACAGCATCCATATATGGGTGAACTCCATCTATTATCCAATCAGGACTGAGTCTGCAAATTAGATGACACGCCTCCTCACCAGGTGACTCCCGCTTTTTAGACTCAGTCGATCCTTGGACATAGACATGGTTTTAAGAGCTCCCATATATTGGTTGCTGTTGTTTCTTGTTTTAAAGAGAGAATTCCTTTTAATTTTGTTTTTATTTTATTTTTCTTGTGGAGCTTTTCAAGATGGCGGACGCCTCTTCTCGAGCGGCCCTTTTGAGGGGGAATTTGTCTCCCTCTTCATCTAGCAGCCATAGTCGTTCTGGAACAACTATCAGGGCTTCCAAGAGGAAGGCAGAGTCTGGGGGATTCCGCTCAGGCCGGTCCCACAGGCCTTCCAAGAGGGCAGATAAGCAAGCCCAGAGTAGGCACAAGGCTATTGAAAAAGTAATAGCCAAGGCCCAGATGGCTTCTTCCTAGGTTCCTTGTGGGCAACAGGAACAACATGCCTCAAGATCTTTATCTCTCTCACTTCCTGTTTTGCAGGGGGAGCAAGCCTCTGAGATTTCTCAGAATATTGATTCTGCCTGACAACAGTGAGGGTGGATTTGGCTTTGTGCCATCTTCCAGGAACCTGAGGCCCAGCTTCATTGCAGCATTTCTAGAGCAGAGGCCACATTCACCCCCCACTGTGTCAGGCCTTCGTTCTGAGGAGCTTCCTGGAGTTTCTGCCTAAGCCAGCATGAAGGAATGGATGGCTGAAGCTATTTAAACAAAGCATTGCTGCAGCTTTGCAGATTAGGTCTTACGGGGGGGGGGCTGTTTCTCCAAGACCGCAGGAGTTTCGAGAGGAGGTCTTGTCGCATTCTTCTTCAGACCGGGTGGTCAATCCTTGGGTGAAGAAGGAGAGATCAGAGAATTTGATTTGTCAGAGGATGAGGGTCTTCCGCCTGATCATCCCTCAATAGTGGGCTTATTTTGTCCTCAACTCTTTAGGTCCTTGCTGCACAAGGCCAAGACCACCACCTGTTTGGGATCTGACCCAGCTTCCTCTGCTTCAGCCTCAGGGTCTGCTAATCCGGGTGATACCCTCTTTGTGGAGCCCACGGTGGAAACGGAGGATATTCCAGCTCCCAAGATGTTTCTTCACCTGGTCCAGAGGCAGTGGAGTTCGCCAGGGTCTGGTCCCAATCCCAATGCTATTGAGAGACGTTTTTACAACATTGAGGCGGGTCTTTCTGATATCCGTCAGGTTCCTACAGTTGACGGGCCGGTGGTGGCTCTAGCATCCCCCTCTGTGAATACCGAGGTTCCGGAGGAAGCTTTAAGACCTGACGACAAGAGAGCTGAGCAATTGCTTGTCAAGGGGCACCAGGCTAACGTCTGGGCGGTGAAGCCTTCCACAGCAGCCTCCTTTTTTAATAGGGCTTCCTTGCTTTGGCTTAGACAGTTGCAGGATAGGCTCACGGTAGATGACACTAGGTCACATCACAACTTGAACAAGGTTATGGCGGCCTTGGAATTTTCAGCTGATGCGGCCCGTTTTTCGGCAAAGGCCATCAGGGGCTCTGGCTTCTAGACGCCTCTTATGGCTGCGTCAGTGGCAGGCCGACGCCCGTAATAAATGGCGTTTGTTTGGCTCCATTCATGCGAGGGGTGGGCCCAGTGCTTGCACAAATGGAGCTTTACGCAGGAGTGCAAGCATCCTCCACTCACGCACAAAGTCCACACGAACAGTGGGCCCTTGGTTTGTGCATGAAGCTCCATTTGCATGAGTGGTGGGTGCTTGAGCTGAGGGAGCCTGTGCTTGCGCGCAAAGCTCCATTTGCCTGAATGGTGCTTCGAGCATGAGCATTTTCTACTCGGTCAAGTGGAGCTTCACGGGGAAGTACAAGTATCTGCCCTTTATGTGAGTGGAGCTTCATGCATGAGTGGAGTGTGCTTGCACTCATGCGCAAAGCTCCATTTGCGTGAGCAGAGGAGACTTGTGTTTGCACACGAAGCTCCACTTGAGTGAGTAGAGAATGCTCATGCGTGAAGCTCCATTTGCGCAAGTGGAGCTTTGGGCCTGAGTTCCCCCCACTCACTAGCACAAGAGGCTGTCACTTGCACGAGTGGAGCTTTGTGTGCACACGCACTTGCCCATCGCTCACATGGTCTGGTTTCAAACAGGCCTCGGCCCAGAGTTTGGGGACCCCTGTTCTACACATTTGAGTAGAGTTAACATTATAAATGTCAACTTACAATTCTTTTTCTCATGAAACACTGAAAAAAGCCATTGGTGCTCTTCAATTTTTTGAAAAAGAAGCTGCATATTTAGTTTATTGGTACTTGCTTTCATCAACGCATAGGCAGATACAAGTTAGCAGAGCATTAGCTCTGCTAATCAATAAAAATAAGGCACTATTGCTTGGATATGGTTGTACCAATTAATGGAGGAAAATATACAGATGCTTTTATGATGCAATCTCATGTGCCTTTCTTTACGGGAATATAATCATCATCTCTGATTATTAGACGCTTGAAACATTTACCGGCTGTTACCTCCTTCCTATTTCTAAATATAAAACAAACAAGGATACGAAAAAAGATGAGATGATGTGAAATGAAATGAAGTAAGTGTGGTAGAATGGGATATAAACCATGTTGAAGATAATGGGCAAAAGATTTATCCTTTTCCACAGAATTTTTTTTAAAGCCAAAGAAAGAACTTTCAGAACACCAGCAGGAATAGGTACATTTAAATTTTGACATAAGTTTCCTGCTCTCTTGGTTTCTAAATTCCATTGTACAGCTGACACTGAAAACATCAAAAAGAAAGAGTCAAATCAGGAATTAATTCAGGTTCAAAGTTCTTGCAGTAAAGGTAAATGACATATACCATCCCATTTTAAACTCTTTTTCTTTCCCTACTTGGCTACTGGACTACAATTCCTGTTAATTTGTCACAAATGAATGGTGAATTCTATTCAGCAATTTTCTGCCTTATCAATCTTACGCATTTATTGAGAGAGTGGCAGTTTGAATAGTACACACAAAAGTGGGATCATAGCTAAGATTATTTCCTAGCACTAAATTCACTCTACAGATCTCTCTGAAATTATTTAAATGATATACTTTGTGTGTTCTGTGTTGCGCCAGAATTTTTTTTATTGATGGGCATAGATAATGGAATATTGATTTGGGGTGGGGTGTTTTTTTTTTTTTGAGATACCATATTACATCTGTATTATATTGCTCCATATATAATATACCAAAACCATTTTCTGATTCCCTTAGGGCTTTCTTTTTTCATTCTTTGAAAAAATGTAAATGCCTAACACAGACTAACTGCTGAATGCTTGTTCTTACAACACCCTGCTGTGGCTGTAACATCTGAAAACATCAATAGTAGCTCAGTATACTAAAGCATCCTGTAATATGGTATCAGTTTCCAGAGCTACAAGAAATTGTAAATGCTGTTGTGATACTGAGAATTTGTTTTAGCAAGTACTGATTTATCATACAATGTTTCAATGATGTAAGATCAAAAAAGCTGCAGCAAAAAACAAGTTCTCATATGTAAAAATCAGATCAAAAAATCACCTGGCCAACAATTTAGCATCATATTTTCATGTTGATTTTTTTTTTACCAACAGCATGTGTGAAAGACTTTCCATTACGAAAAGATAACTGTGTAAACTACAGTAGCTATAATTAAGAACTGTGGTGGCTTAAACTTCTCTTTCAAACAGGCAAATTAGTATAGAAGATATGAACCTTGTCCCTTACTTGTCTTTGTTCAAATGTCTATTTTGCCTGTTGTACAATATTTGGGAACAAATTACTGCAAAGTATACACCAGTAAAACAAATAGGCAAGATCTTTGCACGTGATCATGGATCTTCTTTCATGTGTAGAGCAAGACATTCTGATATATAGTAAATTCAAGATTACGAGCTGCCTTGTTAGTTTGGATGTCAACTTTGTGTGCCCTCTTTAATATAGTTTTCCTCTCCTTTTTGGAAAGAAATGTGAGTTTCTGTTGGCTAGAAGACTCGTGAGATTCTGAAATGGTTTTGGTAAATATAGGGGTTTTTTTTTGCTGCTCTTATTTACCCTTAGCATAAACAATATGCAAGAGGCTTACAAATACCCTGCAGTAAAATATTCTGAGCAGTTTGTAAGCAGCAGCTTTTAAATCTTGGCACATAGACTACCAAACAAAATGCAGACTCGTATATCATCTCTCTTAATGTAACAATCCAGGCATCACTATTAAACCTGATACTTCAGTATTCAGAGGCTTCTTCTTAAAGTCAAATGCTTATCCTTATCCTTTGGGAAGTATCTTTTAAAAAAAAACAACCTGTTAATATTGTTTTTTCCTCATTAAACTCTAATGTCTTTCTTTGTTCTGAGATGGTGTGGTCCCTGCAAAATCCTGGGTCCCAGACTAGAAAAGGTCGTGTCCAAACATGAAGGGAAGATTCTGATGGCGAAAGTGGACATTGATGATCATACTGATCTTGCCCTTGAATATGAGGTATGTCCCTGCAACACCTGAATATTGTGTAGAGCTAAGCTAGTTTATTTTTGTTTGTTCTGACCGCTATCTCAGATTTTGGCAAGAAGGAGTAATAGAAGTTGTGACTGCTTGGCATATAGCACAAATAAAATAAAAATGAGAAAGATTGTAGTTCAATTTTCCCCAATCTGTTCATCTCCAGATGTACTGGATTACTATTTCCAGAATTTGCACAGTTGCAAATCTAACACGCTTAGGGTAGGAAATAATAGGGCTGGAATTAAATAAATTGTGGCAGATTTAGCAAAAGAGCTACAGCAATTCTAGGTCTGAAATCAAGACGCATCCGTAATGGTGTATGAGGCATTTTTTAAAATAGTGAGACATATTGATCTTCATTGTGTGGGAAATTGAACTAAAGAATGACTGACTCATGAAGGAAAAAGAAAATCATTAGGTAGGCCAGTGTTATTGAGCTTAGAGTAGCCTTCAGCAAATTGACCGGGAATAGTGAAAATTATAAGCTAGCACTAGACGGTCAAAGAACATCCCTGGCAAAGGAAATGGCAGACTATTTCTGCATTGTTGCCACACACATACCCAAAAAAAACCCCTGCATAGATTTGTCCATGAAATCACCAGGAGACAAGCTTGGTCCAAATGAGACTTTAGCTTTAAAAAAAGCTTTGGCTGACCTTGTCTGGATTTGGAAACTAAATTAGTTTGCACCAGGTTAATATTTGATGGAAGATTACCAGGGAAATATCGGGGCCAAAGACTAGGACAGTGGTGGCGAACCTTTTTAGGCTCGCGTGCCAAAAAAGAGGGGGGGCGCTCGCGCGCGCTCGCATGCCCACACCCATTCCCTCCCCCCCACGCATGCGCACAACACCCCCCCCATGCTTCCCCCTGCGCATGCGCACACACCCCCACCCCCGCGCAAAGGCTTACCGGAGCCTGTGACGACGAAACCGGCAAACCGGAAGTGCGAAAAAACGCACTTCCGGTTTGCCGGTATGCTGTTTTTTGCACTCCGGAGGGTTCAGGGAAGCTCCCTGAAGCTCCGGAATGCAAAAAACTACAAAACGGACAAACTAGAAGTGCGGAAAAGTGCACTTCCGGTTTGTCCGTTTTGTAGTTTTTTGCATTCCGGAGCTTCAGGGAGCTTCCCCGAACCCTCCGGAGTGCAAAAAACAGCAAACCGGAAGTGCGTTTTTTCGCACTTCCGGTTTGCCGGTGGGCAACCCTCGCGTGCCGGCTTCTATGGCTCCGCGTGCCACCTCTGGCACACGTGCCATAGGTTCGCCACCACGGGACTAGGAGATTGGGAGATCAAAAATGATGCTGAAAGGCGGCCACAGAATCCAACCTCAGGCCCATGGCCAAGAATACTCCATGAACATGTCTGAAATTTCCATCAGTTAAGCTCAACCCAGAAGACACCTCACCTCTACTATTAAGGATTGGACAAGGAAGAGTTTATAATAACCTCTGATACAAGATCCATAATCTTTAAAAAAAATCCATCTCTAGAAAACAGTAAGACGTAGCAACTCCTTCATAACAGAGGGGGAAGAAGGGAGCAAGAAATTAATTTTGCTTTGCAGAATTCTTTAGAAATCTAGATTCAATATTTATGAGCAGCAGGACTTTACCACAGTTTCCACCTGAAGAACCCATGTATTTCTATATTTTGTTTATCTTGTTGTAAAAGTTGAAAAAATGCCGAAGACATAAAAATACGAGATGGAAACTTAGATCTCCCTCACTACTCGCACCCCACTGAGAGATAAACATACAGCTCTCAGTGGTATGAGAAGGTCTGGGCTTATATCCCAGTATTTTCATTACATGGAGAGAGAAGGAGACCGAGCTACTTAAAAACTTGAAACGTTAGTACCAGTGGAAACGAGCAATATAGGCTGAACCTGATGCAAGCGATCCATGACTGCAATGCAGTTTCATCAGGCAGATCCCTCTGATTGAGTTCTTGAGATCCTAAATCATTTCCTCCTCCTAGGGTTTTTCAAAGTTCCCTTTGCAATACTGTGGATTGTCAACAAATTGCCAGTAAACTTCCCACTCCTCTTTGCTGCCCTCACCCACTTCTGTTTACAAGACAGCTGATATCTAGGCCCGAGCATTTCACAATACCCTCTCTGGAGCACATTCTTTAGAAGAGAGCAAAAGAGCGAGAGACTCCCCCTTTGCATGCTTGGAATGCTTGTGCATTCTTCACATAAGTCCTGGCTTGCTCCTGGCTCCAAGTTGTCCCAGAGGAGCCACCATCCATGAACTGCTTCCTGATCTTAAAAAAAAAACCTGCAAGGATTCTTCCTAGAAGGGATACCTTGCAAAGCAAAGATTTATTGTCTAATTTCCACATTGGGAAGGAGTTTGAACACCTAGGGACAGGGCCCTTTCTCTGCTGTGTTGTCAGAACCATTCTGAGTGAAGAGACCTTTGATTTCCTGCAGATTTATTTTTTACTACAGCCGTGACCAAGTCTGGCTGGGAATTCTCATCCTTAAACATTTTATGGATGTCAGGTTGGGCAAGGCTGGTTTGCTGCCCTGTGAAAATTACACCGCATGATAAATCGATGAACCAATTCTGACCTTTCCTTGTCCTCTGATTTAGAATGTCCTTTCCCTCTTTAAGTGAGGGCTTCTTGCAATATGAGCCTATCCAGGCTTGCTAAAAGGTAGGAAGAGGGACCTGCCTCAGCCTGTAGCCACCTTGACATGAACTTCTTTCTTGTACTGACGTGTTTCCATCTTTCCAATTTCTGCTGTGCTCCAATGTGTTCAATCCTACTCTAAGGCTGATAACTCTTCCCTTGGGCAACTGCTGAGCAGATTGGAGTACAGGTGAAAAACAACAAAGTGGAAAATTTGTTTATTTAAGAAAACGTATATGGCGGCCCAACCAAAAACAATAATCCCCCACTTCACCCCTGGCAACAACAATAAACAAGCCTCTTGATGGGCTCCATATCACTCTGGGATCTCCAGGCCCATTGGCAGGACCATGTCTTTAGGGCATTGCAAAAGAGGGTCAAAGTGGGAGACAGTCTTGTATCTGCAGGGATGATGTTCCACAGGGAGGGAGCTACCATGGAGCAGGCCCTTTTTCTTGGTACCGCTGGATGGGCCACCTTAGGGGAGGGGATCCGTAGCATTCCCTGCCTCCCTACTCTTGTGGGTCAGGTATGACTGGAAAAAGACATAAGTATTTCAAATAATTTGGTCCTGGCCCATGTAGGGCTTTGTAGCGACAACCAGCACCTTGAATTAGACCCAGAAGCAAATTGGCAGCTAAAGCAGCTCCCACAAGAGAGGTACACTTGTGCAAATCTAGGCTTGTGCAAAACCATGCAGGCCACCACATTTTGAACCAATTGAAGCTTCTGGATGCTTTCCAAGGGCTGTTCCATGTAGAGTGTTGTTGCAATAGTCAAGACGGGAGGTAACTAGGGCATGAAAAACTGTGAGCAATGATTGTTTGTCCAGAAAAGGGCATAACGGATGCCCAACTGCATCATGGCCCTCCTAGCCATGATTGCCATTCGTTCAAACAGGAGTCCAGGACAACCCCCAGATGACACACGGGTCTACTTGGGGCAGTGCCTCCCCATCCAACACCAGAGATGACAATTCTTTATGGAGCAAGGAATCCCAGACCCAGAGTCATTCCGTCTTGCCAGGGTTCAGTTTCAGCCCATTGCTCCCATCCAGACACTGCAAGAGGGAAGTCACAGCATCACCTAACTCTCCATGGGCTGAGACATACAGCTGGGTGTCATCACCATGTTGATGAAATTTCAACCCACGGCAGCAGATGATCTTGCCCAGCAGCTTAGCAAAGATGGACACACTACCCCCATCTCACACCCACCAGAGATCATCAAAAAGTACAACCAGTGCCATTTCCATTTCATGTCTAGGTCTGAACCCTGATTGTTAAGGGTCCACATAACCATTACATCCAGAAACCTCAGGAGCTTCCATGCAACCATCTTCTCAACAACCTCCAGAAAGGAAAGATTGGACACAGGATGAAAATAGAGTGGGGTCTTAAAAAATAACTCAATAGAGTGGGGTCTTAAGAAGAGGGCAGACCACCACCTCCTCCCACAGAGAAGCATTAATCACCACTAGAACCCAACCACATGTCACCTGGGAAGCTTTCACAAGCCAGGAGGGACATTGATCCAGGTGCTTGCGCCCATACCGTCTAGGATTCTGTCCAATTCCTCAAGAGCAACAGTAATAGAGCAACAATAAGTGTGTCATGTCCAGAACATGAATGTCAGCTGTATGCTCTGCAGCTGGTGTGAATTAAACAACCATAGCCCTTATGGGGTACTGAGCAAGTTAAAGAGTGGGTTAAAAAAAACATGGTTTTGGAATTTTTATGAAAAAAATATGAAAGCCCATTAGCCTGCATAAGTACCCTAAGCATATTCAAAGGAAACATATTGGCATCCTCTAGAACAGGGGTGTCAAACTCAAGATCCACGGGCTGCATCCAGCCCACAGGATGCTTAAATCTGGCCCACCGGGCCAGTCTGGAAATAGCAAAGGACCGGGCCGCTGTGCCTTTGACAGCCAAAATGGGGCACGGGAGGAGTCTCATGCCCCCCATGTCCCGTTTTGGCCAGCAAAGTGCTGCAGGAGGCCGTGCAGGCCAGGAACGGGGCACAGGGGGGGGCTCACATGCCCCGCCCCATGCCCCATTTTGGCCAGCAAAGTGCTGGTGTGCTACAATGCTGATCCAGCCCTCGAAGAAATCCAGTTTGACACCCTTGCTCTAGAATAAACTATAACACCCAGCCAGCTGATATCAGGTGGAGATTTTTGGAGATTGTAGTTGCAATAGCTTTGGGACAGATGTTTCCCACTTCCACTATTTGTTTCATGTACGTGACATTTCTTGCATTGTTAAAAACAGTCAGTGTGATACACAGGTTAAAATGTTGAATTTGGATTGGCAAGAATCGGGTTTGAATTGCTACATCATATGTTCTTTGATGTTTTTGGCTGTCCCATTTTCACCACAGCCAGCCTTACAAAGTTCTTGCTATGGCTCTCTTAATGCCAAATAGCTATTCCTAGCTAAGAATCCTGGTGACTTTACGGCAATGTCTAGGACTCGACTAGGGAATTCCTGGGTTAAGGAGTATTTGCCATTTGATAAAGAATGGATCCTTTTCTGTTGTCATTTCTGTTTTTGAGAGCAGCGGTCCCCAACCTTTGCAGCTTGGCAGCCCAGCTTGGGGAGGGTAGAGGGGAATTGGGTCGGCGTGCACATGCGCACGCAGCCCTTGTGCGAGTGGCGGCCCAGCACATGCATGCATGCAGTTCTTACACAAGTGGGGGGCCAGCCTGAGTGGGGGGCCAGCCCACGTGATGGGTCAGCGCACATGGCCTGCTACGCATACACATGAGTGTCCACTGGCCTGCTAATTGAAAAGTTGAGCTACGCACACACTCCAGCCAGTCACTCACACGGCCCAATACTAAATACACCACGGCCCAGTAGTGGGCCACGGCCCAGGGGTTGGGAACCCTTTTTAGAGTTCTTTTTAAAAAATACATTTTATAATAATATTCTATGTATTGACTAGAGATTATTAGATTGATCTAAGATAGTGACTTTTAAGGATAGAGGGGGGAAAGATATCCATGTCAGTGTTAACTATTATTTGAAATTATTTTAATAAGCATAAGGTTGTTTAAATTTTATATCCAAAGCTAAGAGCATTAGTAAACCGCTGCAAATTACATCAAAATATTTCTGTCTTAAGCTGAACGCTTAATGCTGTCTCCACTATATTGTTATTTGTTTGTTCATTTTAAAAATAATAATAAACCAAATTAAACAGCAGCAAAAAGACAAGAACAAGTTTAAAAAGAAAAAGAACAAAAGGCTACTTGATTTCTGACTCTCCCCTTTTGGGGCATCTACTAATTTGTGGTGTTTCTAAATATTTAGGCTTTCTTAGGAGACAAACTAGTTGCCACACATAATTTTTAATCATTTTTGTTTTACTTTTTAGGTAGTTATCCCACCTTTATTATTTTTACAAGGTGGCGAACATAATATTCTTTCTTCCTCTTATTCTCCCCCTCCCCCAACCATCCTGTGAAGTGGGTTGGGCTAAGAGTGAGCGATTGGGCCATAGTCCTCCAGCTGCTTTCAATCCTAAAGTGGAACTAGTACTTAGACCGGCATGTTAACTACTATTCTTGTTTAAATTCTATTGTGAATATATAGTGTTAATTTTGCCATTGCTGTATTCCTGCTTTTGACCACTGCCTTCTACTTCAACTTATTTTATTAGGCTTAACAATTTAACTGCAGAGTCTGAGAGGGTCTTGGTTGGATACAAAGCGATTGGAGGACAGCATCTGATTGATCTATCCAGTGTTTCCCAACCTTGGCAACTTGAAGATGTCTGGACTTCAACTCCCAGAATTCCCCAGCCAGCTTTGCTGGCTGGGGAATTCTGAGAGTTGAAGTCCAGACATCTTCAAGTTGCCAAGGTTGGAAAACACTGATCTATACTGATCTGCACTCAGAAACTGAATAGTTTTAAGATGCAGCTGGGAAGAATGGTTCCTCCATTCTACTGTCCGCAGTCAAAGCTGAGCCACCAGTTTTCCTGTGTGACTTTGGAGCAGTTTTTTGTAAAAAGCCCGATTCTCCCTCTGCAAATGAAATGGGAATTTGGCAAAAGGAGTGCTAAGTCCTTGCCTCAACCTCTTCTATTTTATTTGGCCCAAAAAAGACAGAGATAAAAATGAACATAATTAGAATAGTTAAAACTCTTGCCAGAACTGGGATGCATTTCGAAGGCCTGTTTGAAGTATTAGAGTTGACCCCTAGAGGGCACTGAAGGACATCAGACAAAACTGAGTAATTTGACTGTTAAACAGAGTGCGAGTTTGTATTTCTTTTTTAAACCCATCCTGGATTACCATGGGGTGTGGCACCCTTAAGAAATCAGCTTGCATTGGCCAGCAGAGGAAAAGCAGAGACTAGTAAAAGCAGGCCTTTGAGTCTGGGGTTTGTGCATGACAAATTGCTGATGGCAGCAAGATGCAGGGCAGCTGAATGCATATTTGATGAGAGAGCGCATTCCAGGGAAGAATAGCATACAAGATAAAGATGAGACATGACCCGCTGTCTTAAGATAAGGGTGCCGGAGGAGTTGTGGAATGTATCATCCCCTTCTGACATTTTTATAGATTCCTTCAAATCATTCTCTGCACGCATAAAGGGCTGGCTTAGAGTTTGGGAAGGGGGGGGGCTAGCCTGTGGTTTTCAAACTTTCCCAAATGGCACTCTGTGGCATCAGCTTGTTCAGAGCTCCTTGGGCAATTCTCTTACTGTTTGTCTCATTGGTAATAAGACATTGATATTGACAGACCAGTAAGATTTCGGGTTTGCAAGAGAGAGGGAGAAAATCAACATTGTTATTTGGCTGTGTTGTATGGCTATTTAGCATTGTGCTGCAGAAGTGCAGACATTTAAAGACATAACAAATCCGTTCATGCATGCAGGAATTCATATTTGGAGCTAAATGTTTTTTTGCTAGCTGGTGTGTTTGACTAGCTGAGGACAAGAATAGTACAGGATAGGATAGGCCTCGGTGCTCAGATCTTCCCTATGAGAAGCAGAACTGTGCAAATAAGGTTTGTGTCCGATTTCACACCCTTGTTTTTAAAGTTGATACTGTTTTCGTGCTTCTGAAGACCTGCCTAGATTCATTTTCTCCTGTACATCATTAAAACGAGCTAAGCATAAATGGTTCTCCAAAATTGTGTTTAAAATCACGGGCAGAAAAAATTGGATGGATAATTTCTCTGGACTTTTCCTGGACTTCGCCCTCTGGGCAAAGATAAATTCTCAGAGGATTGCTCAAGATATGACTCTCCCCCCCCCCCTTTGTGGTGATTGCACAATTTCTGAAAATGCAGTGGGAGGAAGTTCCGGCACGATGTTTTCCTTTGGGATTGAAGTGAAGTGTGGGAAGCCAGGATAGCTGTAAATCACCAGAGAGATGATTGTACAATGAAAAGACAAGACATTGTACACATGTCCCTTAGCTCCTTTTTAAGCTGAATCGATGAAAGAACGCTATATTGCATCGATGAGAATTTCTTCAAAACTTCCTTTTTAAAGAGTTTCCAAGCCAAATTCTTTTTCATCAGATTGTATGAAAACACATGAGACAAATATAGAGGGAAATATCTCTGTTTGGTACTAGATAAAACCCCTGTCAGGGAAGAGTGAAGAAAAATTACTTGGTATGGTAGAAGTGTTTCCAGAATTATTGCTATATATAACTATTAGTTGCTGAATCAAAAATGGCAATTGTGGTCTGGAAATAGCCAAGGAGTGAAGGAGGAGCTGCTTAAAAGCTTATTTAATCATAACTGTCAGAGATTATCTTCCTTAGCCTTTATCCATTCAATGAATGAGCTCCGTAACGGCTTTGCACTTGGGATGCCAGGACTTGTCATAAAAATTCAGAAGTAACAGGCAAGCATGTTTCTCTACACCCACACATACCATATCACAAAAGCAGGCTACCTGCTGAAAAGAGCTTCATTTCAAAGAGTGATGATGTTCCCTTTAGACTGAAATAAAGTTTTAGCCTTCTCATCTTTACTGAGCAGTTTTAAATCCTATTCATTCCAGTTGTGGAAAAGCTATGTATTTTTAAAATTAGTCATTTTTACTACTCTGAAAAACACATCGTTTTTTACTTGAAGATCTCTTTGTGCTTAGCAAATAGCATAAACTTGATTTAAAATTTATTTGATAATCGAAAACAGGTTTCCTGGTCCTCTGGCCTTTTCAGGTGTGCTGTGCGGCAACTTTTAGCCTGTGCCAGGTGACCACAAATCTGGACAGCACCAACTTGGGGAAAAGTTTGTGGTTAGAATGACCAAGCTGGGATGGATTTACTAATATCTCAGAGTTAGAATATTTTTTATTCCTTTATGTAGAAGTCTTGACATAAAGACATTTTCTAAAATGAAGTTCGATATTGCTAAATTTTCAGGGAACTTTCTAACAGAAAGAATTAATCATTGACCTTTCGATATATCCTTTGTTTTAATGTTTGCTTTGCCTCTCGAAATGATGTTCACAGGTCAGTGGAGCTTAGCGATTATTGTGCTTATGCCTTTTCTTTTGTGCTCTTGTTCTTAGGTGTCAGCTGTACCCACTGTCTTAGCCATGAAGAATGGTGATGTGGTGGATAAGTTTGTGGGAATCAAAGATGAAGATCAATTAGAAGCTTTTCTCAAAAAACTCATTGTACCCTGAGCAGCAAGGACAGTTGTGTTGTCCGAGCCAAGGCTTTCTCCATTTGTCCTTTTTTAAACAACAACAACAACAACATATACATGGTTCCTTAGAGGGGAATGGGAGAAATTGCATGGTTGGACTAACAACTGTTTTTTGAAGAGGGCGGATGATGCCTACTTCCCCCTTTTGGGGGAGTGGTGCTAGTAGTTCCTACTGCGGTGGAAAGGCCGATTGCTCTGTGATAGAGAAAGACTGGAGGTTGCTTCCTGCTAGCAGATGCCCGATGACAAAAAAGTCTTCCTAATATAGCAGCCTCTTCTTAATGTACTTTCCCCTACATATTGGAGACACTTCCCGTTCCTGTCCAATGTAAAACCCAATGTGGTTAATTATTGCTGCTTATGGCAGCAGTAGTTCTGCTTCATCTCTGCAGCTTTCCTCCTTTGTTTAGTGGTAGATTAAAATCATTTGCAGTTTTTGACGGTAGCCTCAGTGCCTCTCCTGCTGTCATCAATTAAATTGAGAGAAACATTGATTGATTGGAGCCTTTTTATTAGTAGATCTATAAAAAAAATAGCTGTAATTATTCCATTTTCTTTTGGTATAGAATTCCCCTTCTGCAGGAAAATTAAAATTGTTCAATATAGCTTGAGTAGTATAGGGTTGAATACGGAATATGAATAAGGAAGAGTTTGGCATTAAACCTTCACTGGTCCACAGACACAAAGCCTTTTGTGCGAAGAAACTCTCCCCTCTTTTTTGCCTAAGCATTTTATCTCCAGAGATATTGGGGGAAATCAATTAGAAGTGCTTTTTAAAAAGAACCAATGAAAGGAAATATTTTTTCATGCCACTTTCCACTCATTTTTTAATCTATTCTCTATAAATGTTAAATCAAGTCAAATTTAAATTTCATAATGTTTTAATTTCAGGCCAGATGTCCAATTTATTTAGATTTTGCTATGGATTTTTACATTTTCATAAATCTATAGAAATAAAACTGCTAGATTGTAACATTAAAGGGATTAGTTAGGCCAGGGGTAGGCAAAGTTGGCTCTTCTATGACTCGTGGACTTCAACTCCCAGAATTCCTGAGCTAGCATGATTGACTCAGAAAGTCTGGGAGTTGAAGTCCACGAGTCATAGAAGAGCCAACTTTGCCTACCCCTGAGTTAGGCTTCCTTTATTGATTATGAGGAAGCTGAGCAGAAAAAGTCATTTTCTCTTCTCTAACAAATAAATTTTGGGAATTGGACTTCAGACCTGGTAGAAAGGCAGCATCTCTATGAAGCATCCTTGTGCTGCACAAATGTACAGTCTTTGCATTTTAAATATTAAAGAAATTGAACAAAAATCCAGCCACTTGGTGCATCTAATAAATTCAATTATATCCTTATTGCCTCTATGGACTTTTAAACCATACGTCAAAACTTCAGCTACTTATAGAATCCGAACGACCATGGATCTACTGAAAGTGAAATACTTCAGTTTGTTTCTGTGTCATTTGAGATGGATTTTTTTTAACACCCCCTCCTTTTACTCAGCAATAGAATATGGTTAGAAATATTTTAGTATCGGTCATAGAAACATGAGAATGGTCAGAGGTTGCCTTCACACATTACTACAGAGCAGTGTTTTCAACCATAGCAATTTTAAGATGTCTCGAGTCCAATTCCCAAAATTCCCCAGCCACCATGCTGAGAAATTCTGAGAGTCCAAAACTTAAATTTACTAAGGTTGAGAAATGTTGCTATAAAGGACAGTATGATTTGTTTGGCTTAGGTTGGTGTGTTGTTTGAAACCATCCTTATGAAAATGGGTGGGTGGCCTGTGGCTTACTGTGCTCTTCAAACCCAGCCAATAGTTTATTTAGCAAATCATGGCAGAGTGTGATAGGTCAACCATATCAGTAATTAAGGAATTTATGAAGACTCTTAACGTCCTTTTTGTTGATAGTTGTCCTAGATTCGATGGACATGTTTTAAACAGTCTCAAAATGGAAGCTGTATTTCTGCCTTGTACTGTTACATATTTCCTATAATAATAAGGATATTACTCTGTGCCAGGATAATGCATAAAAATGGCTCCTATTGGAGAACAGGATGTTCTGTGAGCTTGTCATCAATCCAATAAAGCTATTCTAAATCTTTATTCCAGAAGTTCAGTAAATTTTTGGGGAGTTCTAGTCTGTAGAACTAGCTTGCTGTATCATCTTGGCCTTCAGGTCATAGCTGATGTTCTTAGTGCACCGACAGAGATGAAATAGGTTAATTTTAAATCAGAACAACTAACAAAAGGCCCCAAAGTTTCATGCAGCCCCATTGATCTATTTAATAACCCCGGAACTGTATTTCTGAAAATGCCAGCATGTTTTCTACTATTTTCAAGTGGGAAATATGGAAATGCTATACTCTTGTTTGTACTGTTAGTACAATTAACCAAAGCTCACGTCAGCTACTGTGACTTTATGAGATTTTTGGAAGTACCTATAAAGGCCCAAAAAGGTACAGGATAAACTTGTGAATGTAGTCTAATATGGTTTATTAATTGTCCACATTTTTTCACCTTGAAAAGTTTTCATAACAGTTTGTAAACTATTTTTTTAAAAAGCACTCCCTGCTGTGAAACCTGCCTTCTACAAAAAATTGCACAAAGTTTCAGCTAAGTTTTACAATAAAAGAGAAGGAATTTCAACTA
This sequence comes from Diadophis punctatus similis, assembly GCA_023053685.1. Taxonomy (NCBI): domain Eukaryota; kingdom Metazoa; phylum Chordata; class Lepidosauria; order Squamata; family Dipsadidae; genus Diadophis; species Diadophis punctatus. Next base: position 26,015,395 of record JALIGW010000004.1, on the reverse strand, counting down.
CGTTGTACAAAATCTTATGTTAAGGTTATGTTTATAACAGGGTAATTTAAGCTTTTGGGTTGTAAATGGTTCCAAGCTTTAGAAAGGCTGTTTTTGTTTTCACCTAAACTTGAACGTAATTCCTCTCAGCTACTTTTCTGTTCCTGTTTATTTTTTTCTCCTGTCCTTGCCTATTGAGTGAGTGTGGCTAATTCACTAGCCAATAAGTTAGTCAACAGTAAACAGCAGCCCAATCAAGGAACCACCAAGAACACTCCCACCAAAACTGACAGAGCAAACCAGTTTTATACAAACAGAGAGAAAATCCTACTTCCTTCTAGCCCTGATGATATTACCTAGTTGGGTAATGAAACACCTGCAAGAAAACAACCCAGGTCAGAGAGCATGAAGCCATTCTTTTGTAGAGGCACATCACTTAGAATGGGTGTCAAACTCGCATCGTCATGTGACATATTGTGACTTTTTTTCTCCTTTGCTAAACTCGGCATGGGGGTGGCCAGTGCGTGACGCACCCAGCCCGCAAGTTTGACAGCCGTGACTTAGAACATTGTTTCTCAACCTCCGCAACTTTTAAGATGTGTGAACTCTTAATTCCCACAATTCTCCATGCTGGCTGGTGAATTTTGGGAGTTGGAATACACATATCTTATAGTTGCTAAAGTTGAAAACCACTGGCCTGGAACCTGAAAAACTAAATTGAATGGTTTGCTATGCTTAGATCCATTCAGTTAGAGCTGCTACTCTGAAGCCCTTGGTGCTCTCTTACTTTGTTTTCTGTAGCTGTTTCACTACCTGGCTAGGTAACATCTTCAGTGCTAGAAGGGAGTAGGGTTTGCTCTGTGTTTATATACAGAGTCCCCAGGGAGTAGGGCGGCATATAAGAACACTAAAATAAAATAAATAAATAATAAATACAGTAGCTTGCCCTGTCAGAATTGGTTTGATTGTTATATATTACAGGCATATATAGATAAACAGTATTTACACACCATAAAGAGGTGTGTAAATAGGATAAAAGAGGATAAAAAAGCTAAAAAGGAAATAATAAGACCAGAAAGCTGCCTCAACAGCAATCAACACCCAGATAAACGGATTAACACAAGACAAGAAGCAAGCTACAAACTCAACAACTCAATTTAGTGTTTCTCAACCTTAGCAACTTAAGGTTGAGAAACACTGCCTCAATTTAAGTAAACACTCTGTGTTGACTTCAGTTTTAATACAGGAGGAATAATGTAGTTAGTGGCCATTAGGAAAATTAAGAATGCTCCTTGCCCTTTTAAACTCTGTCAAGGGATCTTTAATACCAATGCAATTATTTTGTTTAAAATTTTATTAAGCTGCTTCTAGATTAAAACTAATGGAAACAGAGGGAACTCAGTAGCACACACACACACCCAGAAGAAATATAACAAAATAGCACTGGTTGTACATTGAAATACTGACTTCAGCACCTCCAAAGGCTGGCTCCTTAAACATTTTACATTGCTGCTTGGATCTGCACTTTCAAGAAACCCTGAAAAAACTTGATATTGTATGTGGAAAGAAGGCACACAAGTCTAGTTCTAATGAACAAATTCAGGGGGGAAAAGAAATGTAAAAAATGCTGAAATACCGTGACAATCAACAATAGAAGAGAATGTATGTAGCTCAGTGTTGAACTGTGGAGTCCTTGGTGCTGAGCTTGGTCATTTGCTGTTTCATTACCCAATTGGGGAACATACGTGCTAACAAGTATGTCAGGAGGCACACAAAGTTTAAAAGAGCAAGGAGTTTTAATTGGTGCTTTCTTCATTTTCTTCCCTGATGGCTACTAACTACATTATTCTTCCTGTATTAAAATTGAAGCCAACACTGTGTTTATTTAAATTCAGGTAGTATTTCTCAATCTTAAATTGCCACAGTTAAGAAACACTGAATTGAAGGGCCGAGTTCACAGGTCACAATGCAAGAGGGGTGGGCAAAACAAGAAGAGTCCTCCACTCTACTCGCAACAATATCTTACGCAACCAGACTTGAAATCCTGGGCTTAGAAAGCTTAGAACTATGTCACCTTCGGCACGACCTAAACATAGCTCATAAAATTATCTGCTACAACGTCCTTCCTGTCAACGACTACTTCAGCTTCAACCACAACAATACACGAGCACACAACAGATACAAACTCAAAGTGAACCGCTCCAAACTTGACTGTAGAAAATATGACTTTAGCAACAGAGTGGTAAATACCTGGAACTCACTACCTGACTCTGTGGTTTCGTCACCAAACCCCCAAAACTTTACCCTTAGACTGTCCACTGTTGACCTCACCCGATTCCTAAGAGGTCAGTAAGGGGCGTGCATAAGTGCACCAGCGTGCCTACCGTCCCTGTCCTATCAGTACCCATCTTATGTATATAAACAATGTTATATCTATGTATATTACCAACACGTACTTGACAATAAATAAATAAAAAAAATAAAATCTGCAGGCACTGAGATGATGCACACATTTTGGGGCCAGCCTTACTCATTTCAGGTTTTCAGGCCTCCAAGTGTTGACTTCTGTGTGACTGTGACTCAAGTTGGAAAACATATTCCCCATCAAAGTTTCAATTGTATCCACAGCCCCTTCTGCAAGGATTGTTGTTTTGCCCTTAGGAGGGAAGTGTAAATGATTGAATTATGGCCGGAGAAAGCCCACCTGCAACCTCCTTCTCACCTATTAGCACTTTAAGGAAATAAATACGTTTTCCACTTTGCAAACTGGCAACTTGGCTCTGATTGGAGAGTTTCAAACTTTGGGACATTTTTATTTTTTTAAAAAAGGAAATAGTGGTCTGTAAAGGAGAGTTGGGTAATGTGCTTGAAGGGCCATAAAGAAATAGGAAGACATTTGTAAGTTCCTTTATTATCTTTATTTCCCTCTTTGACTGCAGAGTTTTCAGCACACCATCAATCTATTCTCTAAATTAATGAGGAATAGAAACTTAGATTCCTTGGCTAAATAGCGCATTCCATACTTGTTCACTGCAAAGTTGGATCAGGCCCATTTCCTGCCTGCAGCAAAGAGAAGTATTGTCAGTAATGTGCAGGAAAAAGCTGGGAGGAAGAACGGGCCTGCTATGTTTCTACAGCAGCTAACTTTTGTGCCATGCCATAAACACAGAACAGGAAAAAACAGCTGTAGGCACTATGACTTTGCATTGTGTATTTAAGTGTCTGCATAAATTGGCTCTTTTATCATTTCCTTCCAAGACTCTGGGGCTTGGGTGGTATTGTGCATTATCAGGACAAATCGGAGATTTACTGGCAAAACGTATTGTGAGCATCATTTACAACAGCCACCATTGCATGTACTTTTCAGATGAGATTGGAATGCCCGAGTTTTCGTATTTCCAAACATTTAGCAAATGCCAAATTTGAACACTCAACTTGTAAATGCTTTTTGAACAATTAATATTAAAAAAGAACTTTCACTTGTGTAAAAAGGAATTGCTATGGTCCCAACTTTATTACTACTGCTCAGAGAAAGAACATATTCATATTCTTTAGTCTTGACAGAGAAAAAAAACCAGATTTGATACTTGGCTTTATTGCTATGCATTTTCTGTAGAAGGTCTTACAAAATAATGTTTCTCAACTTGGGTTGCTCTTGCTTTCGAATTGCGTTATTTCCTTGTGTATGTATTCTAACATAAACAACATTCTGTAACTTCTGTTCACAGTGAATTCTGATGGTGTGCACCAGCAGGATTAGCATTCAAACTGAACTGTGGAGAAATTAGAGAGCTTTTGCAGTAAATTTATGACAATTTCCCTCCTTGTCTCAATTTTGCAGTGGTTTTAAAGTGAAAAATCTCTCAGTGGCACTTGAGCCTGCTCAGTAGGCCCAAAATGTTGAACATTTGGTCATTCTGAAAATATAAATGTTAGGGGGTGAGATGATATTTCCTCCACAAGCTCCAAAATTCTGGAATAAAAAGTAAGAAAACAGTCCTTTATTTTACTTTCTGTCCCGTTTCTTTTCCTTTAGTGACAAACTAAAGTTTGGAAACATAGTAAGACCACTCAGACATGATACAGTTCAGAAGTTTGTAAATGACAAGAAAAAAACATACGATCTGAAGAGAAACCAGAAATAAATTCCAATTTTCTGATATGAACTGCTGAATGTGTAATGTTGTTAGAAATGTACAGTATATGAGTGCAGAAATGAGAACTACAGCTGACTTGGCTACCAAGGATTATCCGGGTATCTGGATTTCTCAGACATGAAGAACAGATCCAAATGTACATAAAGCTTTCAAAACAATTAAGTTTTGAAAACAGCTGCTCTCTGGAATTTCAGTGAATAAGTGAGGCTGCTGGGATGGGCATTCCAGCTAATCACAATCCTTGAGAGGCAGGAAGTGCAAAATCTGCAGCTTCTGGCAAGGTTGTTATACTTCATCTCTCACGAGTAATTCCTGGACTAAAGGCAGAATATTTGGGCAGGAGGTTCAGTGGTTCCTCCCATGGAGGCTTACTACCAGGATCCATGGCTATAACAACTGCAATCTCATTCTGGCAATACTAGACAGGATACCCTAAAACCCAGCTACCTTAATATAGTCTAACTGTAGGTAAACGGATAAGATCCCAAGCTAGGTGCAAGAGATGAGCAGGCTAAGCTCGAGGGCAGGGTTAAATGTGTCATAAGTTTGGAGTTGCTGTGCAACCACAAGAGACCCAAGTCCAGCCCCCTGTGAATTCTGTTGACCCTTACATAGTGACATTTTGGCTTAACTGTTAGTAGGCCAGATTCTTGTGTATAGGTAGCACGAAATAAACTTTTAGTGATTTTAACTCAACTCCCATTCCTAGTTACTTGCCCCTTGACATTGGGCTGGTAATTGGTCCTGATACTGTAAGGCAATCACCCTGCCTGGCCTGAGGAAGAAGCTGATAAAATAGAGGAACTTCAAAGGATGAATATAGGACATGAATATTGATTCAGAGATTGGTTGCAGGTTGAGATGACAAGTAAAATGAATATGCTCCCACAATCTCAAGAAAGGCCAGGTCATGAAAAGCCACTTGTTTCATTGTAAATCGATATATATTTCATATCCATAAAATCTGGCATAATTTTCCATTTCAGTTTACTATGGCCATTAGCTAACACACCTTGTGTATAGTTCATGAATATTTATCATATGATACTAGTAAATCTGAAACCTTTTAAAACTTACACCAAGCAACATTTGGCTAAGGCCACATTATAACCAGTCTTTTTAGTTGATAAAGGCAAATCAGTTTTCCCATTGAAGCAACAACTGTTCTAGAAGAGTGTAGGGAAAAGGCACTGAGGTTACACAGCATATCTTACTTTCTTTCAGAATAGTTAAAAAAATAAGGATGAAAACTGGAAGCAGATTTTTTCCTTTGCTAACTGAACATTTTACGGGGAAAATGTGCAGCTAATCTGGTAAAAAAGAGATCTAAGAGGACAGTGGATGCCACACACAGAAGTCTGCATAGTGAGGATGGATTCCCACCAAAACATTTCCTCAATCTCAGAAGTTCCCAACCGTGACTCTGTGTAGGCCATATTTACAGACCTTATTTACCTAATGCAGAGGAATCACAGGGAAGAAAAGCTCTTGTCCTCCCATTCTGTGCCCCAGAATGCTTAATATAAAAAACTCAGCTTCTCCTTCTCTTCTTTATTTCTTGTCTTCTTAAGTGGGGACAGAGAAGACAACCCTTAGATGCTATATAAAACATACTGAGGAGAGTTCCATAATAAAGTGAGAAAAATTCTGAGATTGAACTGCCCACTGAAAGGCCCAAATAGCCCTATGGATTCCTACGCAAAACTGCCTGGAACAGAAATGCTCCTCTTAGGATCTGTTGAAACACTGCAACATCTAGTTCCATCTTGTATTGCTGCTCTATTCTGATCTCAAGAAAAATTGCCCTACAGCTCCATTACAAAATTGTACGCCATGGTTCTGCTTCACAGCCAGAATTTATGTTCTAATGCACCAGCGGCTTTGAAATAACTTTAGAAGTTGTTTCTAAAAATAGTGCCATAAAACATTCCAGTCTTGCTTTTACCCTTGTTGTTTTAAAAGGTCAGCTCCTAAACTAGCTATTCCTGGGATTGTACAGCCCAATAGGTAGGCAAGTGAATCCATACTTCATGTGGGATTGCAAACAAGACTGCAGTTCGAAATACCTCTGCTTAATATCTTGACTAGGCATTCTGTCTCCTGGAATACTTCATTTCTCCACATTGTCCTACTTTCCTCCAACCAGCATGTGATGCCTTTAGCGTGTTCAGTATTCATTGCACTTCTCAGAACAGGAATGGGCAATCTGCTTTTAGGGCCGTATGTCACTTTATGCCTAATTTCAAAAGCACTCTGGTGGCCCAGGCTTCTGAAGAGATCTAATTCTTCCATGAAGTCTGCTGCCTGGGAATGAAAGAAAAGTGAGGCTTTTGATCTTGTTTGTTGATTCAAAACCACCTAGTATGCTGCCCTGTTCCAAGGGGTTTATCTCTGTGAGAAAGCAGTCCTTCATTTAGGAAATAAAATGCACATCCATGATTTAGACATTTTCCACCCACTTAGCTGTTTCCCGTCCTAGACTGTTTATTACTGCTGCATAGCTGAGCACTTTGTCATTGGCTAGTTCATCCTTCTTATTCATGGATGGCATTATCTATATAGCATTTTATTCTTAGATTACTTAGATTACCGTATTTTTCGGAGTATAAGACGCACCTTTTTCCTCCCTAAAAGAGGCTGAAAATTTGGGTGCGTCTTATACTCCGAATGTAGCTTTTCAGAAGCTTTTTTTCCCAGCCCTAAGGAGGTGCTAACGATCTTCCCGGCTTCCTACTCCGTCTTTGCAGGCTTGTTTTCATTCCTACTCCTCTGAAAAAGGTCTTTTCAGCCCTAACCAGGGGATAAAATAATGTGCTGAAGATGATGTGCTTATCAATGACTTGGACGAGGGGATAGATGGGGAACTCATCAAATTTGCAGATGACACCAAACTGGCAGGAATAGCCAACTCTCCAGAAGATAGGCTCAAGATACAGAAGGATCTTGACAGACTTGAGCATTGGGCGCTATCAAACAAAATGAAATTCAATGGTGAAAAAAGTAAGGTTCTACATTTAGGCAAGAAAAACAAAATGCACAGGTACAGTATATGTGGTACCTTGCTCAACAGTAGTAACTGTGAGAGGGATCTTGGAGTCCTAGTGGACAACCATTTAAATATGAGCCAGCAGTGTGCAGCAGCTGCCAAAAAAGCCAACACAGTTCTAGGCTGCATTAACAGAGGGATAGAATCAAGATCACGCGAAGTGTTAATACCACTTTATAATGCCTTGGTAAGGCCACACTTGGAATACTGCATTCAGTTTTGGTCGCCACGATGTAAAAAGGATGTTGAGACTCTAGAAAGAGTGCAGAGAAGAGCAACAAAGATGATTAGGGGACTGGAGGCTAAAACATATGAAGAACGGTTGCAGGAACTGGGTATGTCTAGTTTAATGAAAAGAAGGATCAGGGGAGACATGATAGCAGTGTTCCAATATCTCAGGGGTTGCCACAAAGAAGAGGGAGTCAAACTATTCTCCAAAGCACCTGAAGGTAGAACAAGAAGTAATGGGTGGAAACTAAACAAGGAGAGAAGTAACTTAGAACTAAGGAGAAATTTCCTGACAGTTAGGACAATTAATCAGTGGAACAGCTTGCCTCCAGAAGTTGTGAATGCTCCAACACTGGAAGTTTTTAAGAAGATGTTGGATAACCATTTGTCTGAAGTAGTGTAGGGTTTCCTGCCTAGGCAGGGGGTTGGACTAGAAGACCTCCAAGGTCCCTTCCAACTTTGTTATTATTATTATTATTATTATGAACAGACTAAGGACACTAGCCAGATGAATACCTGGTAGGTAGATTTTCCCCCCTATTTTCCTCCCCCAAAACTAAGGTGCATCTTATACTCCGAAAAATGCGCTAGTTGTATATAGACAATGTTCTAGTTTTGTCTTGGGGGGGGGAAGTCCTTTTATCAGTCTATTTAGTGACCTTGTGAGCCTTGTCCAAATGATGATTGCTAGAAGTAAACTGCCTTTACAAGATAGTCATTTCATAGGATTTTTTTTCTCCTCAGTGTGTTATCACCAATGCCTTATTCCTGTGTGAAATCTGATCTACAATTGGATTTCAGTTTCTTCATTATGGCACTGGATCTCCCATATCATGAACTAAAGGGAGGAGGTGGCTGCTTCAGGCAACCCATGTTGGTGGATAGACGGTGGCCCAGTGCAAGAACTAGCCCAAGAGCTCCATGTAATCCATAGGCTGTTTTATGCCCCAGGTTTTGTAGAGGATGCTCTTTAATTGTGACAATGATTTATATGGTGGTCTGGGAATCTTTTGTATGGCGATGAGATAAATATATTGCCCTTTGCCTCAGCTCAAATCAAATTGAATCTTCAGTACAGTCATAGACCAGCAATAAGGAGGGAGGGTTACAGTCAATTAAAAGTGTAGAAGATATATCAGAGTCAAAAAGTAAAAATTATGAAAAGTTAGAAGATATTAAAACAGAAAGTATATTTAAACATTTATAAGACTGAAGGGTAGAAGCTTTAGATGAGTGTAGGGGAGCATAAAAGTTAACATTTAAAAGACTATATCAAATTACAAGCACCATAATATAACGAACTAAGTGCTCATGAAGTCTTGTTTATGGCAAGGGTCATCATCCAATGAATTTTGAGCCTTGCTACGTAGAACCTGGCAACATTAAAGGCATTTGTTGTAGCAGAGTTGGTATCTGAAAGCAGCAGGGAGGTGTATTATTGTTTCTGCACCGTGGATATTTATGCAGTAATGGTGAAATGAAGCTAGCCCAAAGGTCTCTGCAGTAGAAGCACTGGAGAAGGACACACACTATTGTTTTTGTGTGTCCAGAGTTACAGGGGCATTGTCACAATCTTTTGGGCCAGTCATATTTCCACCCTGCCTGCCCCAGCTAATGAGTATTTAGTGATCTTAATAAAAATATGTTTGTATTGTCACTGGAAAAATAATTATGCACAACAGCCCTCAGCTGTTGTTTTTCCAAGGAAGTTTTGTCACATCTGACAGTAACCTTGCAACTGGCTGCACACACACACACACACACACACCACACACTTATTGCAAAACCTACAGGCCATTTTGTATGATGAGGCCCCGAAGAGGGACAGAGCTTATGTTGTTCTTTAGCAGTAATGAGATTCCTTGTTAGCAACATGATGCACATAAGCTGGGGAAGGAACGTCTTGAAATGTTTACATAGCATTGTTATTTTTTAATCTGGATTCTGAGCAATTGGCAAGGTCAACTCCGGGCTATTTTTCATTCCAATTCATGTCATCTTGAATTTAAAACAACAAAAAAGTTGCTATCAGGATCCTAAACAAAGTCTGAAAAAGTAGGTTTAAAACACAGAATTGATCTAATTTAAATCAGTTTGAATTCTTTCTTTTTTCCTTCAAAAATATTCACCTTAGGGTGATAGGAATGATGTAAATGCAGGGTATACAGAAAAGAGAAGTTATGTGTTGGGAGGAGTCCATTCTATTTCCATGTTGGATTGGGAGTATGAAACAATTTGTTCTGCAACTTCAACTGTTGCAATTACCATTGCCAACTGGCAGATGTATCTAAAATGCTTCAAAATAGGAGAGTGTTGTAAAAATTAATTGTGCTTTAAATAGCTGGCTGGTTATTCAATCTTGCAGAAATCTTAGGCAGCATTTTTCATACTGGTGGGAGGGCCTTAGCACCCTCACTGCAAGGCGGTGACTAATAATGAAAAAAAAGTACTCTGCAGGAGAGTAAGAGCTTATTCTAAGTCAGTACCGAAAACTACCACCCCTGCCTCCCTGCCCGGTTGGAGAGAGATGTGTCTGAAAAAATGAGAATGCTTCTCGAGAGACGCAAGACAAAAACCACATCCTCTTTTCTGAAGTGGAAATACTCTACTTCAGTATTAACTCTCCAGGGAACAACGGAGAATGAAAAGCATGGAGGTTTAAAACAAAAATCAAGGCGGAGCATGTAAGAAAGTCCTTGGTGTCATTCGGCCTGCTGGTTAAAGGAAGTTCTGGTTTAGGAGTCCGAGAAACAAAATGGCTATTGTTCCATATTTATAATTATACAGTTTTGCCAATAGGCAGGAAACTCCCCAACGTGCAGTCATCAGCTCTTCACATACTGTACATTTCACTTATTTCCTGAGACATCGTGCCTCTGGCTTCAAGCCTTCCTTAAATATTTTGTATACATGACATTATTTGCTGGGGGGGTTTTTTCACTAGACACACGCTTACTGTCTGTCTTGTTTAAACACCAAAGTTTCTTGCATGACACGTCGGGCTATAAAACAAGGCAGGGAAGGTATACAGATAGTGTTCGACTTACGACTACAATTGAGCACAAAATTTATGTGGCTAAATGAGGAATTTGTTAAGTGAGTTTTGCCCCATTTTACGACTTTTCTTGCCATATTGGGCAAGGGAATCACCGCAGTTGTTAAATTAGTAACATGGCTATTAAGTGAATCTAGCTTCCCCATTGACTTTGTTTGTCAGAAGGCTGCAAAAGGTAATGACACTGCAACTGTCATAAATATGAACCAGTTGTCAAATATAAATCACGTGACCTTGGGCACATTGCAATGGTCGTAAGTGTGAAAGCACACTTTTTGCAGTGCCGTTCTAACTTTGAAATTCACTAAATGAACTGTTTTAAGTCGAGGATTATCTGAAATAGCAAAAAGCTATTAGGAAAGTGGACTCCAGCTGCAATAAAGCGTAAGGTGAGTGTGGTTACTAAGACATCCGGCCTGAAACCACACATCCTGTGAGAAAGTAGGGGTACTTTAAATATGAGAATCTAAGTTTATTCTAAATTTTCCAACTTAGCGCCCTCCAAATATGTTACACTACTCTCTGGACTAAGCAGAATATGTTACGGAGGTCTTTAGTATGTATTTGGAACCTATAAAGAATTAGATGAGACAAAGCCAACTAAAACCGAATCTCAGCACGATGGAGGTACTTTCATGTGGAAACAGTCTGACTTCCTTATAGCTCCAATGTGGGCTTCATGAGAGATTGCACTCCATCTGAAGCAGAAGCTCTACTATATGGGATTCTCCTGGACTCAGGACTCCCGTTTGATTTGTAAGTGAGACTGAGATAGAGGAATCCTTCCACACCTACAGATGGGGCAACAGTCGTCGTCCTTTTTTGAGCGGAAAGCCTTAGCAATAGTGATTCATGCCCTAATCATCTTGAGGTTAGATTGCTACAATTATGGATTCTACTTCAAAGTCTCCTTTGTAGACTGATTGGAAATTGTTGTTTGTCCAGAATGTATTTGTAAAACCATTAAGAGAACCGGTTTGATGTAATGGTTAAGATACGAGGCTAGAAACCAGGAGACTGTAAGTTCTTGTCCCACCTTGAACACAAAAATCACCTGAGTGATCTTGAACCAGTAACTCTCACTCTAGAAAGCAGGCATTGGCAAACCATTTCTGAAATCTTGGCATGAAAACCTTAGGGCTTGTCCAGGCAAGGTGCCAGGGGTCAACATTAACTCAAAAGTATGCACATGCACACGCAACCCTTATAGCTGTGTAAAACCCATTTTGTGAGTGTTGCATTTCTGGCAATAGGTTTTCAAGTTCAATTAAAATTGATATAAAACCCTGACAAGGCTTAGTTTCCTAGTTCTTTGGGAGTCATTTTCTTCAAGAAGAATTCATCCTGGAGATATTCAACTGTATATTCAACTCAGAAAAAGTTATTTGCGTGTCTCTCTTATGAAATGATAGAGGTGAGGGCCTGGAGAAATGAGGGACTCTGCAGTTCAAATCTGGAAAGCACCAGAGCAAAACGCCTTCTCCATTACTGTATAAAATTTCAGAAATGGTCAATCTATAGCCTTCCAGATGTTTAATTACAATTGCAAGTAGGTTAAGACTCAGGACGTGGGTATCTTTGGGGCTGGAAGTATGCAATAGTGTTGTTTTGTTGGTATAATTTTCCTATGCCAGGACAAATTGGAAGCACTGTATAGAATCAGTATGCCTATGTTACTTTGAGTAACTGCTTTCTTCCTCTCTTCTATTTGTGCAGAGAGGATAATAGAAAAACAGTTGTTTATATCAAGACACAGTAGCAGGGGTGAAATCCTCCCGGTTCGCTCTTACCTGTCGGTCGCCGCAGATCCAAAGAACCTGGTGGCATTCGCGGCGCAGGGCTGCCCCCGGCCGCTTCCCCCACCCGCCTGGACGCCGCCATTGGTGTTCTTTTGCCCTCTGTGCATGCAGAGCGCAAAAGAACACCAATGGTGGCGTCCAGACAGGCGGGGGAAGCGGCCGGGGGCAGCCCCGCACCGTGAACGCCACCAGCTTCGGCTCTGAGGCGACCAACAGGTAAGAGCGAACCGGGAGGATTTCACCCCTGCACAGTAGGTATTCCATTAAAGATTTTGAATGTTATCTGTGGACAGAATGACAGATGACTAAAACTGATTAGTCCTTTTTAGTGATAGAGACTATGTTCCTGGAAGTGAAAAGCAGGAAGAAGATCCAGCCCAAGAGTTGCTGCTGTTTGGAAGTGAAGGAATTAATAATAGTTCCTACCATTCTTTGTACAGAAATTGAATTGACTAATTGAATACTTGGCCAACTGACAAAAGGAAGTTTCCACAATATTTGGAGATAACAGCCAATTTTCAGGAAAATACAGACTTGCTCTGTGATACAACTTTCTTAGGTAATATTTCCTGAGAGGACCACGTCATTCCACCAAATAGAGGACTCAATGAAACTTTGTTCTTTTAATACAGGTTTGGACTTTAGAACTTAGATAAGCAGCTAATTTGGACACATTTGTAATTTTGAGAGCATCTTGCAGGTACTTTCACAAAATGGCTGTTATGCTTGCCTTTGTATGTAACAGCTGTTACAAAGGGCATGACCAGCTGCAAAATACTTATTTGCTAAAAGGCAAACTGATAACTCCCCACCACACCTCCAGCCCTACAGCATGTTAGCTACCACCTCAGTTTACCTTATTTTTTTCTAGACATGTGGGCAGAGTTCCAAATATCACAAGTTTTGTAAGCTTTCTAATATTGGCCAGGAGCAGAGTTACAAATAAAGATAATGAGGCAGATTACTCTGTTTTGTGGTATGCCAGTTTTCCATTTGTTTTTAAGTTGAAAAAACCTAAAGATTAATGGTATTAGATAGGAACACAGAGGCTGCAATACACCAAGAAAAATGTCTGTAAGCTCCTTCAATTTTTCTTCACAGGACGGTCTCTAATTTCCTGACCATTTCTGTTTTTTAACTGTTGCAGTTTTTTCTTTGTGAAATGTGATGTCCGGAACAAGACAAATACTTAAGTAGTATCTGACCAAAGGAAAATAAAGTGATACTAATATTTCCTCTGATGTGGAAGTTTTATTTCTGTTGATGTAGGAACTGCATTTGCTTATTTTGCATCAATACTGTCTCATATTCAGTTTATGATAATCTATTACAGTATTAAAAAGTTTTCAGAAGTACTGTTGACAAACCAAGTATCCCAAACCTGTTGCTTTGATTTTTGCTTCCTATGTGAAGAATTTTATTTTTGTCTCTTGGGGTATTAGGTAGGGAATTTAATTCTGTGTACATTGCAGATTCAGTAGGTGTCCCCCCCCCACTTCTCTAAGCTATTAATAAAAATATGAAAGAGTATAGGCCAAAAGAGAATCTGGTGGCATCCTACCAGATACTTCAGTCCTGTTGAGGAGAAACCATTGAGAAACACAATTGCTAATTCATCCCATCCTAAATCAGGTTGCTAATGAGACTGTTACCGTATTTTTCAGAGTATAAGACGCACCAGAGTATAAGATGCACCAGAGTATAAGATGCACCTTAGTTTTGGGGGAGGAAAATGGGGGGGGGGAATCTACCTACCAGGTATTCATCTGGCTAGCGTCCTTAGTCTGTTCAGCTTCAGCACATTATTTTATCCTCTGGTTATGGCTGAAAAAGCCTTTTTCAGAGGTTGTAGGAATGAAAACAAGCCTGCAAAGACTTAGGGTGGAAAAAAGCTTCAAAAAAGCTACATTCGAAGTATAAGACACACCCAAATTTTCAGCCTCTTTTAGGGAGGAAAAAGGTGCATCTTATACTCTGAAAAATACGGTATATGGTATTCTGTCAAATGCTCTGCTGAAATCAAGATATGAATACTTCAACTATTAGGGAGGTTACCTGATAAAAAAACTAAGTTTAATCTGACAAGACATCTTCCATACTGACTTTTTTTTAAAATTACTGCATCCTGGTTAATTTTTCATGATTTGCTTCAGAATTTTTCCAGCTATTGACTGATATCAATTCCCTGAATCCCACCCCCGCCCCCACCTCTCTCATCAGTTGTTTGACTGACTCTTGTCAGTCCCTCAGGATATCTCATACAATATATAAAGGTTCAGGCAAATAATTAACGAATTCCTTCAGTACAGGTAGTCCTCGACTTAACTGCCACAACTGAGCCCAAAGTTTCTGTTGCTAAGACAGACAGTTGTGAAGTGAATTTTGCCCCATTTTACAACTTTTTTGTTAAGTGAATCTGGCTTCCCCATTGACTTCGCTTGTCAGAAGATCACAAAAGGTGATCACATGACCCCAGGACACTGCAATCTTAAATACATGCCAGTTGCCTCTGAATTTTGATCATGTGACCATAGGGATGCTGCAATGGACATAAGTGTGAAAAATGATCTTAAGTCACTTTTTCAGTGCCTTTGTAACTTTGAACCGTCAATTAAATGATTTGTTGTAAGTTGAAGACTACCTGTACCCTAGGATGCAATCATCTGATCCTAGTAGTTTAAGCCATTGGAAGTGACATTCTTTGACAATCTGTACATCTCCTTCAAACCTATTTCTTTATCCTCTTGAATTGATGGAACGATTTCTTGCTGGAAAACACTGACCCAAAATAGACAGTATGTCTTCCTTTTCTTTTTCTTCCATTCAGTTGTATCAGATTCTCAGAGACTTCCTGGACAAGACCTGTAGTTTGTTTGGCAAGTTTTTCAGAAGTGGTGGGCCATTGCCTTCTTCCTAGGGCTGAAAGAGAGGGACTGGCCCAAGGTCACCCGGCTAGCTTTGTGCTTAAGATGGGACTAGAATTTATTTATTTATTTAATTTTTTGTTTTAATAAAATTAAATGCCGCCCAACTCCCAAAGGGACTCTGGGCGGCTTACAACTATAAAAATACAATAACAAGTTAAAAAGACAATTAGCACAACAATTCAAGCATACCTTTCAAAAATGGTACATTGCAACATATACATACATGAGGTGATCTCAATTAGCCCCACACCTGCCGAAAAAGCCAGGTCTTAAGGGCCTTCCAGATTCACAATCATCTGGTTTGTAGCCTGATGCTTTAACCACTACATCAAACTAGCTCTCATTTTTCCATCCTACCTCTTAGCATTTGTCCATATTCACAAAACAACTGATATACTGATTCTTTTATCTTTTATTTTGAACATATATTAAGAAGTTTTTTAAAATTATTCTTAGCACCCTTCATCAATTTCTTTATCCTGAGCTTTGGATTTCAGCTTACAGTCAAATGGAAATCCATTCAAAACTATTTTATAGTCAATTTTGGAACTCTTGTTAAATTTGTGATGCCAGTTGATAAGGAATATCTTTTCCATGTATGGCCAGGCTTAATCTGAATCTCAAAATATACATGTAAGCATACTTGAAGAAAAAAAAAACTTAAGTCTTCGCAGAACCAAAATTGGAACAATTTTCCAAGCATGTGTTTTATTCCAAGGCACTTAATTCTTCAGATATGTGTCCAAGAAGCAACTAACAAATTTTGCAGGGAGGGGATGAACCCAGAGAGGCTGTGGGAAAGAAGAGACCCTGTTGCAAGGACACATCAGCAAGCCTGAATTCTCTGTGCTCTTTAGATTGCGTTTTTAGGATGAGGAGTGGGGGGAGGGAAGAAAAGGAAGTCTTTTCGGTTCATAGCACACTAATTAGGAAGGAATGGAATGTTATCTCCACTGCAGATGCTGACTTCAATATCCCCCAGCCTTTTGGCAAAAAAAAAAAAAAAGCAGCTGCAGTACTGTTCTTAAAATAATTAGAGGCACTGGGGAAAAGGGAGATGCCAAATTTTCCTTGTCCTTCAGCCCCCATGACAATTTTGAATACAGAGTTCAGTCAGATTGTCTGTGGGATCTAATTATCTACAACACCCCCTCCCCAATGTTTCCTCCAGTCCTGTATATATGGCATCAGAAAGTACTGGAGAGATTCCTGTCTCTGGTTAGAAACCCCTGTCTACAACTTTACTTGAGGCAAAACCATCAAACTAAACCTCAAATCTGTGTTGGAACTGATGGCCATGTTATCACTTCTGCTTCTTGCTGTGAGGAGATTTACCTGTAAGTCAGGGGTGGGTTTCACTTACCTGCGCCACCAATTCGCGTCGTGACGATTTCCGCGATTTCACTTCCGCGCATGCTCAGAAGGTGGATTCAGCCCGAAACACAGCTGAGGAGCTCATCAGCTGTGCTTCGGGCAAAGAAATAAAGGTCAGTATTAACCCGGGGGCGGGCGGGCGGGCGGGCTTTTTTCAAAGCACAGAATGCTGTGAAGCCATCCAAACACAGAAAAATCGGCCAAAATTTCAGAAAAAAAGATGGCGGTGAGCACGGACCGGCACAAACAGAACCGGATCCATGAAGCCAAAATTACATCACCAGCGGGTCACTAACGGTTCGGGCGATCTGGTCCGAACCGGGAGGAACCACCCCTGCTGTAAGTGCAGACCAGTTGCTTTGATGTACTCCAGAAGCAGCAAAATCTCCCTGCCTCTAGATTGTATCTTCTGTGGTTTACAGGACATGCTAAGCAACCATGATTTACAAACCACAATGTCTAAGCCAAAGCCAAGCAAACCATTCTATGCCTTAGCACAATGTGTGAACACAGTATCATGTTGTGACATAATGTAGCTTGTTTGGTTTGGGCTCAGCCTATGTGTGAACCCAACCATGCTGTGGAAAGAAGAATTTAGGTTTTATTCTGCTGCAAAGAATGTAGAATGACATTGATTCAATCTTGCATTTAACCTGCCCTTTTCTTAATGCAAGTCATATCAGCAAGTGGGTATTATTTGTAAAAACATTAGAACAGGTGTTTATTGGATTTAATATTTACCTCCCCAGTTGAGTTTCTGAGAATGGACCTTATTTGTCTTCCTGTTTGGAGAAAGTTCTTCTGGAACTTTCTTATATCTGAGTTCAGCATGTTATTTTGAAGCTCCCCCACCAGGTTAATTCAATCTGCATTTTTTTAAAAAAACCTGAAATAATGCAACTATTTAGTTTGATCATAAAACTGGTAACTTTTAGGTAAATTGTTATGTGGTACAGATCAATGGTACTACAGTAAAAAGATTGAAAGCAGTCTTGTGGTTATCAAACTATTTTGTAAATTGACTGATCTTGGCCAGCTCACTGGGGTCAGATCTGTTTACTACTTGGGTGAGCCACCATCCACAAATATGGGGTATGCAAGATACTTGGTGGAGTAAAATAAGCAACCTGGAAAATGCATAAAAACCCACTTCCATATTATTGCCAAGAAAAGGAACTGTCCTATCTATGAATTCACTAGGAATGAAGTTCAATTAAAGAGATAATTCTACTTAATGTAACTGTTGGGATTCAAGATAAGAAACCAGAAGTTAAAGGTTATGTATTGTAGATTACCATGGGTCTGAACAGTCTTAAAATTTTGATTTCTTTCTCTAAGTGCATTCAGACCTTATGCTTAACTCAGTTATAACTATCATTGAATCTGGCAATACACAATAGCGCATCATCCCAGCCCAAGACAGGTACTTTGAGGAATATATTCACGTTCTACTTGGTATCTTTGAGCATCTCACATCAAAAGAATACTCACAATTTTTTTCTGGCAATAGCTCCTTTCCCTTTAATCAGACAAATGAGTCTCCTTTAAGTGTTAAATCCAATTGGTAGTTGGGAAGTGTGTGTCCTGCAGCTATCAGGCCTTGACAATTAAATTTCTAAAAAAGCATCTTAGAGTTTCAGCCACTCTATTTTGTTTCCTTGGTGGACTGATCAAGCAAAACTAGGCACTGCTATACCACATTGTTGTTCATTTTCACACATTATAGTATTACTAGTAAATACTGCAGTGTACCTCTTGGGATTGAAACCTGCCTCGACAATGACTCAATTCATGGCACTGTATGACATATTGCCTTTGCCGCTGAATTAGTAAAGTCTGTTGTCTGAACCCAGTCAACAGTTCATAAAGATTTGTATCTTTAAAGGTTTGCTTTACAGTTGTGAGATCATAGCAGTAAGACTAATTCTAAGAAAAAGGTCAGTAGTATTTGTCACTCTCCTCTTTCCTGCCTAAGCTAGATGAAAGACAGGTATGAACTATGAACCTGATAGCCAGATTTATAAGTGCCTGGAGCATAATATCTGCCAAATGAGTAACACAGAAGCTACCTGGCCAGACTGAAACTTGAAATATAAACTTTTTCGCTGTAGAGAAACTTCATCTGCAGCTATATGTTAGAGCTAACACTAAGTCACGAAAGAAGACATCCTGGAACATCCAGAATGCATTTATATAATAAAGTCGAACTATGTTTAAAAGCTTGAACTGCTACCTTTAATTCCTACACCTCAGTTAGAAAGGAAAAACTGAGTTGTGTGAATGTTTTAAGAGCCATTCTGCCTTTAAAAAAAAGAAGGCGGCGAACATACCTAGTATACAAAACATTTGCTAGACCAATTTTTAACAAATTAACAGAGTTGGAAGGGACGCATTGCATATCGGACATTAATACAATTGAGCGTGTCCAGAGATATTTTACGAGAAGAGTTCTCCACTCCTCTGCTCACAACAGAATACCTTACGCCACCAGACTTGAAATTCTGGGCTTAGAAAACTTAGAACTACGCCGCCTTCGGCATGACCTAAGCGTAGTTCATAAAATCATCTGCTACAATGTCCTACCTGTCAATGACTACTTCAGCTTCAACCACAACAATACACGAGTACACAACAGATACAAACTCAAAGTGAACCGCTCCAAACTCGATTGCAGAAAATACGACTTCAGCAACAGAGTGGTCAATGCCTGGAACTCACTACCTGACTCTGTGGTTTCATCCCCAAATCCCCAAAATTTTAACCTTAAGCGGTCTATTGTTGACCTCACCCCATTCCTAAGAGGTCTGTAAGGGGCGTGCATAAGCCCACGAGCGTGCCTACCGTCCCTGTCCAAATGTTCCCTTTTATTTGTACCCATTTTATGTATTCAAATAATGTTATACTTATGTATATTATCAAATACGTACTTGACAAAATATATATATATAAATAAAATAAAAAATAAACAGTACTGCTCTTTCCTAATATTTTCCACACAACCACCACCCTGAGAGGTAAGTTGGGCTGCGAGAGCGACTGGCCCAGTCACCCAGCTGGCTTTCACGCTTAAGCGCATAGTTTGGTTTCTAGCCTGGTACGTTAACCACTAGACCAAACTGCTCTCCGACGTATATTCTTCTGATATACTTACAGCCCTTTTACAGCTTTTGCAAACAGTAAATCAGCCGCATTACTATCTAGCTGTCTTCTTTACATAAAATATGTAGCATTTTATATTAAATATATATTAATTAAAACAAATACTGTAGATTGCTCAATCTCATCTTTCACCCTTCATAATACAGCCTTCAATTGTTTTGAAGTAAAGAATATCTTTCAGTATCAGTTTTGCTAATTCAGACTCTTAACTTCTCATTAAAAGCCAGGTTATCTGGCGTGGCTAATTACAATTCAACACCTGTCTAAAGAGCCCCCCCTTCTTGCAGTCTGAACACAATTTGAGGTGGAGAAACGGCCTTCAAAGTTCCTCAAAATGCAGGTGAACCAGAGTTTAACCCCTGGATTATTGCTCATGTTGAAACCTGAAGAATATTAAATGCAATTCTCAATATTCAATGCTTTTTCTCACTGCTCAAGGCAAAACTGTCTAGTAGAACAACTATATACTGGAGACTGTTTTCATTACTTATACACCCATTGATTCGAATGGAAAACTGGCATTCTTAGTACAGCTAGGTAGTGAACTGACAGCTGAGAAAGACATATATGAAAACCAATTAATGACACTGGCAAGAATGCACTTAGGAGAAAAGCCTAAATTCTGTTTGCTGATTCTGCTTGGCTCAAATGCTATCTTTCAGAAGAACCTTACAAGTGTATCTTGAACACATTGAGAAAGATGGAAAATAAATTTAAATTATGGCTGCATTCTTATGCCACTTCTCTGGAAATCAGCTCTATTCCACATTTAAGATTAGGAATATTTGAATAAATAAAAGCATCGTTTTTAAAAATGTGAATATGTGAAAAGTGTCTCTTTTACCACTGGACAAATCAAGGATTTTCCGATGGGTAAGAAAACACATGATGAGTAGCACGTTGAGAGCATGTAAAATAACAGTTAAAATGAAGGGCGTGTCGCTCCCTTGCCTCTCCCAGTGTATAAACGCAGCCAACTCTGCCTTTCCTTTCCTCAGAGAATCATTACGGCAAGCCAGCAACCATTTTCTTCCTTTTGTTGTTTCTGATAACTGATTATCTTGGCTAAGGGGCGTTCTTCTTGCAGAGCTCTTTCTCTCCGGGAGAGGGTAACACGCAGCCCCGCAAGCCCAGCAAGCAGCCCGCGTTTTGCGACTACAGCTGGGATACTTTATGCCTTTGTGGCGCGCGCAGCCCCAGTTCGCGAGGGACTTTCCGAAGAGGAGCGGGCTCTGGCGAGAG
This sequence comes from Diadophis punctatus similis, assembly GCA_023053685.1. Taxonomy (NCBI): domain Eukaryota; kingdom Metazoa; phylum Chordata; class Lepidosauria; order Squamata; family Dipsadidae; genus Diadophis; species Diadophis punctatus. Next base: position 25,994,429 of record JALIGW010000004.1, on the reverse strand, counting down.
CGTCTCCCCTGCCAACTTCTTGCTGCTCCGCCTCCAACCGCGAGAGCTCTTCCAAGGTCCTCTGCCTGCCCATATAAGGCCGCGCGATTGTCACGAAGCACCATAAATAGTGATGTTGTCATCACCTGCCTCTTTCTTGCTGAATTGGTTTAGGGCACCTTTCCAAGCAAGCCTGACCCTTCCTTCCTGCTTCCCTGCAGCTATCAATTCCACCCTCTTTCCCGGCCTAGCTGTTCCAAAGGGCACGTCTAGACAAATCTGTGAGAATCCATTCATTTTACTCCGATGAAGTTATGAAAGCCTAAAAGCAGACATCCCCAACGTGGTGCCCGTGAGAGAGAGGGGTTAAACCAATATTTCTTAAAAGTCCGCAATTCCATTTTCCAGAATTCCCAACCAGCATTGTTCTATATATTGCACAGACGATCTTTGGAAAGAAAATGCACCTTAAAGTTACTAAGTTTGAGTAACACTTTGTTAGACATGAATGTGTCTAACAAAGTGGGGCTTTATGCAAGTTTTAAACTAGACACTGGACTCAAAATCAATTTTAGAAGCAAAAAAATTTGGATTCTAGAAAAGTGACCTCCACCCCTTGAAAGTTATACCATAAGGGAAATAGCAGTATTTCCATTGCATCAAAATCCTTTAAAATAACAGGAAGCCAACATTGCTTTCCCAAGACCTTCATAGTGCACAGGCTGCAATAATTGAAGCTGTGTAATGCAACAGATCCCAAAAGCAAGAAATCAGTGAAGGCTGCCTCAACCCTGGTACCAACACTGTATTGATATAGAAATACCTAAGGAAAGTGTTTGAAAAATCTAATATTGCAAAGAAGTTCAATGCATATTTTCGATTTTAAAATTTCAACCCCATTCTCACAAGTTATTGGAGAGTAACTCTTTTGTGACTGAGCACAGACCAGTTTTGAGGCTTTAGGAAGCATGGAACAGGGAAGAAATGATGACACACTTCTGATTCCCAGTAACCTTGGATTATGGTTTCTACATTCCTTTGAAGGAATTACTGTTAGTATGACTGTTCCTGGTTCTTACTTCAAGCAATGAAGTAATTGTTGCATTATCAAGATTGACTGTTGACTTCTTTGCTAGGACAAAGCACAGATGCCTCTCTGCACCTTTATAACTTTCTAAACCTGAAAGTATGCTGAACATGCAGAAAAGTGAGAAAGTAAATGGCATATGCTGGCCCTTTTCCTCCAGATAAAATTCATAGCAGGAAGGAAAAGGAAGCAATAAAGCTTTGAATTAGTTTTTATTTATTTATTTATTTATTTATTATTTGTTCTTCTATGCCGCCCTACTCCCGAGGGACTCAGGGCGGCGTACATCAGTTTTAGGATAACACTAATAATAAACAGTAATTTAAAAACAACAGTTAAAAATATACAAAAAAGTTTAAAAATGTTCACAATCAGCCATACCAAGAGGGGAATTCAGATGGATTTAATCGTTCCCCCCTGCCTGCAGGAAGAGCCATGTCTTGACGGCTTTTCGGAAGGCCAGCAGGGTGGGGATGGTTCGGGTCTCTGGGGGAAGTTGGTTCCAGAGTGCGGGGCCCCCCACAGAGAAGGCCCTCCCCCTAGGGCCCGCCAGCCGGCATTGTTTGGCTGACGGGACCTGGAGGAGGCCCACTCTGTGGGCCCTAACCGGTCGGAGGGAAGTGTGAGGCAGAATGCGGTCCCGAAGGTAACCTGGTCCTAGGCCATGTAGGGCTTTAAAGATGGTGATCAACACCTTGAATTGTACCCGGAGACCGATGGGCAGCCAATGCAGCTGGCGGAATATAGGTGTAACGTGGGTGTACCTTGGCACACCCACCACAGCACGCGGTTTATTTTGCACACCATTTCCTACAGGTAGCATGCTAAGCATTTTCCAATGGAGATAAACATTCAGCTGGGATTCTTCTTAGTACTCAGATGCCTTATCCAAAATATATGTCTTGCATCTTGTTCATATTTTTATTTTGTTTCTCCTAGTACATATTGAACATTGGGCATTATCTAACAAAATGAAATTCAATGGTGAAAAAAGTTAGGTTCTACATTTAGGCAAGAAAAAACGCACAGGTAGAGTATATGTGGTATCTTGCTCAATAGTAGTAACTGTGAGAGGGATCTTGGAGTCCTAGTGGACAATCACTTAAATATGAGCCAGCAGTGTGCTGCAGCTGCCAAAAAAGCCAACACAGTTCTAGGCTGCATAAACAGGGATAGAATCAAAATAACGTGAATTGTTAATACCACTTTATAATGCCTTGGTAAGGCCACACTTGGAATACTGCATTCAGTTTTGGTCACCACAATGTAAAGATACTGAGACTCTAGAAAGTGCAGAGAAGAGCAACAAAGATGATTAGGGGACTGGAGGCTAAAACATATGAAGAACGATTGCTGGAACTGGATAAGTCTAGTCTTATGAAAAGAAGGACTAGGGGAGACATGATAGAAGTGTTCCAATATCTCAGGGGCTGCCACAAAGAAGAGGGAGTCAAGCTATTCTCCAAAGCACCTGCGGGTAGGACAAGAAGCAATGGGTGGAAACTAATCAAGGAGAGAAGCAACTTAGAACTAAGGAGAAATTTCCTGACAGAACAGTTAATTAGTGGAACAACTTGCCTCCAGAAGTTGTAAATGCTCCAACACTGGAAGTTTTAAAGAAGAGATTAGATAACCATTTGTCTGAAGTGGTGTAGGGTTTCCTGCCTAATCAGGGGGTTGGACTAGAAGATCTCCAAAGTCCCTTCCAACTCTGTTATTCTATTCTATATATTACTATATTATTACCAGTTTTCATTTTTTAAAGGAGCTTGAGAAAAGAAACAGTCTAGTGGCATCTGCATGAGGGCCAAAATCTAAATCTGCAAGTAAGTGGGAGTGGCAACAAAAACATATCTCTGTCCCTTTTGTACATGACACCCCACAGATGGCCATACATGATGCACCCATTGTTATGTTAGCAACAACCCAGTGAAGTATGACTGGTAGGCTCATTCCAGATTTTTAGGGAAGAGCCAATCTGTTGTAGAAAAAAACCAAGAGAATTTAGGCAACGTCAAAACTAACACATTTTATAGCATAAACTTTTGTGAATAACAATAGCAATAGCACTTGAACTTATATACAGCTTCATAGTGCTTTACAGCACTAATTAACCATTTATTACATTACAGCAGGAGTTCTTAACTCCCTGAAATTTATCCTCTGTATATAGATTTTAGGGGTTAATAAACTTGGATGGGTGGAAAGTTGCAACTATATTTTCACATATTATTACCGGTAGTTTGTTATTTTAAAATATTTTAATATTTTAATTATCAGTTATCTGAGCATAACTGGTAATACAATACATATGTATGTATTTTAATTTAAACATATTTTTCTAAGAAGAGGTTTGTAGATTTTACTAGACTAGACTCTCAAATGGGTCCAAGGCAAAAAAAAAAAAAAAAGGTTAAGAACCACTGCTTTAGAGGTGCATGAAAATTAAGAGGATTTCAATGCAAAAGTGCAGACAATGAAAATTATGTACAGATAGTGGCCATTCACAAAGCATAATATAATACATAATTTATGAGTTAATTCATACATAATGATGTTCACACAGTACTGAGCCAATAATTAATCAACCATATTTTAATCCACCCATTTCATTCAAAACCAGCCCTTGTATTAATAATAATAATAATAACAACAAAGTTGGAAGGGACCTTGGAGGTCTTCTAGTCCAACCCCCTGCCTAGGCAGGAAACCCTACACTACTTCAGACAAATGGTTATCCAACATCTTCTTAAAAACTTCCAGTGTTGGAGCATTCACAACTTCTGGAGGCAAGCTGTTCCACTGATTAATTGTCCTAACTGTCAGGAAATTTCTCCTTAGTTCTAAGTTACTTCTCTCCTTGTTTAGTTTCCACCCATTACTTCTTGTTCTACCTTCAGGTGCTTTGGAGAATAGTTTGACTCCCTCTTCTTTGTGGCAACCCCTGAGATATTGGAACACTGCTATCATGTCTCCCCTGATCCTTCTTTTCATTAAACTAGAAATACCCAGTTCCTGCAACCGTTCTTCATATGTTTTAGCCTCCAGTCCCCTAATCATCTTTGTTGCTCTTCTCTGCACTCTTTCTAGAGTCTCAACATCCTTTTTACATCGTGGCGACCAAAACTGAATGCAGTATTCCAAGTGTGGCCTTACCAAGGCATTATAAAGTGGTATTAACACTTCGCGTGATCTTGATTCTATCCCTCTGTTAATGCAGCCTAGAACTGTGTTGGCTTTTTTGGCAGCTGCTGCACACTGCTGGCTCATATTTAAATGGTTGTCCACTAGGACTCCAAGATCCCTCTCACAGTTACTACTGTTGAGCAAGGTACCACATATACTGTACCTGTGCATTTTGTTTTTCTTGCCTAAATGTAGAACCTTACTTTTTTCACCATTGAATTTCATTTTGTTTGATAGCGCCCAATGCTCAAGTCTGTCAAGATCCTTCTGTATCTTGAGCCTATCTTCTGGAGAGTTGGCTATTCCTGCCAGTTTGGTGTCATCTGCAAATTTGATGAGTTCCCCATCTATTCCCTCATCCAAGTCATTGATAAAGATGTTGAAGAGTACTGGGCCTAAAACAGAGCCTTGGGGTACTCCACTGCAAACTTCCCTCCATGTAGATGCAGTTCCATTGAGCACTACACGTTGAGTGCGGTTGGTTAGCCAGTTTTGAATCCATCTGATGGTGTTGCTGTCCATCCCACATTTTTCTACTTTATCTAGAAGTAGGTTATGGTCTACTTTATCAAATGCCTTACTGAAGTCCAAGTAAACCACATCGACAGTATTCCTCTGGTCCACTAATTTTGTCACTTTGTCAAAGAATGTAATAAGATTAGTCTGGCATGATCTGTTTTTGACAAACCCATGTTGGCTTTTGGTTATTACTTTGTTTGCTTCTAGGTGTTCATTGATTCGTTGCTTGATTATCTTTTCCAGAATCTTCCCTGGTATTGAGGTCAGGCTGATAGGTCTGTAGTTTCCTGGATCTGTTTTTTTTCCCTTTTTTGAAGATGGGAACTACATCAGCTCTTTTCCAGTCCTCTGGCAGTTAAAGTAGTTTGTAGTTCTGTTACAGGTGAATCCAGAAAATTGAAATACTGTATCCTATGATTAAGTTAACCATGAGTGTATCGTGTGAATGAAGCCACATTGTGATAAACTGCCTTATTCTTTGTTGAATATATAAGAAATTTATATCTCCTAATGAAGGGTTTTACATGCAGTCTCCTGACCTAAACCTGCCACTTGAATCATTCCTACCACAGGGCGAAGATCTATGTTAAAATCAGAGGTGGGTTCCTGCCGGTTCGGACCGATTCTATAGAACCGGTAGCGGGAATTTCCCCCCACTCACCGAATCGGCAGTGATGGCCAGCTGGACATGCCCCTGAACCGGTGCTCTTGGCGGCGCCATAGGTGCCGCCATCTTGTTTTTTGCTTCTGTGCATGCGCAGGAGCTGGGTTTTTAGCACTGCGCATGCACGCCCCCGTGCGGCGCACCCACGCAGTGTGCAAGGCGCGCGCACCTGTGCGGCGTGTGAGGAAGCGAACCGGCAGCGAAGTAAGCCAGAAACCACCCCTGGTTAAAATGTAACATGTAAAGATTTTATATGGTTTTCAGAAAACATTTTTCTTTAACAAAGTCTCTTGAGGTACCGTAGTTTTAATTTTTTTTCCCCAAAGAGAAAGCTGTTATTTGTTCTGATCGTGAAGATTTCCATGACAACCGGAAAAATGTCAAATAAGGGAGTGAAAGATTCTCAAACTTAACAGAAGAAAGGGTTTCTGGCCACACTACTTAATTGGAATCCTTTAGGGTTTATTTATTCTGTTTACCACCAATTTAACTTCCCTGCCTAATTAGCACCCCAAAAGAACACTTTTGTTAAAGATTCTCTAGTATAAGTCCCGAGGGGAGGCCTGTTTGCATTCAGTATGTCAAAGTGGACTTTCCCTAATTACACTAACATTAATGCTGTTTCCCTATAATTTGCTTTCCTATGTGAGGTCTGGAAAGAGCTTTTGCCCTACATGAGGCAAAGTCCAGCAAACAGAAAAGCAGCCTATCAGAAATACTACCAAACTTCTCTTTTTGTAGTTACTCTTTGATTCAAGCTGCAGGAACCCCAGCACATATTGCTTAGCATCTGGCAGGATGCCATTACCTCCAGCCTATGAGCACTGTTTGGCTTCCCCTGTACTGTATAAAAGAATAAAACAACATTGAGAACTGGTACAGGAACATGAGGTAAAGGGATGATACAAGCACTTTTAGGATATTATTCAGAATGACAGATCGAAAAGCCAGGCAGTTCAAATGCTAGGATCATAAAAGTACCCCTAGATTAGTAACACCCCACATGCCAGTAGTGGTTCTTTTATTATTGTCATCACTGAAACAGCCACCTGTCCCTGAGAGCAATTTGTCTTTTGCCTCACACGACCTGACAGCATCTTCCTTCTGACAAAAACAGTTTTTGGCACACTGTTCCCTTTGCTTAAGACCAGGGAACTTAGCAACCCGACCCAAGGATCCTATTGCATTGGGAGGCCACATGAATATTTAATTAGGTGAGTAATCCTTTTTATCTTAAAAAAATCTCCATTACACTTTTGATACTGCATATATTCATAAAGCACTCCAAGATAACATAGGACTAGCTATTGCAATGTTATAGAAGGCAGGAGCAGAGTGAGGATTTTTCCAACCAGTTGAGACAAAAAAGTAATCAGGTTTTGGAGACTGCAGGTTCAGTTTCTTAATCGTATATTGGGGTGTCAAACTCGATTTCATTGAGGGCCACATCAGGTTGTGTTTGATCTTGGGGGGGGGCAGGGGGCGTGGCCAGGGGTGGGTTCGGACCGGTTCGGACCGGTTCGCCCGAATCGGTAGCGACCCGCTGGTGACGTCACGATGACGTCACTGAACCGGATCTGTTGGTCCCGGTCCGTGGGTGCCGCCATCTCTTTTTTTGCATTTTTTAAAAAAAATTTCCTTCTGAGCATGTGCAGAGCTGAGTTCCGGCACTGTGCATGCGGTCGCCATCTTTTTTTCAGCTTTGTTTTTTTTGCCACGCGGCGTGGGAGGAAGCGAACCGGCAGCAAGGTAAGTTAGAACCCACCCCAACTCAACGTCATTCGGGTCAGGGTCACCTATGGTGGCCTGAGCGCTCTGCCAGAGAAAACGGGCTCCCGAGCTCTGTTTTCAGCTGTGACAGTCTCCTGCAACTCTCTGCCAGTGAAAACGGAGCTTGAGAGGGCCGCGTGCAACAGCATTGAAAAATGTGACTTATGACCATTTTTTCACACTTACGACCGTTACAGCAACCCCATGGTCACATCATCCAAATTCACATGCTTGGAAACTGGTTCATATATATGACAGTTGCAGTGTCCTGGGGGGGGGGGTTATGTGATCAGCTTTTGCAACCTTCTGACAAGCAAAATCAATAGGAAATCCAGATTCACTTAACAACCGTCTTACTAATTTAACAACTGTAGTGATTCACTTAACAAATGTGGCAAAAGAAATCACCAAAAGGGGCAAAACTCACTTAACAAATTTCTCACTTAACAACAAAAAATTTGGGCTCCATTGTGGTCATAAGTTGAGGAGTATGTCAGCTCTAGCTTCTCGGGGCTGCCATTTGGACAGGGGAAGCCTACCGTCGCTGACATTTGGGAATGGGGGAACCTGCCGACGTTCGCTGCTACCAGAACCATAGACAATGAGCCCAATGTTGGCTAAGCCTGGAGATGCCAACCCACTGATGGTGTTGCGACACCCAGCTGGCTAGCGGGCGTCGTCGGGCACATGCGCAGAGCGCTAAGAAGCCGAGCTACCGTGGTTTGAGTTGAGCGATGCCAGGAGGGGGTGGAGCTGTGGGGTGGGGCGCGCACTACAGTTTAAAAATGAGAGCACCGGGTGTTTGCTGCTGACAAAGTTTTCGTTCTGAGAATGATTGTTGGTGAGTGCCAGGGGTCTAGGAATTAAAGGACTTCGTGTACGAGTCATTGTGTTCAAGCCTTTGTTCTATCACTGTCCTGGAACCTGACAGACTACCCATACCATTCGTTTTTGTCAATTATGGGGATGTTGGATGAATAAAAAAAAAAGATGGCAGCTACAACTGCACAATCAAAGTCTCTTTTTAATAGTGTTGAAGAACACAGAAAAAGATCTTTAATCATACTGTTGTACCCAACATCTTGCCTTTTTTATCCCCTTCCCCAGAAGATACCTTGGTCATTTGGTTCCATTTTTACTCTGGCCAATCACTATGGAAGTCATCTTTGATTGGGTAGCCTTATAAATTAAATAACATCAACTGTGGAAATATTTTAATCACTTTATTTGGTACAAATATCTGTAAATTGAAAGTATCTTCAGCATTTATTTTTTGTAAGTTGCAATTTGATAATAGAATAATATAATTTCTTGGGAAGGCTAATCTATTTGTATTTCTTTTTTACTTTCATGAAGCATCTTAGTTCTGGGTGTGTTTTTAATTCCCTCTAAAATCTATTGACTACCTGGATAACAATCTCCTAAATGTAAAAAAAAATAGAATAGAAAGTGTAGAGCATATTCATATGTATTTAAATTGAGAGTGAAAATTCAGTACATTTGATAGGATCATATTGAGTAAAGTTTGTGACCTTGAAGACAAGCATATAGTGCATTACTGGGAACAGAGTGAGGCTCATTGTGATTTGGCTGTGCCGGGAAATTGATGATGTAGAGAACACAAACTTTTAATACAATTCTTGGCATTCAATAACTACAATTCCTAGGAATTTGGAGGAGAAATCATTTTAATTAAAATGGTGAGAACTTGGAATACAGTTTCTCAAATCTATTCTTAGAATTCTTGATTTTAAAAATTCTTGATTTTAATCAAGTGTTATTAAAAACTGAAACCATGAATTTTAGAACAGTTGATTTTAATAAACTAAGAGAAAAAGTAAGGCAGATGCCACTTTGTTGCCTAATACTTTAAGCACTTCATTGCATTGGCTGAATAGAAAAAAAAATGTTTCTGAGCAAACATACTTCATATGGCATCCTGCCTTTTGATCTGTTGATTGTAGAACTGATAGAATAATTGTAATATTAGCTAATAGTAAATAATCAACCTGTCTATTGCTTATTGACTAATCATTTCTAGACTTGCAAGACTTAAGCAACTTCTTAACTCTTACAATATATTGCATCTAGCTGGTTATTCTTGCACAAATGGAAGGATGAGACTAGAGTTTAGGAAAGCGAGGGAAGGGTAACAGAAGCTACTAATTTAAACAAATTCGGGTCTCTAAGGTCTGGAGGAACTGGTGGAAACACCACTCTCAGTAGTGCAGGTAGTCCTAGACTCACAATAATTCATTTATTGACCATTCAAAGTTACAACGGCACTGAAAAAAGTGACCTTTGACTGTATTTAATACTTACGAACCATTGCAACATCCCCATGGTTACGTGATCAAAATTCTGACACTTGGCAACTGACTCATATTTATGACGGATGCAGTGTCCCAGGGTCATGTGATCACCTTTTGCAACTTTCTGACAAGCAAAGTCAATGGGGAAGCCAGATTCACTTAGCAACCCTATTACTATGTTAACAACTGCAGAGATTCAGTTAACAACTGTGGCAAGAAAGTGGGGCAAAACTTATTTAACAACTGTCTTGCTTAGCAGCAGAAATTTTGGACTCAGTTGTGGTCATAAGTCAGGGCTTACCTGTATTTAAAAATACCTGAGAAACTTTAAAGGATTTGGAAAAGTAGAGAGAACAAATGCCCCCATCCTCAAAAATGAGAAAGGGAAGATCTGAAAAAAAAACCACCCTATAGATCTGTCAAATTGAAATCTACACTGGGCAGGCTCTCAGACAATTATGAAACAACATTATTTGTGAGCACCTGAATGAGCATGCTTTCGTAATTAATAAAAGTCAGCATGGGTTCGGCATAAACAAATTATGGCAGGTTAACCCTATTTTCTTCTTTGGCAAAATTACTGGTTTAGAAAATTAGGGAAAAGCCACAAATAGTATATACCTGGACCTCAGCAAAGCTTTCAACAAAATTTCTCATGTTTTCCTTAACCATGTGGTAAAGTTATCACTATTCAATGGATTGTAATTTAGATAAATGACCACATCTGAGGAGAATTTTTACCATTTTAGCTTCGAGGAATAGCAATAGCATGTAGACCTACAAGTATATACTGCCCCACAGAGCTTTACAGCCCTCTCTGGGCAATTTATAATGTCATCATATTGCTCCCAGAAAATCTGGGTCCTTATTTTACCAACCTCAGAAAGGTGGAAGGCTGAATCAACTTTAAAACCCATCAGGATTGAACTCCAGGCTGTGGGCAGAATGCATCAATGGAGTACTACAGGGATATGTCCTGGGTGCATTTTTATTAATGACTTAGATGAGGGGATTAAGGATTAGTTGATAAGTCTGAAGATGATTTATCAAACTGTCAAACTGGGAGAACTCACTAGTAGGGGAATGACATGATTCAGAAAGATCTAGGGAGTGTTAAGGAGAATAAATCTCCATAGAGGCGATGTTTGATCTTTCTCTTAGAACTCGGACATTTAGAAATAAAGCTGAAGTTAAAAGTCTAAGAGAAAATATTTATTTCGGTACAAAGACAATAAATTCTGAATAATTACATTCTTGCTAATTAAATGCGACCGCTCCTGGTCAGAGCCAAACCACAAGAGAATAATGGAGAATCAGGAATGCACACATGCGTACAATTCACATCACATGTTCTGCCTGCATTGGAATGTACCATTAATATTAGGATAGGGGTGCATCACCCTGCATATACATACAACTGACAATATTCACTACATGACAGGGAGGCTTGAGCAGTGGGCTGAAATTAATAAGATGAAATCTAATGGGAAAATGTAAACTTCTGCATCTGGATAGGAAAACTAAAGGCACAATTATGGGATGGAGGTGATGAAGACCTGGCTTGGCAGCAACAGATGTAAAAAGGATCTGGGGCTCCTTCCTCCTTCACTCAACTGAGTGAAGCAGGTACTAAAAAGCCAAATGCAATCCTGGGGTACATTAACAGAAGAACATTTGTCCATTACATGGGAAATACTTTTTCTATTCTCCCCACCTTGAGCACATTAAAGTTCTGAGCACAATAGTTCAAACAGTGATGGACTAGAGCAGTGGTTCCCAACCTTTTTTTGGCCATGCCCCACCTAAGCATGTCTAAAATCCTGATTCCCCCCCGCCCCATGACATATAATTCTTACTATTCAAAAAATGAACTCCTACTCACAAGGAGAAAGCCTAAAAGGCCATTAACTTGGTTTAAACAAGGTTCCAATTGCCCCCATTAAAAATCAAATTGCCCCCCTGTGGGGTGTGGGTGGGCCCCACGTTGGGAACCACTGGACTAGAGCAAGTTAAGAGCCGGGATGTCAGAATGGTTGAGAAACAATGACCCAAGAGGAATGGTTAAATAATGTCAATATGTTTACCCCTCAGAAAAGATGACGAAGAGGAGATATAATGGTCTTCAAATATCTGAAGGGTTGTCACACGGAAGAGAGAGTAATTCTATATTGCCTCAGAAGTCTGGACTACAACCAATAGGTTAACATTACCAAGAATGAGGTTCAGGCTAAACATCATGAAGAATTTCCTGACTGTACAAGCTGTCATCTAATAGAATAGACTGCCACGTGAAAGGTCTCCTCTGCTGGGGTCATCCGTCAGAGATGCTGTAGTGCGTCCTGCTGAGTGTCTTCAGGAGGGTGGGTGGGGGCAAATATTAACTGCACAAATTATATTAATAAGGTAACCCATAATACAATACTAAATAAATGAAATTTAAATGTTAATTGTAAGACAATTTAGAGGGTTAAATAGAAAAGCAAGGAAGTATAGATTATAAAATGACATCAGTAGGCAATTATAGTTATTTTTATTAGTTAAGGTTGGTAAAGTAGGGTCCACTTTATGTAACACTCAATTATAATTTGTAAGTGTAAATGGCTCATCAATATATGCCATCAGAAAGAAATGTGTAATTTTATATCATTTCCAATTTCATAACATTAAACTAAAAAGCTGGTTAACAAGTTTGTGTCTTGGCATTATACAGTATGTAGTTTTTAAATTGGTATCTCACTTAGTCTAATCTCACACATAACAGTTATGGTTTTAAACATACTAAAGTTTACCCAAATTAATTTATATGACACATTAAGCCATAAACTAGCTAAAGAAAATTGATTTGCACAATACATTAAGCAAAATGCAGTAATTGTAATATATCTTGGGTGTTGTGTGGTTCCAGAATTGTTGGGTTAACCAATTCAGAATATGCCATTTTGTATTTGCAGAAAATAGAATGTAAACATAGCAGCTTTGGCTTCAAATTTCAGCTTCAAGTAAAGTGATATTAATTTTGGATTTGTGTAATAGAGTAAACCAAACATCCTGGCTAAAGATTCTTGTTGATCTGCTTGTCAACTGGGCTTTGAGGCTTAGCATGTGATATGAATAGAGAGATTGTTTTTCAATGGAGTTAGCTCAGTTCTATAACTAATAGTTACCATGGTTGGGCTGATATATCATATTGAGTCATGCTTTACTTAACCATGCTATATTGACTTAGTGGCTGAATGCACACAACACACTCACTCTAAATGAGTCTGTATCAAGCTCAGTACCGTAAGTGAATCAGGCATATACAGGTAATCCTCGACTTATGACCCAAATTGAATTGAACCCCAAATTTCCATTGCTGAACCACACAGTTGTTCAGTGGGTTTTGCCCTATTTTACAAACTTTGTTGTTTAGTGAATCACTGCAGCTGTTAAATTAGTAGCACTGTTCGTATGTGAATCTGGCTTCCCCATTGACTTTGCGTGTCAGAAGGTTGCAAAAGATTAGGGTTATGGTTGACATGACCCTGGGATACTGCAACCCTCATAAATACATGTCCGTTGCAAAGCATCCAGATTTTGATCATGTGACCACAGGGATGCTGCAACAGTTGTAAGTGTGAAAAATGGCCATAAGTCACTTTTTTCAGTGCCTTTGTAACTTCAAACAGTCACTAAACCAAGTCAGGAACTACCTGCATGTCCTGCAATCAAGTGTGGTATATGATCATGTGAATCAGAGTCTAGAGTTGAAAAAGCAATCTAGTCAGTCCTTCAACCCCACACTATTAGCATTCTATGTATCGGCTCACATAACTAATCTGCCAGGAGACTATAAAAAGAGTAGGTGAATCAGAAAAGGGATTCACAGATTTCACTTTGAATGTGATTATCTAAAAAAAATAGCTACCATCATTGAGACTTTAACTGTAATTACATATTGGGTGGATAAAATCATTTATTAATATAAAAAGGTTCTCATTATAGGGAACACTTTTACGATTGCTAGATCTTTGGTGCTATCCAAAACTGGGCTTCTAGCTGCTGGATTGGGCAAGTCTTGGGTAAAATGCACTGAGCAATCTCATTGGAGCTATTTAACAATGTAGAAAGCAGCCAGAAAAAAAATCTCAGTGCAACAGGCAAGGTCTGAAGAAAAAGGAAGGACACGTACAAGCTGAGGGAAACCACAAGCATTTCCACCCTCTTTCCCCACCACACTGACCTAGTTACCATGGCAACCAGCATGCTCCAAATCTACTGAGAACACTACCTAGTAAAAATTCTTTGAAATATTCCTGTGTTAAATTAGGAATGTGATGTCTTGGAGCTGATAAATTAGCCATAATCTCCTCACAGGTTTCTGAACAAACTGAAATGTCCAATTCACCTGTCACACAATTAAGATGGAGACAACACCAAGGTTTCCTGGAAAGACAATGCATTCCAGTTAAATTAAAAAAATAAGTGACTTACCAGTTGGTGCATACAGCGTAGCTTTCTGTAGTCTTGGATTCAGTTTTCATAATTCTCAGCCAACCATCCAGAGGTCATTAAGCTGGAGAAGCCTGGTTTACAACATAACAATTTATGCTAGGGTATTGTGTTCACATGACATTCCAAGTCATAATGTAGTTTGGTTTTGGAATATCATGATCAGTAAAACCAGTGTATTCAGTAAATTATGAATAATAAAGCATGGCTTAGTGTAATGTGAATTCAGTCCTTATGGTACTGATACTTTTAAACTGTGAGGTGGAAAAAACTGACAGAACATTTTGGTAGTCTTGAGCCTACCAAAATAGTAGTAATAGTAGTATAGTATTAATAGTAATAGTAGTATAGTAGTAATAGTAATAACATTGTAGCAACTGTGGGTATTGTGAAACAATTAAAATGTTAGACATGGCTGGATTAAATTTACAGAATTTTCCCAAATGCACTAAAAGCAGACAGCTACATATGAGGTGGATACCTGCTTCATTTACCATATTTTCAGTTATAATTAGAAAAACTAACAGTCATTTTTAGTATCGGGGAGTTGTATTTGCAACTTCCTGCCTCAGTTACAGTTCCTTAATGCATAAAGCAAATACTTTGGTGTTTACAAATGGCTCCTCTATTGAAACTTCACATTCCTATTTTGTCACAAATATCACAGAATAAGAGACACAACTGAAATAAAAAGATTGATATATTTTTATTCAGAAGAGTTAAGTGTGGGCATTTAATTCTTTATTATAACAAAGTTATGAACCTGACTTTGTTTTGAAACCTAAAACCGTAAATATTAAAAAGTTAAAACTAAGTCCAATAAGATGAACAGAATCACAGTTTATGGTCTGAAAGAGCATGAACAAAGTCGGAAACATATCTTATTTTACTCATATACTTTTTACAAAAACAGAGACTAATATATGAATACAATCTTGCAAATTTATGTACCTAACTTAGGTATATGTTGTTTTATCTGAAAAATAGAACCAACTTGCTAAAAAGTAATATATGAAAATCCTACAAGCATTTCCTATTCTGTAGTTGTACCTCCACCAAGTGAAGCAGAGCTTTCACATTTTGGAACATAAGATGGGATTACCTCCTCATGGTTTGCTTGACAATGCTTATTCACTAAACCACAATAGCTGGGTTTCCTAACATATTAAGCAAAACCCAAACAAATTATAGTGTAAGTAATGTATGAACCTAGTTTAAGTGCTCACTACCAAAACATTGTTTTTTCCAATGCAAGATGCTCACACTTACACGATTGCTGTCTTCTCAAATAAATTGCAGTGTTAGGTGAGCTTGTAGCTCAAGTACCAGACTGCAGGAACTTCCTAAATACTGAAGTTAGTCTATGTGGAGAAAAGTCCTTGCAGAATATGGTATCTCTTATTCTCAATCATCCAGGTATTACATGATATAGCTAAGTGTCATGATATTGTGTTAGGTTTTGCAATAGTTTGCTACAAGTTTGGCAAAACTCATAATTAGAAAGTAAAGGCAGCCTCAGATAAATTTGTAGCATTAGTGTTAATTGGCAGCTATTAGCATGACAAATTATAGTGTATCAATAATTTCTTTCTCAGATGCAAATACTGTAGATTATGCTGGCCTTGCAAACTCCCATTTTATTCAGCTTCTAAGCTTCCTTTTATTGCATTTTTTACCCCCTACTTTGTCTCAACAATGCAAATATATTACATCAACAATACTGGGAAAGGAAAATTGTTAATTAACACTACTGATTTGTTGCATCCTGTTAAAGCCCTAACCAGCTAAAACCAATATTATAGACGATCTATTTGCCTACATCTGTGAAAACAAATTTGTCATAAATAAGACAGCAGAATGGGTTAAACAAACTACTCTTTGGACTGAATTTGCTGTACAATAGTTGCTCCTCATGACTCTTCATACCATGTGATGGAAACAGAACTGTGAAACGTAGAAATTATCTCCTATGTAAAACAAATGTAAATCAATATTTGCCAATTCAAAGAAGCAGAATAATTTGCAGTGGTAGCATTTAATAATATTATTTTCCTGGCTTGCTAAATAATATTCCAGAATTCCAGTTATTTCCTTCAGGTCATTATTTATGACTCTTCCCCTGTCCAATTACACACTTTAAATTACTTTCAAAATTGTTATTGTCTTGCTCAAATCTTTTCCTCCCCTACTTGTTTTATATAACTCCTCTGCACAACTCAACTGAATATGGTATTATACTTCAGTCTTCTGCAAAACGTGGTCTTGCACCATTGTCAGATTCCAAATTCCATTAATCCTGTTATTATAATGGTAGCTGAAGTAATTTGGAGAATACTGAGATAGGGAAGCCTGCCATATAAAATAATGCCTATTGTTTTCTCCGATTCCTTGTTCATTCAGGTTTCACAATACTAACCCTCCCCCACCACAACCTGGTGCCTCACCAAATATGGTGATAACAAATTCCAGATTTATAGGTAGTTCATCTGTCTTGGGAATAGGTAGTTCATCTGTCTTGGCATAATTTCAGGGGCATCTACAGGGATATGTGTCAAAAATGCAGGAGGGCAGCAAGAAGCAACACCTTGATTTCTTTTTAGCCCCTTGTAGATGCTCCTACAGTAGGAGTCCCCAAACCCTGGGCCTCGGACTAGTACCGGCCTGTGGCTTGTTGGAAACCGGGCTGCACAAGCAGTGGATGAGCGAGCAAAGCTTCATTTGTCCATGCATAGGATTTAGGTTGCCCCCTAAATCATTTCCCCCAACCCCGCCCCTCTGTAGAAGTCATTTTTTTCTTCTGAGCCAGAAGGGTTGGGAACTGCTGCCCTATAGCATTTGTTTAATTATTTGTTCTTCTAGATTTTTGTTATCAACATCTGAATATTTAAAATGGACATAGATCATTCTATCCTGCTTTTTATTTTTTACATTTGTTTCTCCCTAATTTTGAGAATTAGACTTTTAAAAATATCTCCAAACCTTCCACTTAAATTTTATAAATTTGTAAATGACATCTACAATACCTCTTCACTCTTCATGCCTAACCTTTTGCAGCAATTCTAACTAAACTAAACTATTAAACTAAACAAAACAAAACAAAACTAAACTTTGCAGCTTTTATAAACTAAAACATAGCATAGCTGGCTAGGGAATTCTGGGAGTTGAAGTCCACCCCTGAATTCATGAACAGGATTCTGGGGGATTCAGAGGCATTGGCAATTTTTTATCATCAAATGCTAGAGACCATAATGACACCAATCTCTACCATGTTCTATTATGAATATCCCCAATGCTGGATTAACAATGTATAGTTCTTCACCTAAAAATGGACTTTGACTGGATTGTTTAGTGTTAATAACTAAATAACAGATTCTGGGGAAAAAAGGAGGGAAATAGTAGGGAAAAATAATGTGAGCAAAAACCAATTATTTTCATTAAACATTCTTTGGTATAGTGTTGGGGTTTGTTGTAAAGCTTTTCCAGAAAAATATGACTCTTCAGGAAGAAGTTGAAATAAGGGAAATGGAAACAGGTGTTTGGGGAACCAATACTAGGCCAAGTGGCTGAAAGTGAACAGAAGAGAGCAGCAGACTGACACACAAAATGTTTCAGTATACAATATAGGTATCTCTAGATTGCAGCAAGAAATGTGAAAAATAGTAAGATTACAAAAATAAAATGAGCAAACTAAGTCTCTAAAAAGTTTTTAAACAAGAATGAGAAAATATATACAGAATCTTACAAAAAGAAGGAAGCTAGTTTAGTGACTTAAGTTACTTTTTCCAAGCAATGAGAGGTGAGTACTGTTGCTGGCGAATACTGTATGAAAGTGAGAGTAAGAAAAGACATGAGACAAAACCACCCAAACGAGAGAACAAGGTATTATGTGATATCCATTTAAAAAAGAAAAAAAAGTGAAGGACTGTGTTTAGTAATACACCGATCAAGGAGAAGACCAAGACTTCCAGAGCACATGGGATTAAACAAAGATTAAAATCCAATTTAGGAGTGTAAATATCAGATGTAATTTAATGTATCTAAATGGATAAATTGCTTTTTAGGTTGTTTAAAGCGGCAATCGTTCTTACACTTATTTGCCCCATTAAAACAATGGGGCTTTCTTCTGAGTAAGCATGGATAGAATTTGAGCAGCCAAGAAGGTGAATTGAGCTAAACATGGATGACAGCCGTTTGTTCCCTCTGCAGTCATTTCCCACCACTATGCTACTGGTAGCCACGCCTCAAACAATCACCGAAGCACTAAAGATTGACCTACGAAGAACCGCCCTCTTTCTCCAAAATGCATTGGTTGCCTAAGATGCCAATCTTTGCTCTTTCTCGAACGCGAGTCCATTGGCTGTGGCCATTTCGGGCGGAGTGGGGGAGGCTAATTGAAGAGCGGGAGCTAGGGCGTCAGTTGAGAAGATTAAAAAAAAGTCTTACGCCTCCTTTGAAACACCGCCCTCCACTTGAGTCTCCATTGGCGGAAACTGGCTGTCAGTTCTTATTGGCTGAGGATGCTCCGTTGGCTCTGTTCTTATTGGCTGAGGATGCCGCAAGTGGATGTTTCAGACCTTAGCGGTGGCCGCTCCCTCCCGGCTTGAAACCTCGCTGCTGCCGGTGAGTTAGAGGCGTCGAAGCTGGAACAACGCAGCGGGTGGGGCGCTGGGGCTCTCCGAGAAGGTATTAGTTATCAACTCTAGTCTTTCTGGCGTAAGAAAAAGGAGTCGCGTCGTCGTCGTCTTTAAAGCTTTTGGCCGGACTCAGGTGAAGTCCCAGCTTGGAATTGGTGCGGGAAAGGACGGGAAACGTACAATACGGCGCATGGTTTTCAGTTTGGCGCCCGCGGGTTAAAGGTTCATTGAGAGGCGGGCGGGTGTGGCTTAACTTCGAAATTCCCTTTTTATGCCAAGTGCGCTGGAGTCCAGGAAGTGCCACCCATTGAGGACGTCGCCTTTTGGGGAAGGTGTAGCCTTTCACCTTCTCTGCCTGGGGCTAAGGAAGCGTCTTCCACGCGCAGGGCCAAGGGAACGGTTGCTCTCACGTTTTCTTTCTTTGATGCTCTAGGTAGCATATGCCTTCTCTCCTGCCTTGCTCCGACTTCACCCTTCCCACCCGGCGGCAACCGGGCAGAAAGAATTTTAAACTGAAAAGTGGGCTGAGAAAAAGCAGCCGGTCAGGTGATTTCTCTCCCCCACCCCCCTTACCTTTCTCTTACTTTCTATTTTTCTTTTGAAACGACTAGATTTTTTTTTAAGGCTTCCTTGGGAACGGTTAAATCTGCTTTCCTCTCGCGTCCGCGCTTGCAATTGGTCCCCGCACCTTAGGTGATCGTGGGGAGGGGGGGAGGCTTTGCGACCCTCCCCCTTAAGTTGCTTAGAAGGCCCTTTTTGAAAATAGCGGAGAGAAAGACCGCTTAATGTGGTGGCAGCTGCTGTCAGGTCGGCGATCTGAGTCACGGGCTGGCAACCTTGTTGCAGGCATTGCAATGGGCTCGGCTTCCGCCCGCCCAACTTGACTTCCTCGTTGGCTCTGCGTTAGTCAAGGCAGGGAAGGAGGAAGGAGTGACGGGGCAAGACGAAGCTTGTAAGTTAGAAGCCTGCAGCTTGCTTACCCCATTATTAAGTTGGACCAGATTCATCCTCTCTCTCTCTCTCTCTTAGCGAGCTTTTTACTTTTTTGGTTGATTAAAAAGGCGGTGGAATAGGCCTGCTGGATCAGGTTTTCTTCACATCTGGTAGGGTTCTGCATGCATAGCTAAGTCCTGCCAAAGCCATCATAGAAATGAGAAAATGATTTACAAACAAACGAACAAAATAGAGAAAACCGGGAAGAACATTGGAGCTGAGTTTCTTGCTTATAGGCTGCTAAAAGAAATGGTATATTTAGAATAAAAAGAAAACATAGGTACATATGCTTTGAGATGCTAGCTTATCCCTATCTGACATTACTTGCTCATGATGCATTGTGTGACTGGAACAAGGTTTTTTTTTAACACTGGCGTTTTTGTGTGTATTTGGCACTTTACCGTTGTTGTTGCAGCTTTTAAAGTTGTGGTCTGGATGCTTTAAAAGTATTGAGAGAAATGCATCCTTCAAATTGCACAGAAACCCTTTAGGATCCATGTCAGGCACACATTGGTTATCTTTTTAATATAGAGTAACACTATGGTAGTTTCATATCTTGATTGCCACAGTAATCTCTTCCAGTAGAAGAGTTTATATGCTATTTAACAAAAAGGGATTGGTTGAACTTTGCATTTTATCTTGCTTGTATTTTCTCTCAGTATATAATTTAAGGCTTGTATCCTGTCTTTTACACACTTTAGATAACATACCTAAGTGGCATAGGTTAAAATGAATACTTTCATGCAGTGTTTAAAAAGTTGTTGAATGTAGTTCATTTCTGCAAGGATAACTGTATTTAGCAACGTGCAGTCTAACTTGCTGGCACATTTGAGAAAAATAGCATCACGGTTGTGTTTATCTGGAATAGTGACTTCCATGTGTATAATTTAGTACCTGAACTGGCCACAAATAACTCCTGTGTATATATAAACCTGTTTATATTGATTGCAGCTTAATTCAGGATTTATGGAATAGCTTTTGCAAATGGTAAAACATGTTTTTCTGATAAATTTTTGAGCATTTTTGCTAATACTACCCTTTAAATTATGTAAGTAAAAAATTGGGGTGATAAAATAAGCATGTTCCCTTTTTGAGAAAAGCTAGTAAATGAACATAGATTCTTAGATTAACACAATCCTGCAAATAATGTTTCTCCCCTCAAGGATAGGTGTGTTACAATTGACTGCAAATAACAACTGTATAATCAGTTACTGCTTGCATAGAGATATGTTCTAACTTAGTCAACCAGGTGAAAAATAGGTTTAGGTACTTTCCCATTCCAATGAAAACTGCAGACCTTTGCATAGGCTTATAAAGTCTGACTCATGCAGTTGCTGTGTATGGAGACTAAAATTGTTTAATATATAAAGGTTGCTGCCTGGAAATTTGGTGCCATACAATACTTATATATTCAACTGAAATAAAATAATTTTAAAATCAATTCATTAATTTGTTAGCTGAATGGCTTAATATTCCAATATATAATACAATTATCCTTTTATGAGGTCAAATATAATGTTATATATTTGAAGTTGATGTGAGCTTGCTTGTTATTAAAGTTTGGGAAAAGTAACTAAACCTTTGTTTACATAGTTTTGGAAGCAACTGTTTAGCAGATAGGATTATATTAACAAGAGCATAGCTACAATAAATCTCATTCTTCATGTATGTATGTTTTGTTATTGCATTCTGAAAATGTTATTCTTTCTTTTGAATCAAATATTTATACCCTGCAATTTTCTTGTGTCCTTACCAGGTTCAATCCTGCTTTGCTTTTTCAAAACCAGGCAAGGTTGGCTAGGTGCTGCCATCTACTGTGATGAAGGCAACAGAAAAAAATATTTATAGGGCTACACTTTTATGTTTGATAGAGCAGTATTCTATTTCTGATTACTTTGACAATACCGTTTCCCCGAAAATAAGACCCAACTGGAAAATAAGGCCTAGCATGATTTTTCAAGATGCTTGTAATATAAGCCCTACCCCCCAAAATAAGCCCCAGTTAAGATAATCAGCCAGACAGTCACAATTAGTACCATATTTCCCCCAAAATAAGACCTAACCAGAAAATAAGCCCTAATGCATCTTTTGGAACAAAAAATAATATAAGACCTGGTCTTATTTTCAGGGAAACACTGTAGTTAACTCTCTAGCAAAGTGTAGATAACAGTTACAACATCCAAAAGAGACTATGCAGTATTTAATTACTATATGTACAAAGAATTACTACGGGTCAGTCCATTTTTCTCAATATCTGAGTGATAAATTTGACTTTGGCCTGCATAATATTTTAATACACAACCATAACTGTTCCCCACCCCCCTCTCTCCAAAACATGTGTGAATTTGCCTTGATTTAAACAATTGATAGTAAAGGAATAGTCCTAGTGATCATTGGTATATTATGCCATGTGCACATCATTGCACTTCATAACTTAAAGATGAAATTGTCATTCTGTTTAATAATGTAAAAAAATGTTTGGAAATTACATAATCCCTAGTTACTTTGAAAACATGACTATAAACCCAGAAATTAATTTGATACTAAAACCTATGGTTGCCAGTAAATGTATTACTACTAATTTGAGACCAAGAAAAAAATAATCATATAAAATCTGCCTTTTCCATACGTTTCTCAAGCTAGCATGAGATCTGCATTGTTCAAAAAGCCTAAGTGTTGATAGTAGTGGAATATTTGAATAGCATTTGACATAGTTTTTGATATTTTGGCATTAATTACAAGACAGTAAATTAACTCACAGAATGATAGCATAAATATAGTTCTGTTATATGCTTATACAATTAGCACTTAGCAATAGCAATAGCACTTAGACTTATATACCGCTTCATAGTGCTTTACAGCCCTCTCTAAGCAGTTTACAGAGTCAGCATATTGCCCCCAACAATCTGGGTCCTCATTTTACCGACCTCAGAAGGATGGAAGGCTGAGTCAACCTTGAGCCTGGTGAGATTTGAACAGCTGAACTGCTGAACTAGCAATCAACTGAAGTAGGTTGCAGTGCTGCTTTTAAACCACTGCGCCACCTCGGCTCTTGCAGGTTGTTCCCCTATATGTAAAACTTTGTCATGTTTTTTTTTTTGGTAGGAGAAAGGAATTACTTTAATATTTATATGATTCCATAGGGAGTTAGTTTTTTTATTTAAAAGATTCCAACTATTGGAAGATTCCAACATAAGTGTGCTTGAAGTACTTTTTGAAAATATGCTAGTTTTTGCTTCTGTTAGATACACTATTTCAGTGACTTAATCCAGTGGCTTTTTTGCTTAACTATAGAGAACACTTGAGTGTTTTGTGTCACTCTCAGAACTTGCCAAGATACTGAATGAGGATAGCTTGCAGATTTATGTGGTATTATCTTAAATTCGGGAAAGAAATGAGTCAGTGTTGCCCTAATGCAGGAAACAAAAATGCACATGGGAAATTCATTGCAGTAGATCTTTATGAGGTGCCATATTGAAGAAAGATTGCTTCCAGGGTACATGAGAGAGTTTCTGCTCCCCTCTTTTCCACTGTGGGTGGATGCTGGGATGATGCTAGCTTTGTTCTAAACCAGCGGTTCTCAACCTGGGGGTCGCGACCCCTTTGGGAGTCGAACGACCCTTTCACGGGACGGGAGACTTCGCCCGGACACCGCCGTTTGGGTTCTTTTACCCTCTGCTTTGCGCATGTGCAGAAGGTAAAAGAACCCAAATGGGGGTCGCGGCGATGGGGGGTCATGGTGGGAGGGGTGGGGGGGGCACGGCATTAGGATGTTTGAGAACCACTGTTGTAAGCCATTGTAAATCTGCGCTTACTTTACAGATATGGCAAATCTTTGTGATTTCAAAAACATCTTTGACTGGAAAGTGCTGCTGAATGGAGTGTTTTGGCCTCTTGTTGAAGTGAAGGAGTGCTAGAACTACTTGCCTTAAAATGCATGTCTCTCAATTTGCTTTGTGTTCCCAGAGGCAGCTAGTGTTGAATAGGAAAAAAGTGGGCAGGAATTCATTCTTCCTTTTTAGTCTAGGGTACATACTTAATTCTGCAACAGCACTCAAGTTATTTTCTTTTGGAAAGTGCGCTCTGAACAAACTAACCTAGAATTCAGAAGAACTTTATTTTCACCCGTCTCCAGAAATGTCAGAAGCCAATTGATATTATCAACGTAGGATTTGCTTTCTAGTAGAAAAACTGTTTCTCACCTGTACACCTGGAGTGCTCAAATTTTGGGTTGAAGGGAGTTGCACATTTATGAGTGGCCAGAAAGGCTGAAAAGTGGAAGGGTTTCCCTAATACTTAGGGAAGTATTTCCGGAAGGAAAGAAATTACGTGAGACATGGTAGATGGAAGGTGAGGTGTGAGCCTGGGCAGGAACACCTCTTCAGAGTCAGGAAGAGAGAATGGTACCAGATTTACCATTTTGGATAGTCTGATAAAATTGGCATACTGGTTTGACTGCTTCTGTCACTATCGCTATCATTTATAGTGTGTGGGTGGTGGTGTAATGGCATCAAAACTGATTTATGATTGCATTTATTTCTTATCTGAGAAATCTAAAGCAGGAGGCCACCTTTCAAGAAAATTCTAAAGAGCTAGAGCAAGAATGGTCAATGTAGGCAGCTAAAAAATAATCTTATGACTAGACCTCCCTGGAGGATGCTGAGTTCTCTGAGATGGAATTTACCAGCAGTAACCCATTAAAGAAGCAATGAAGTAATAATGTATTGTTTAAGTTTATATGGCCTGTTAGGCCAAAATGTAGTTTGCTAGCTTACGGGCTTTGCAAACCCAGCTGTTGATTAGTTAGTGGCACAGTATGCTGTGTAAAACTAGACAATTTGTTAAATCAGAATACCATGACTCACTTAACTATGTATTTAGACATTATTTAAACACTGCCTTTGTAAAGCTTTAATATTTGGTTAAAAAAAAGTAGTACACATTTTCTATAGACTGTAGACTGGATGCCTGTTTTCCAAATAATAATTGGAACCTTATTTTGGGGGGAGGGATGTCATGAAATAATACAATTCATGTTATATTTTCATTGTAACAAAGGTTTTGCTGATGGATCTAAAAGTAACTCTTTCATCTTTTGTTTTAAGTACTTCCCCTACAAGATGAATATGGATTTTGTGTTGTTACTAAAGTGTCAAAGAAGCCTTTGTGTCTCATCTGAGCAATCTGCCTGCTCCAATACTTGTTTATTTGACGTGTTGACTGGGTTAATGGGAACTGGGGTCCAGTAACATCAGGAGAACTACAGATTGTCTTTATGGCAAAAATTAATGATGCAGCAACAGCTATGGACATTCCCAAATTTGTACATTAAATAGTGCATTGCTAATACCAATATTTATCAGTTATTTCTTTTATGCTTTTCTTTTGTCCAATCTGATTCTTTTCTTTTCTTTTGTCCAATCTAATTAAGCAATAACCAGATTCCAAAGTGTATTTGCATTGATTTCTGTGACATAAATTTTTTAAGAAATAATTTAGAACTATATTTGCTTGATGGAAAACAGTTTAGTTTGTAAAGCATTAGTTGATCGTATTGAAAAAGTAGAGTGGGGTTAACATGATTATTTATATTGGTACCCACTGAATTCTTGGATTAGACTAAAGAGTGGAAAAAACATCATGGAAGAAGACCATGGCAAACCAAAACATTTTCTTATAATTGCCAAGAGAAGGATATGGATACATCCCGTAGTCACTAGGAGTCAAGAGCCAAAGTGGCGCAGTGGTTAAAGTGCAGCACTGCAGTTCAGCTGTTCAAATCTCACCGGCTCAAGGTTGACTCAGCCTTCCATCCTTCCAAGGTGGGTAAAATGAGGACCCAGATTGTTGGGGCAATATGCTGAACTCTGTAAACCGCTTAGAGAGGGCTGTAAAGCACTATGAAGCGGTATATAAGTGTAATTGCTATTGCTATTAAGAGAGACTGTTATCTTTTATCCCACAAGTATGCAGAACAATCATTGCTTGCTTGCTTTTAATCTAAGCATATCCAATATATCTGCTCTGGAAGAAGCAATATTGTGTATAGTCTGTAACCTATGAAGTGTGTATTCTTAGCGAGGGTGGGCAAGAGGATTTCAATTCTCTTAATTCAAACTCTTGATTTTCAGTATTAAAACAGCCTAAAACGTCTATTAACTGATTGCTACAACTATACGAAAATAAAAGATTTATTTTTAACAATACCATTGTGTTCAATATTTTATAAGGAAGCTAAATGCAAAATTGCTTCAATTAACAGAGCAGATGAAATGTTCCGTTTTAGAGAAACTTCAGTTAAAGAATTTAGGTGTGGTTTTTTTTTGGTAACAAATATAGTTCCAGTTCAGATGCAAGCAGTGTTTACATTTGTTATTGCATTCTTTTTTGATGCAAACAAAGTAACATTTAGTAGGAAACCCTAAGTTTAAACAAATGAGCTGTATTTGGCTGATTGGCCAAAATTTTCTTGTTTGTCTTCTGGATTAAAGTCCAAATTACAAAAGACGGTAACAGTTTTCCATGCTTAGCATGGAGCAAGACAACTCAATGCTATTCTCAGACCTCCAAGTGAATTTGGCAGATTAAAAAGGCAGAAAAAAGCGGAGGAAGGTCTGTGGGGCTCAAGCCTATGATTGAATCATCCTTTCTGTTTCTAAAATATCTCTCACCTTATGTAGCTAAATTGTTGGTTTGACTTGAGGTTAGTCTGGTTTGCGAACCCAGCCGGCAGATGGTGGATAGTTGAACTCTAATGGATCATGACTAGTGTGGCCTTAAAACATGTTGCTTTGTGACTCATATTAATAGTAGACACAACCAAGTGTAATTGCTAATGAGTCTGAAAGTGTCTCTTGATTTTCCGTTTGCAAAAGCAATTAGATCAAGTAGCTTTCTGTAGCCAACACCCAGTTGCATTTTCAAGACCTTGAACTTTGCCCATAATCTCCAGTCATTAAAGTTTTTGATATATGGGATTTGAATTCTAGATTGTTTGTATAATAATATATTGTAAAAAGTTGTTTGACATGTAAATCATGTTTCATTCAATTTGTTCATACTTGAAGATATTTTGAAGTACTGTGTTTCCCCGAAAATAGGACATGTCCTGAAAATAAGGCCAAGCCTGATTTTTGGGGTGGGCGTAAATATATGCCCTCCCCCGAAAATAAGGCCTAGTGAAGGGGTGGCTGTGCCCAGCACAGGAGGCAGCCCTTCCCTTCCCTGGTCACCTCAAGGCTGCTGGGCCCCTCAACCACGGCCCGCAGATTGAGCGAGGGCTGGGAATTCTGTCCCTCCGGGTGCCTGGAGATAGTTCCAGTGCACTCTTGCTAGCCCCAGGTCTGCCCACAGTGCTAGGCAACCTTGCAGCTGAGGACCCCTCTGTTCTGCAGCTCAACTTGTGGCTATGGAGCAAGCGGCGACCACGGCTTGCACTCTGTGGGTGTTGCTTAGGCTCCTGCTACAATGAGGCAGAAAGCCATGTGGCCCGCCTGAATCGCCACTCCCCCCAGCTCCTGCTGCTTGAGAAAAGGACAGGCGATTGTGGGAAGTGCGTGCTTATGATAGAAGCAAAGTGCAGCCTGTCCCTTTCAAGCGATCAAGTGTGAGTGTGTGAGTAAGAGAGAGAGAGAGAGAGAGAGAAATGATGGGGGGAGTAACAAGAATTGCAGGCAACACTGTTTGAAAGAGTTTCCTCTCCACCGTTTCACTCTCTCTCTCTCTGTGTCTCTCTCTGTCTCTGTCTCTCTCTCTCTCTCTCTCTCTCTCTCTCTCTCACACACACACACACACACACACACACACACACACACACACACACACACGATGAAAACAGCTGAGGGTAGTGGCGGGGGTGGTGACCCGGCCCTGGTAGGGAGAGAGGCCGAGGCAGAGTGCCAATGGCGCTGGGAGTGGCAGAGCCAGAGGCAGGCGTCGAAGATGAGGAGGGCATGGTGACTTGGAGCATGCTGCTGGAGGTTCAAGCAGCGGTGTTAGGGTCCACCGGGACTCACCGGCTGTTCAGAAGCTGCGAGGAAACAAAGAGGCTAGCGGCAGCTTCTCTGCTCCCATCCCTGCCTCCGGCTCTCGAGCGAAGCGGGAGGGGGAGGAAACTCTCGCGGGCTGCCTGAGGAAGCCAAGCTGACAGCCAAAACTTCTAGCCGGGCACAGCAGCAGAAGCAGCCAGCGAGCAAACCTTTTGGGCAGTGGGAGTGGGGAGAGTGCACGTAAGACACAGCACCAGGACAAGGAACCTTTTGGGTGCACGCTGCATGCAAGAAATCTTTCTCACCTTTCATTCCAAGAAGCTGCGCAGGCGCGATGAGTCTCATGAAGACTCATTTCTGGCGGAGTGTGGAGGAGAGAAAGATTTCTTGCTTGCAGCATGCAGCCAAAAGGTTCCTTGTCCTGATGCTGTGTCTTACGTGCACTCTCCCCCCCTGAAAGGTTTGCCGGCTGCTTCTGCTCGGCGGGGATGGCTGAGGTGCTGCGGGTGTTGCTGCTGCCCTCGCTGCTGCCGCCTACGGAGGCCCCAGCCATCCCCCTGCAGGCCAAGTTCAGCTGTGGGCAGGGAGCACTGGTCGTGGCCGGGCCGGCTGAGCGCCTGTCGGGGCTGCCCTCAGCGGGGCTGCCAGGCGCCTAAGAAGAGTAAACGGGGCCTGCGGGAGGAAGCTAGTGCAGGCAAGGGTCCTGTGAGGCTCCCCTCCCCAGGAAGAGTCCGGCACAGCGGCCGTCCCGTCTGATAACTCCCAAGGCGGAGGGGCTTCCCGGGCATGCCTGGTGCTCCGGTCAGTCAGCGTTCAGGTGGGGGGACCGCGGGGAGATCGGAGTGGAGAGTCTAGTGATCGTCACCATAGAGCGGGAAGCGCACTCGCAGAGCAGCCGCTGCCCTGGCTGGGGTTTGGAAGCCGCAGAGCTTAGTTTGGGGGAGAGAAAGAAAGACTTCTGCTGCTTCTGCTGCTTCCTTTCGTGCTGCCAAAAGCACCGGCGGCATCAACTGTGAGCTCCTCAAGGACCTGGTGCTTACCAGCTTCGCCCAAATTAACGTGGTGAGGCCTGGGAAGTGCGCGAGTGGGGAAGGGGACAGGTGCTCGTGCAGCTTGGTGCCTTCAGGCGGCTTGTGTTCACACAAACACACCCCGCGGGAGGGGAGAAGCTTGATGACGGCGCGCAGAGGGAGCCTTTCTGCCAGACTCCCAGCTGTGAGTGCGCAGGCCGCCTGGGGCCTCCTGCACCCCGAAAATAAGCCCCCCCATAATAAGGCCAAGGCCATATTTGGTGGGGGGGGGTTGTCAAAAAAATATAAGGCCCTGTCTTATTTCCGGGAAACACGGTAGTAAAAAGTGTTAGATAACGCTGCACATTTTGCCTAGCCTTTTATAATAGAGGAATTGTGGCTGTTGAAAAGGAAAGTATCTTGACTTCGTTTGTTGAGCTTTAAAAAAAGATAAGTTCTTTTTCATATGATGTAGTCTTGAAGTTTTGTAGAATTTGATGTCATTGTATCATTTGTCTGTATTGTGCAAATTATATGGACTGTAAATATAATTACATGGACCCAGTGTGCTGTAGTAGTGCTTAAAATGGTAGATCAGGGTTAGTGGGATGAAGGTCTTAGTTTTCTCTCTCTGCCACTGATATCCCCTGAAACTTTGAGCTAGACATTCTCTCTCAGTCCGGCCTATCCTCATAAGGTTGTTTTATGAGGGACCACTGTATATATTGTTTGAGTTCCCGTACAAAAAGCATTTCCACCTGGAATCTAGGAAGCATGTTAAGAAATGCCACATCTGTGTGTACCTGTACTGGTGTAATAGATATGAATTATAATTTATAAAGAGAAGTTGTAGGAGAGATTTAAGTTCAGAGATACTTATTTAGGGGTAGCAAGTTGGATGTTGATACAGATTATGGAGACGGGGGATTAGCAAGAAAATGGGCAGTCCAGTTTTCAGATCTAAATGAATGGGAATATAGTTGCTGCCTATGCAGAAGAATAGAATTAAGTTACTGGCTCTGATTGGTAGCGTGCTGTGTAGTTATTGTTGGCAGTAGTTTAGATATGCTTAAAGTCTGTGAGGAAAGAGAATTTTTGCTTTGTTTATTCCATCATAAACAACGCCTTGTGCCTATCTCGAAGCCCCTGTTGCTTGGGAGACATGGGAGTTCTGAGCCAAATCCTTTAAGCAGCAGGGATGGGCTGTAGTTTATGAAAGTGCTGTTCTAGTCTTGAAGTAAGAGAGGGGTCACAAGAAATATGTTCTCCCTCTGGAATGTTTTCCTTGTGGAAAGCTGTCTCTTCTCTACCAAGAAGGCATATACTGCACATATAGTAACAGGAAACAAGAGTCACAGGAAGTATATTATGTTATATTTAATTTGGAATAAAATATATTCCAGACTTTTAAAGTATTGGGTTGTTAAAAGTTGAGCTTAAGTGTGCTAAAAATGAAGACTGAAACTCTTTTTAATATCTGTCTCCTGAAGACAAGATGCCATTTCTTTTTAACAGTTTCTGTGCTTTGCAAGCTCAGTCAATTCTTATCAGTTTCATTTTGAGTACAACGTGGCCTAACATTTGCTTATATTGCCATTTGCTGTCACATAAATTTGCTCTACTTTGTCCCCACCATGGATTCTCTGTACTGTAAAAAAATATTCTTTGATTTGCGTCATATTTTTCTTTAGTGGTGATTTTGGTGAAAAGCAGGTAATGTTAGTTATTTGGTTTGAATTATAACAACCTTTTATTTTTGAGCTTAAGACAGCATGCATATTATTCTCTTCTTTGGTTTTCCCCACAACACGATACTGTGGGGTACCCTGAGCTGAGAGAATGTGACTGGCCCAAAGTCACCCGGTGAGTTTAAGTGGCTGAGGATAGACTAGAACCTGGATCTCCTTGCTTCTAATCCAACACCTTAACCACTGCATCACAAAGCATTGCTTTTAATAAAGCTGGTTTATGCAACTAAGCTTATTAGAATACTGTAACTTGGCAATCATTCTTTTCTCTTCCTCACTTTTCTTACTTACCCCTACACAGATTTTCCTAAACTATTTTAGAGCCATTTAATGTGAATCTGTTTCTTCCTGAAGAATGGCAATGGAAAACCACTACCTCCAAGTGGTCTTTTTGCCACCCCTTGAAAGCAAGGCCAGCTAAATGCAACCTTTGCATTCCCTTGCAAGCCCTTGCATTCAAGGGTTGGAACAGCAATCAAGAAAAGACAGCATGATTGATGGTATTGAAGGCTGCTGAGAAAGCAAGAAGAACAAGGATGGGTGCATTCCACTCCTAAGGTCATCAGTGTCATCTCAGTCCAATGACCTGGCCTGAATCTTGACTGAAAGGGATCTGTTACTGGTTGGACTAAAATACTAATACTAATTTGTACTAATATTGAGAAAATGCTAATTTTCTTCCAGATATCCTTGATCCAGCCTCAGTCACAGGTTGGCCTTGGAAGTGGAATCTTCCAGATCAAATTACTGCATATCTTTACTGAAAATATGCAGGCCATCTCAGTGTTAGGGCAAAATGACTAGAAAAC
Organism: Diadophis punctatus similis; assembly: GCA_023053685.1. Taxonomy (NCBI): domain Eukaryota; kingdom Metazoa; phylum Chordata; class Lepidosauria; order Squamata; family Dipsadidae; genus Diadophis; species Diadophis punctatus. The sequence goes on along the minus strand of JALIGW010000004.1, from coordinate 25,963,239 downwards.
TCCCTAGTTAGTCAACATTAGAATTTTTTGAGATTTCTGTCATTTGTTCCTGTGATATCTCCCCAGATAGCGAATAAATCTATTAATTCATATTTCCCAATCCACCTTTGTGTCTATCATGGATAGAGAAAAGAAGTAATTTAGAATTTTTAGCATTCAGTGGTTTTTATATTTGGTTTTCAAGCAACCTGTAGGATCAGAATGTGGATAAAAATTATATTAATTTTTAGATAATATTTGTAAAATATTTAAATGCCATGCTTATTTCACTTCTTTTCTTCATAAACAATAGATGTCCTTATCCACAAAGCTGCTTCCATGCCAAGTAGATTTGAAAAGTTAGATTTTTCATTAAGGGTATGAGTTGCCCATGATTAAACCAGTGATGGCAAACACATGGTCTTCCAGATGCTGTTGGCTTCCACTACTGTATCAGTCCTGCTGGGAATTGTATTTCAGTAATACAGTATTTGCACTGACTGAGGCTGTTTTCTTCTAATAAACATTTATATGTATTTACTGAGTTTTGCAATTTGGTCTTCCCTTGCTGCAGATTTTGATTTTACAATAACAGTACAGATTAATTCATGTTAAATGTTTCAGCACTTCAACCTTACACTTTATATAATTGAAAGGTTTTAAGTCCTACACAATTTTTAAGAGATTAGAAAAACAGGACTTTTGTTCCTTTAAATACCCTTGCACAATTGAAAGAGTTTTTAAACCAGTAATTGCTCCAGGCTGAAATCATCTACTCAGTTATCTACAGTAGGAGTAAACTCATTGAACTTCCCATTGTAATATTTTTAAAAAGATTTTTTTATTCCACTTTTATTATTTTTATCAATAACTCAAGGCAGCAAACATATAATATTCCTCCTTCCTCCTGTTTTTTGCATAAAAATCCCATGAGGTTAAATAGGGTTGTGTGAGAAAATGACTAGACAAAGCTGGCTTTCATGTCTAAGGTAGGTTTAGAATTCTCACTCTCCTGGTTTCTAACCTTAGACCAAATGGCTCTCTATTATATCTATTTCTGTACTATTGTGCAGTAAAAATTTGCTTTAACAGATTAACAGTAGGGAAGTATTTATTTGCTATCTTTACATGTAGAGAAAGAGTTCCTTTGTCAAAACGAAGGTTGAATTAAGATGGGTTAATTACATGTCTGTATCTGAAGACAACATGTAAATATTAATGTATTGTGGATTATAGTGCACAGTGTTCTGGTGCCTGCTAGAAAATGGGTTTTCCCACTTGTTCAATTTTGCCTGCTGTAGTCTTGCCTTAGGGTCACTTTTGCTTTGCATCATTACTAACAGGATATTAGTAATCTAATTGATTCTTGTTTCATAATTTGAAAAATCAAGGAGTTTATTGCTGTACTGGTCATCCCCGTTAATGACTAACTTAGTACTAGGAACTTGTACATTGCACTTCTTTTATGGACTTCCCAGGAAGTATGGACTTTTTAAAATACTCAAGTACTGATGGCCGATCACTATAATCTTGCATCTCTGGCAATGAGCAAATTCTGCTTTGATGCCTTTAAGATGAGAATCAAATTATTTCTGCCCTTTGTTTTTAGTCAACTTTTAAACAACAACAGCAACAAAAGAAATCCCAATTCCTTCCTTTTTCCCTTTCCCCCTGTATTTGGTCTATGACAGTAAATTGAATAAATGAGTGAAAGTATATTTAGAGTAGTTCTTATATTAAATATATCTGCTTGAAAAGCTGTACATATAAAATGCCAATAAGCCTTTCTAATATTTGGGAACCAACTCACAATTAATTTTATGCAAAAATTCTACAGAAACAGATTTCCTGCTGTGAAGAATTGTAAGCTGCCCAGAGTCACTAACAGGGAGATAGATGGATGAATGAATGACAACATGGTTTTAGATTTGGATGTCAAAAGTAAATGCAGGGCTGTGTTTTTGCCACTAATGACAAATACTATCAAAATAACATCTACATTGAAAGATCTTTTAAGCAATTTTTATGCTTCAGCTACATAACAATTATCTAGATATAGTCCTCAGAAATGAGAGGTTCAATTTCCATGCAAATGCTGTAGAATAGCCAATAAATCAGGCTGTATAATCATGTATCAGTTTTCACAATCAGAGTCTATTTCACCCAATAGTTTTCATTTAATCTACATAATGGCCTTATTAATTTGACAGCATCTGTTAGTTACAATGTACTACTACTTTTTGTTGCTGTATGATTATGTTTTTTCTTACCTTTAGGTACCTAGGGAAAGAAGTATAGTTTCATTAGCAGAACTAAACTATAAGCAAATAAAGAATTTTTACCTTATAGTTGCAAAAAGTTCAAAATGACTTCATGTTTGTTTGAAAAAATAACAAACTAGTTTGTATTTTTAGAGTATGAAAAATAGGATTATTTCAACCTTCCAACCTATCACATAATGTTTCCTTGAAAGTTTTCAAGTGTTAACAGGGAAAAAAAATATTGTATCTTTTTCCAACAGGTTGCCTATGGTATTTTGTATCTATTGCAAACAAAATGATTTTTAACTATGAAAACTCTGAATTAACATTAGTTTAATACATTCATTTAATACACTCTAATCATTGTAGTATAGATAGACTTTTCTGTTAGACATTTTGCTGCTTATGACAAGTTTACTATCTTATCCTTATCAAGCAATAGTAAAATCCCCAAATATAATTATTTTTAGTAGTTTTATATTCATTCCATCTTTCATTCAGGAACACAAGGTAATATACACAGTGCTTTCCTCCTCCTCCTCCTCCTCCTCCTCCCATCCCAGCCATAATCTTGTGAGATAAACTGGGCTGAGAGAAGATGACTGGCCTGAAATCATTCAGTGAATTTTATAGCTGGGGGTGGATTAGAACCAGGGTTTCCCTGGTCCTACCGTAGTTTCATATTGCATGGGTCCCCAACCCCTGGTCTGTGGCCTGTTAAAAACTAGGCTGCACAACTGGAGGTGAGCAACAGGTGAGCGAAACTCTGCATGCACCAGATCTAGGTTGCATTCTCCTCCTTCCCCCCCTTCCTGGTCCATGGAAAAATTGTCTTCCATGAAACCGGTCCCTGGTGCCAAAAGGTTTGGGGACCATTGTCATACCATATAACCACTACCAGTTCCCCAGTTTTTCACTCTTTTTTTACCTCTTATTAAACAACCAAGAGGCCAGTAAAATAATACAAATACTTTTAACAAGATAAATAGATAACTTGCATTGTTTCTCTGATAACTCTGCTATATAAGTAAATGAGATTTTAGGATTCTCTGATGAAACTATTTTACTTTCTCATTAGTCCTATAGCCCTGAGGTCATATTTGGTTTTTGGCTTCTCTGAAATACATCTTGTAAGTGCCAAATTCAGACTTCTGGGGAATATATATATTTAACCAGGCTTTCTTAAAATAGTCGGGAACACTGAAATGCTGCAGTGCATGGATCCATGATAGAACAGTGTGGGTGTGTGACACAATGAAACAGATGAAGTAGGAATTCTATGTTCAGGTCTCATCTTTATGAACTTTGGTAGTGCAATTTTAATTCAAATTATCATTCCCCTCCCCCCTCGCCCAAGACTTGGGTACTGGTTTTTATGATGGATCCTTCTTGTATCCATTCATGTAATCTGAACTTTTTTTTTTTGCCTCTCTGATTGATTGATTTGATTTGTCCAGTCCACATTTAACTTCATCAATTTAGCTTATGGTACTTGATGTAAAATATTAGCATTTTTTTCACTAGTTGCCATGATTAAGGAGCCGAGGTGGCGCAGTGGTTAAAAGCAGCACTGCAACTACTTCAGTGACTGCTAGTTCAGCAGTTCAGCTGTTCAAATCTCACCAGGCTCAAGGTTGACTCAGCCTTCCATCCTTCTGAGGTCGGTAAAATGAGGACCCAGATTGTTGGGGGCAATATGCTGAACTCTGTAAACCGCTTAGAGAGGGCTGTAAAGCACTATGAAGCGGTATATAAGTCTAAGTGCTATTGCTATTAACACAGGGCAATGGATTTCTTCTAGAACTGTTCATTGCTTAAAGGCCTAGTGAAAAAATTATGAAATATTTTCCAGAAATAGTATAATACATGAAGCAGATCTGTTAGACTTTGAGTTTTGTACAATTAATCACACATTGGTGGGAATATGAGTGTCTGAAAAAATGAAACTGCTGTGGAAAGTACTTCTGTACTAACAATAAATGATAAAGGGCATGTTATCATCAACATCCTGAATCTGAGATATCTTGAAGCTCCCTTTAAGTCTTAAATTGGATTCTTTGGCATGCATACATGCTATTAAGGAGCTTAAGTTTCATTCATTAAATTTATATTTAACTCCCTATTCCACATTTAAAAGAATTTATCTTCCTTTAGCTCATGTAATTGTTTTTTTTCCTACATGGGGTGGACAGAGGGGCAGGCAGTCCTTCATCAAATACTTGTTGTATTCGATTGGTAAATATTTTTTAATGAGACGAATTAACCCAAAATGGAATTGTCTTGCAGAAGGGTCTTGGAATAGAAAGTGCATATAAACTATGCTGTATACATTCAGAAGGAGGAAGAGTTCTTGAATGCTCAGGAGATCCCCTAGACATAACAACCCTACATTCTCTCCTATAAACAGCTGTAGTCAATTAATAAATAGATGCTTTACTTAGTTGTAAGCATAGGTCAATGTAAATTGTTGTTGCACTGTGTTTCACCCTTAAATGGAGACTCTTCCTCTAAAGTAGAACTTGGCTGTTTAGAAAGGAAAGATGATAGATTTTTGCATAAATAAATGTGTATTATATGTGTGTCCTACTACCAAAGTTAGTCCGAGGCTGGCAGGTAGAAAGTGTCTGCTGCTGAATGAGGAAGAGGGCGAAGAGGTGTACAAGGGTATGGCTGAGGTCAGGAAGGGTGCTCTGGAAAGTGACAGTGGCTGATACAAGTGTGACACAGAAAGTGGCTGGTGCAAGAGTGAGCACAGAAAGGCTGCAGTAGGGTGCACAGAAGATGAAAACATAACCCAATGACCTGCACTCTTCCTTTCCAGCTTACCCATTACCTTTCTGGGGAAGCCATCATGGAAAGTTGCAAATGGCAATCATGTGGTTGTGAAGCATTGCAATCATTCATCAGTGTGAACCCGGTTATGATAACTTATTTATGATGAATGAATGGTTGTAGGTTGTCAACATTCCCAGGTAGACAAGACAGGAAATATGTCCAGATTAATTGATTGTATTTTGTTGTAAAGCTACATTAACAGGATCTTGCAAATCTCCCACAGTACAAATCTCCCACAGTCTCCTTGAATAGCGAGATTCTCTTCTGAGCCTCTTGCTCTACCCACATTCCTGCTGTAGGCTATGCCCTCTCTTATCTGACTGTTCTCTAGGCAGCATTTCTAGCCTCCTCTCCCAAGGTCCTTCCTGCATACAATTAATAGGTTGAGGACTACTTGTAGTAAAATAAATAAAAGTATTATCCCAACTAAGTACTATTTGAGTATTTTATGGGGCAACACTCCTGTGATTACTTTGAATATATTTTTCTTCCTAGCATTTTCCTGCAAGTACAAGATCTTTTGTTGAATCAACCTAGTGTTGATCCATTGGTTGCGACAGGAATTGATCAACCGGCTTGTTACTTGAGCATGCCTTATGGGCAGAGAGTGAGTAACTGGACCAAAGTCACCCAGCCGGCTTTCATGCCTAAAGCGGGACTAGAAGTCAGTCTCCTAGTTTCTGGTCTGGTGCCTTAACCACTATTACACCAAACTGGCTCTCTCTGTGATTACTTTAGAATTGATTGTGTTTATTCATTATGATACTTTGATAATTTGATAATCAGGACTACATAATTTTATAAGATCCTTATTAAGTGGTTTTTCATTTGAGGATGATAGGATTCTGCTGATTAAGTGAAACTATTTGTCTTACACTCTAGTCTTGTATTTTATTTATTTGCATCCCACTTTTATTATTTTTACAAATAAGGCAACAAACATATCCAATACACCTTCCTCATATTTTCTCAACAACAATACTGTGAGGTGATTTAGGTTGAGAGTCACCCAGCTAGCTTTCCTGCCTAAGGTGAGACTAGAACTCATGGCCTAGGCTGGTGCCTTAACCACTAGACCAAAATGACTATTTTTATTTAATACAATTTTTGAGGTTACCCAACTCCAAATAATCTGGGCATCTTACATTTATAAAAAGTAAGAACTAAAAAAAAAAAGAAACAGATCATAATCATCCAAAAATACTTTTGTGTTTCCTGGTACTTTTTTTGGAAGAAAGGTTATGGGCATTTTGCATGTGAATTGTGCATTCTCCATGGCATCCTCAGGAGAGTCCAGGATGGGTAGCTCTAGTCCTCTAGCTCTATGACTGAGTTGAATTTCTGAGGACCGCCTCCCTGTCAACGGTCCCCAGTTCTTCAACTCAGTCCGAGCTCTAAGGACACTCTGGAGATCTCTCCTGAGCTAGTTAAGTTAGGATTGGCTGTTGTGAAGAAAACTCCCTGATTTCATTGTTGGAGAAAGACCAAAAGTAATTTCTAGTCTCGGCTGTCACGATCAGCTGTTTAGTGGTGCTCTCCATGGCTGCGGATAGAGCGAGGCAACTACCTTTACCGCTACGAATTTCGGAGGCACATTAGAAACTCTACTACAGGGGTGTCAAACTCAAAGCTCGCGGGACCACCCTGGAAACAGCAAAGGACTGGCCAGCGGTTCCTCTGGTAGCAAAAACGGAGCTTGTGGGGGCTACGTGTGGCCCTCCCAAGCTCTGTTTTCACTGGCAGAGGGTTGCATGAGGCAATCAGAGCCAAAATCGGAGCTCATGAGGGCCTCCCGTGGCCCTCCTGAGCTCCATTTTCTCTGGCAGAGGGTTGCAGGAGGCCATCGCAACCGAAAATGGAACTTGGGAGCCTGATTTCGCTGGCAGAGCCCTTGGGCCACCACAGGTGCCCCCGACATGAGTGGCGTTGAGCTGGCCACACCCACCCTGGCCATTCCCATCCCAGCCCCCTGAGGTCAAACACAATCCTGATGCGGCCCTCAATGAAATAGAGTTTGACACCCCTGCTCTACTACATAGGTTACTATTGCGTACATGTTATAGAGATAAAACCTCAAGTTTTATTTACCATTTAACTTCTTTTCTGGAAAGATAATTGAAATATCACTTTCCTATTTATTGCTATAATATTACATAACTGAAATATTTGCAGAGCTTTTATTTCAGGCTAATAACTTTATTTCAGTTGTTTTCGTAAACAACTTAGTTGCTTTTGCACTGTTAAACGGTATATGTTATTTTAATTTAGTTTCAATCTGTTTAAGTATATTAATCACAAAATATATATTCTTACTGGACTGTTGGATTTCTGAGTTTACTTTCCCTTTGTTGCATGGAATGAATTGTTTGGTTTTGAAATGTATTTTTATTTTATTTTATTTAATATCATGATCTGGTACTGAGTGGCACTAGTCTTCTTTTACCCTTGGCTCTTTATACAGTACAATCATAAGGTGAAAGAGATTGGCCTGCCAACTGCCCTCTTTCAAGGCCAAAGAGTCCTTGCTGTTTCAAATAACAAGTTAAAGCAGTGGAAAGGGTAAAGGAGGATAATTTGTTTCTCCAAGGATATTCTCTTCTGAATGGCATGAGGAATGATAAAACACATCAGAAGTCTTCTAAGCAGAAATGTTGAAAAGAAATAGACAAAAATTTCAGGCTGATCAGTTAGGATTTTCAGAATATATTGAAATTGAAAGTAACAAAATTCAACTGGAAGCACTCGTTTTTTGAAGTTTCAGGTTCAATATGGTTAAATCCGTCCGCTCTCTGATTGGACTGAGTTTCTCAAAGCTGTTTAGGTGCCGCCCTTGTTGCTTTGCTTGACAGCTTTTTCACTCAGTCGCTCAGTGAGGACAGTTGTGCCATTCCTTCTGTGAACTGATGAAATTTGGTTGCTATATCCATTGTGAGGTTTTTCCTTCTTCTTATATTGTTGTGAGTGTGTCGTCTTAATAATATCAGAGACTGAATTTGCTGGCTACGGGACTTACATTGCAGCCGAGCCGCGGCTCGTGCTGCCTCAGGAGTGTCATTTCTGCCTGTCTTCGAGAGAGCTGTCAGTTGGGAATGTGGCTAGCCGAACAATTTATTGTCGGACTGTTGATTAGAGGGGGTGAGCTGAGTGGGGTCATTGCTCTTGCTTGGATTGGGGTTCCGATCCGAACTGTCACTAGCTCGCACAAACTGCCTTCAATCTGCCCAGCTGGTAGTTGGACATTGTGGCGGCCATTTTCGGCGGCAAAGGCGGCAATCTGCCCGTCGCAGCAATCGAAGGCAAAGCAAGCCCTTGACTTTAATTGCGGCAGAGATCGTCGCTGCGGTAGCAGCATGGTGGCAGGGCAATCAAGGACTTGTTGACGACAGTTTGTGACGGGGACTGCAGAGACCACACATATCGGTGGTTGTGGCAGCCATTTTGTGTCACCGGTGGCCATTTTACGTGCCCGAGATCGAACAGTGATGCCTTTAAAGTTAGCTGCCTTTCTGCCGAACGCTCTCAGCTGCCTTCTGAAGGTCAATTCTGCCCACGTTCTTAAGGGGAGTGATTGCCGTTCATGGCGGAAGTCATAATCTGCTATACATCCCAGCAATCTGCCAGCTGCTGACTATTGTAGTGGAGCGTTTGCACCCCCGGGTCAACAGCTTGCCACGCCCTACAAGGGCACAGCAATAGTGAATGGCAGGGCCACGCCCCACAAGGGCATGGCCAGACAGGCCAAACTCCACCAGGGCACTGCCGGGCAATTCGCCCCACTGCTTGCACGTGCAGCCATGCCCCACCAGGGCTCCTTTCTAACACCTGGGAGACACCAGACCATTGGTCATTGCTCTTGCTTCTAGCAATGACTCTACGTATCGTCTGGTCCCAGTGTACGTGAAACTGCTTCAGGCAGTTGGCAGCAGCCCATTAGGCCGCCTTTAGACATGGCTTCTAGGGCTTCATCATCATCAGCTGCCTCTTGCTCTACAAAGGGTCATAAGGGCCGACCCAGAGCTGATGAAACCGAGCGCCACTCTAAGGACGCTGCCTCATCAAAGGCCTCTAGGTCAAGCAGCGCGGATGAGCAGAGTCGCCATAGGGCGCTAGACAAGATCTGTGAGAAAGCAGCGGCCAGGGGTCACACTTCTACGACCACATCATCTGAGAGGGATGAGCGATCACTAGCCGGGATAGCTGGCCATTCTGGAGTCAGGATCTCCACTCTTGACTCGATTGTTCCCAGCTCCAATTGTCAACTCTTGAATTGTTCCACGTCTAGTTCCAGTCATCACATTTAACTTCATCAATTTAGCTTATGACAACTCAGGGGCTGACTTCCGGCCTCTCACGAAGGCGAACCCGGCGGTTTCTAACCAGAGTGTCACAGCACCGGAAGCAACCTTTCCTGTTCTTTTGCCGCCCAGTTGATAAACATTTAGATATTCAAAATAAACATTGTTCTATAAACAAAAGAAATTGAAGGCATGAGATAAGCGGAAAAATACATGTTGATCTTCACTATACTTCTTTGTACCTTTCTGTCCCTGCAACTCATCCATGCTTCCACACTACATCCAAAATAATGATTCGTACATTGTCTTTTGTTTCTTAAACTTTTATAATCTCAACACTATTCAACTAAAACTTTCCCTATCTTCACTTTCCTCTCAACCCCTTTACTCTTCCTTCAAATATTTATTTGTGATTCTGTTCTGCCACTTCAATCTTCTTCCGTACTGGTCTCTCATTGTTATATTCAGTCCACTCATTTATCATCCATCATCTATGCACTGTTGATCCTATCTCTTCTTTCTTTATCACACACACTTCTTAAACCATTCCCATTGCCTATAACCAGCTTTTCTTTTATTCCTGAGATAACTGACCCACTTATAAGAAAATAGGCGGAAGGAGTCTTATATTTATTAATATATTTATACCTGGTAAGGGAGGGAGGGAGGGGAAAGTAAGAGACCGTCCTTTCCTGCATAATTTTTCATAATTTCTTTTTCAGATGTATAGATTTATAATTGCTTCTTTGCTATGTTTTTGCGTGATTTCACTTATTCATAAATGATGTATTTGAAATAGACTTTATTCTAAGCAGATATTAGTTATCATTATCAATTATTATTGCAACTCCACATGGTCCAATCACTTTGATAATTTCTTACCTCTTTCTCCATCCATTTTTATGCTTTTATGTAATCTGCCAACAGTTGTTTTGATAACAGTAACATAGAAAGATGTTTAATAAATAAATAAATAACAACAACAGGCTACTTTCATTCAGAATTATTAGATTCTTCCCCTATGTGTTTCAGGGATAGATAATATATTTTTTAAATTTCATTTGATAATTTATATGTTCTGTCATTTTCCCCCCTTACATTCTAAGTTTCAGTCTTTCATACATAAGATGGGCCCATAGTTATTAACCTCTTTTGCCTATCATGACCTCTCTCTAGGACAGAATTATCAGGCCTGTCATCTAGAATTGTTAAGTAAACTTATTAGAACATCTTTTTGATAGTATGTGCAAACTTACTTCAGCTTACAATAAGTGATTGTAACCCCTAATTTATTCTTGTATAAATTGCATCTCTAATCTGATTTCCAATAGAAGACACAATCTCTCATTTCATTGCTAATAATAAATGTTTCCATATTTAAGTTGCAATCTTAGTCACTAAAATAAGTGAGTTTTTTATTAGATTAAGCTGTATCAAAAAGTATCATAAAGAAATATATTTTTCTTATTTATAGGATCAAGCAAGTCTTGCCTTAGTTTAATTACATTATTTAGAATATGATTGGTTGTATTACTGTTATGTTATTAAACATTAGGGCTGTTAACTTAGTCTTTCCAATTGTTGACTTCCATAAGTGAACAATTGGAAAGTTGGGCGGCTTTACTGTTGTGAGCCGCCCAGAGTCTCTGTGGAGTGGGCGGCATACAAATGCAACTAATAAATAAATAAATAAATAAGCTTTGTGAAAAATCACATTGTTTTATACAGTATCCTTTCCCCTTTATAGACATAGGAGTTATGTGGAGACAGTATAAATGCTTTCACCTTTTGACCAGTAGCTTTGGATTACATGAATGCTTTGATCAGATTACTACATTAGAGTAGTATTACCCTAAATATTTATGGATACTATTTCCTTATATTAAGTGATCTTGTCTCTATTATTTAAACCAAAATGATTATGGATCCTATTTCCTTACATTAAATGATTTTGTTACGTAAGATGAGATGTCTAAACGTATAAATATTAGCAATTCAACAGCTATGGAACGCGTGTGTGAAAGGATTGTAGTAATAGTATATGCATAATTCTATTAATTATTTTTAACAGGTCCCTTACCTTAAACAACCATGGCTCAGAGAGATGTTGACAAATACCTTTATGTGGATAGAAATGTCATCAACAATCCACTTGCTCAAGCTGATTGGGCTGCCAAGAAACTGGTATGGGTACCATCAGAGAAGAATGGATTTGAGCCTGCTAGCTTCAAGGAGGAAGTCGGAGATGAAGCTATTGTGGAGCTTGCTGAGAATGGGAAGAAAGTGAAAGTCAACAAAGATGACATCCAAAAGATGAATCCACCCAAGTTCTCTAAAGTGGAAGACATGGCTGAACTGACTTGCTTGAATGAGGCCTCAGTGTTACATAATCTAAAAGAGCGATACTACTCAGGGCTAATCTATGTAAGTAATACTTTTGTCTGAGAGATTATCTAATTTTTATCAATGGGATGGCACACTTATTTATGATTGATGTTTTGAAAAGCATTTTGTGACTGAAGCATTTTGGAAAATGTTTTAGAAATTATTACATTTGATCCTAAAATGAATTTCATCTTGTAGGCATTTCCTGTATTTAAAACCTTGGTGGTAGTGATTGTTTATATCAAAGTAGAAAAATATTCTTTTTACATAATCAAACTCAGCTGCACAGAAAGCTTTGTGGATATATGTCTTCTCTGAAATCTACTTTGATCTAATCAACTTATTCAATGGAGAACACAAAGAATTTCAGAACAATTCAGCTATTCTAGTTTTTCTTAATTTCAGGCCTCCAGCAGAGGTTGCTTAGAACAGATTTTGAGTAGGTGACTTGGCATTTGCTCATAACTCAAATGGTAATAGTTCTCATGAGATTGCTGCTATGGAAACAAGAATATATAATTGCTTATATGAGAATTGGCATGAAAATAATGCTAAAAATATATTTCTTCTTCCATCATCTCATGGATTAAAATCATAGAATCATAAGGCTGGAAGGAACCTTGGAGATCTTATAGTCCAACCCCTACCCTAGACCCTTATACCATTCTGGACAAATGTTTGTCCAATCTTTTCTTGAAAACCTCCAATGATAAAGCACCAACAACTCGGAACCAAGCTGTTCTATCGATTAATCATTCTTATTGTCAGAAAATTCCTCTCATTTCCAGATTAATTCCTTCTCATTAGTGAAGAATGAATTTGAATAATAGTTTGAGGGCAGGGTTGAAAAGGAATTTTCTAGGTATTATTCCCTAGACTGGAGAAAACGATAATGACCTGCAGAAGGCGGCCTGAAGCAATGGCATGGGAAATTAATATGTTGAAGATAGTGATTGTGCTTCCAGCAAAAGAAACTTGTCTGGTGACTGATGTATAGTTTAGAGCTGGGGTCTCCAACCTTGGGTACTTTAAGACTTGTGGACTTCAACTCCCAGAATTCCCCAGCCAGCATAGTCCACAAGTCTTAAAGTGCCCAAGGTTGGAGACCCCTGGTTTAGAGGATTCCTTGCTGTTGAGTGAGATTACATTTATTCACACAACATGACACTTTCTTGTGCTGGTACTACCAATGTTCTTCCTTTGAGAGTTATCCTAAAACCCTAAACAAGGAAGCTCTGGTACGTAAATATAATCCCCCCCCCCCAAATAGTTCTATAGTGATCACTTTTTTAAAAAAAAAAAACCTGTTAAGTATTAAAGCATTTTAGGTACATGTAAATTTGTATGTCTTATTTTATATGATTTTAACTGTAACGTAATGTAGTGCCTAGTTCAGTACATTGCTCAGACAAGAGGTCCTTGGTGCTCTCTGAGCTTGCTTGTTTTCTTGCAGACTCTTCATTACCCAAACCAGGTGACATTATTGTTGCTAGTCCAGTGCGAGTCACTAGCACTGATAATGTTACCTAGTTTAGGTAATGAAATACCTGGAAGAAAACAGCCAAGCTCAGAGAGCACCAAAGACTCAACCCTCAGCTACATTTCAACCCTCAGCTACAAATATTCCCTTTATTGATTATTCAAATACTGCAGATTTTTTAAAAAGTATAATAACTTGCAGAACAAATTGAATTATGCTGGTCACTTGGAATTGCTTAGCCTTATTTTGGAAAACAATCCTTCTCTGCTTGAATAGCATTAACCCCAGTGCAGGCAAACCAAAGCTTCTCTTAGTACCTGCTGAAGGCTGTAGTGTAAAGGGATCTTCACATATGTATCACAGATTACTTATGTGAGTGAAAATTTGGATCACCTTGTCACCTATTACAGAGAGTAAGGAAGATAACCTTGATGGAGATATATACTAATCATTGCCTAGACCAGTGTTGGTGAAGCTTTTCGACACCGAGTGCCGAAACGGGAGCGCGTGCATGAAACCAGAAGAGCAGCTGCCCTGTGCACATGCGCACGCCAGGAAGATGATCTTCCTGTTTCCGGCGTGTGCATGCACACTGGCCAGCTGGTCTTCGCATGTGCATGCACACTATAAACCGGAAGACCAGGTGACAGGTGCGCATGCACACGTCGGGAACCAGAAGATCATCTTCCTAGCTTGCGCATGTGCACCGGGCGGCTGCTCTTCCGGTTTCTGGCTCTCCGCGCATGAAGACCAGCTGGCCAGCGCACCGGAACCCAGAAGAGCAACGGGCGACGGCTTGCGTGCCCAGAGAGAGATGGCTTCCGGTATGCGTGCCATAGGTTTGCCATCACGGGCCTAGGCAAAAGGGGCTGAAGCATTTTTTAAAGCCCAGAAGAAAGGCACATTTGAAGGCAGCTCAGGGAAGATGCCTCCCTATTTCATAGGGATACCTATATACCCAATATCTATTTTATTTATCAAAGAAAAATAGTTATTCTGATTGGTCTCTGACATCAAAATATAGGCATCAACAGGCAACTTCTCTATCTGATCAACTAATTAGTTCAATAGAGTTTAATAATGTAGGAATAGCCAAGTCTGCCACAGGAGGAAGTATGGATTAATGCAATGCTCTGAGTTCAGAATTAAAATAAATATTATTGGTGAATGTCTTCTAAACTTTCTGTTCAGCTGAATTTGACTCTACTGTGAAAATAAACTTTAGCCATATTCTTTACTGATACTATTTTATTCTCAAATTTCCATCTGTCATCTATTCAACAAATCATGTTTTTATCCAGGTATAGAATTTGGATGAGTCCTTATAGTAAAAACTCTCTTCCACAGCATACTGTATTCAAGGCCTGCAGAAGGGATATACAGGTAGTCTTTGACTTACAACAGTTCACTTAGTGACTGTTTGAAGTTACAGTGTTTTTCACACTTAAGACCGTTGCGGCATCCCCATGGTCACATGATTTACATTCAAACGCTTGACAACCGACTCACATTTATGATGGTTACAGTGTCCTGGAGTCATTTGGGGTCCTTTTGCAACCTTCTGACAAAGTCAATGGGAAGACCAGCTGCACTTAGCAACCATGTGACTAATTTAACAAAACCGCAGTGATTCACTTAACAAACGTGGCAGGAAAAGTCGTAAAAATGGGGCAAAACTCACTTAACAAATTTCTCACTTAGCAACATATATTTTGGGCTCAATTGTGGTCGTAAGTCGAGGACTACCTGTATTGATAAATTATATATTTGTGTGTGTGCGCATGGATCACAGAAGAATACCTGACTTGCTGATCAGTTGTTTGGCAGTTAGTGAAGCAGAAGGACTTGCTGGCGATGGTGGTGATGCCTGGAGATGTTGGAGGAGTTTGGCAACCTTTTTGGGGGCGGCAGTGTTGAATTTATTTCAGGTTACTTGGCGGGCTGCATGCTGTGCAGGACTGAATTATACAAATGTAGAGGAAAGAACCTATTCTTTTTTGTAAAGGACATGTTCTTTGCATGTAAAATACAGGTAGTCCTTGAGTTACGACCATAATTGAGCCCAACATTTATGTTGCTAAGTGAAACATTGGTTAAGTGAGTTTGCCCCATTTTACGACTTTTGTTGCCACACTTGCTAAGTGAATCACTGCAGTTGTTCAGTTAGTAAGACGGTTGTTAAGTGAATCTGGATTTCCTATTGATTTTGCTTGTCAGAAGGTTGCAAAAGCTGATCACATGACCCCCCCCCCCAGGACACTGCAACTGTCATATATATGAACCAGTTGCCAAGCATCTGAATTTGGATGATGTGACCATGGGGTTGCTGTAACAGTCATAAGTGTGAAAAAATGGTCATAAGCCACATTTTTCAATGCTGTTGTAACTTTGAGCGGTCACTAAATGAACTGTTATATGTCGAGGACTACCTGTAGATGGCTGTTTTTTTTTTTTTACTTTAACATAGATAATCTGGCTATAGGTAAGCCAGATAATGCAGGGGTCTCCAACCTTGGCAATTTTAAGACTTGTGGACTTCAACTCCCAGAATTCCTCAGCCAGCCATGCTGGCTGAGGAATTCTGGGAGTTGAAGTCCACAAGTCATAAAAGGGCCATCGTTCCCCACTCTTGATCTAAAGATCATCTCTCCTCTGTGACTTTTGTCCAGCTTGTACAATCAGGCAGAGTCATAATGCCCTCATCCATCAAGCAGCGCCACCTGATGGAACTAAGAAGTATACGTTCTCGGGAACTCTGTCTCCACTAAAATAAGTGTGGTGCCATGTTTTTTTTTAAAAAAGCCTTGAAAAACTGGATCTTTCTGCAAGACTTAGGTTACAGGGGGTGGCAGGTCCTGTGTGTTTGTTTTTCAATGTTTCTTTTCTTCCAGGGTTTGGATTTTACAATTTTATTTTATGGTTGTATTTATTGTATAATGCCCAGAGTTGTAGAATTGGGCAGCCTTAGAAACGTGCAAATAAATTATTAAATAAATCATCATGCAATTTGTTTTGTAGACCTACTCAGGCCTGTTCTGTGTTGTCATAAATCCCTACAAGAATTTGCCAATCTACTCAGAAGAGATTGTGGATATGTACAAAGGCAAAAAAAGGCATGAGATGCCCCCACATATCTACGCTATCACAGATACAGCCTACAGGAGTATGATGCAAGGTAATGTACCTTAAAATAAAATAAAAAATTGTGGACATGAACCATTTTTATGCTCAGTTAACTAAATAATTTGCTCAGAGACTTAGGCTTGTAAAATGTCAACAAGTGCGTGGAAATAGCATGTTGTAGCTTCTGATATAAGTTAGTTCTTTATTTTGACCAAACCTCTGGTCCCTGGAAAGCAGCATTCTTCTTTTCCTTTGAATTTACTTAAACCATGGGGAAATTTCACGCAGTGGCCACTGGTATGGGAGGAATCTGTGTTGAAATGCCAGCAACTCTGCAAGAACTCAGGGCATTGAGGATTAGCTTTTGTGCTATAGATTCCATTCAGAGCCTGACAAGCAGGAAATCTTTCATGGTTTTCAGCATGCTTTTATTTTTTTATTTTATTTTTTTAAAAAAAACCACAAGCAAATGGCTGACACATTGTCAGCAAGAGATACTCTTATTTCCCTCAGTTAATGGAGCAGAAAAATTTGACTGTTAAATGGTCAGCACTTTGGAGTAAAACGTTTTGCATGATAATACATGGATTCAATTCAATATTTGGCTTCTTAATTGGCAGGCACTGTAGTACAGTGGTCTCCAACCTTGGCAACTTTAAGACTTGTGGACTTCAACTCCCAGAGTTCCTCAGCCAGCTTTGCTGGCTGAGGAACTCTGGGAGTTGAAGTCCACAAGTCTTAAAGTTGCCAAGGTTGGAGACCACTGCTGTAGTAGAACCTGAGTCCCCTTAGTTTATTTGTATATTTGGTTTACTTGGCGCCCATCTCACCTCAGTTAAAATCAAAGTTACAGCCTTTTCTAAAGTCAGCATCTCTTTCCATCATCTGGGTGATTCTGCAAAGGAGAAACTTTCTGCCTCAGAGCCAGACTATAACTGGCAGGGGTGGGGCATAAAATTTTGTGCAAGCAAGATTGCATTCTTCAATGGCTGTGTCTCAATTCTGACTTTGCTGAACTGTTGGTATTGCCACAAGTTGCAGCAATAGCCTTTGTCTAAGGAATTTTTTTTATTGATTTCATTTTATAACTCTCAAAATCCATGACTTTTGTGTTTCTTCACTGATATTTTTTTATAAAATAGTGTCAATTTCTATATAGTTAGATTGAGTGTATTATGACAATATAACTATAATTTTAAAAGGAAATAAAAATTACAACAGCTCTTCTGCTCTTCTGTAGAATAGTGCATCTGTTTTCTGAAAGTACGACACTTGAGGTGTTTTAGCTATTACTCAGTGCATCTTTGTCATCTAAAACAAGATGTTTCAAATGGTGCTGTGTGAAACACTAACATCCTGTGAGAAATCGATGGGGTTTTGTGAGAGACTTAAGAGCAAACAGAAAAAGAAAGTTCACTCAAATGTAGCCAATTTTTTTTCATTAGAACATGGCCTCTTGTTCAGGAATTCTAACTTTTTTTTTAAACTAACAGGTTCTGTAGCCTGATTTTTTTTAAAAAAAGACCCTGATCTACACCCGTCTGCCAACTCTATTTTTACTGACAATGACTGCCCTACTCCCACCCCCAAACCAGTAGGTGTGGATGGATTTATTTGACTCCAGTTCTTTCTAGGATTTTACAAGGGAGAATATGAAAATTGCATAGATCCAAGGGGGTGTCTGATATTTATTATTCCACCTTGGGGAACTTACAGTGGGATTCTGTCCATCCAATTTTTTTGCTTTACATCTAGAATAGTTCTTTTTTAAAGAAAAAAATCTTGAAGAGTCTTAGCACAATGCATGTTCCCAGACAGTGAGACATACAATAAGAAAAAAACTTTTACAGTTTTAAATCTATTTTATCTTAGTGCTGATCAAGACTAAACTATAGATGGCCTTTGAACAGGCATGAAATGCGTTTTAGTTGTCATAGGTCTTCATGATTAACAGCTGTGTTCTTTGTCTAATGAAACCACAAAATATAACAGAGCTGTGACACATTGAAAGAGGAATGATAGTGGCTTTTAAATAATTTATTTCATGTGAATACAGCTTTAGAACAATTTTAATGGGAAACTGAATGAGCTTCTCTGTTAAAAATGATTTAGCTTGGCCTTTTTCCAAATTATCTGTTCACAGTTAGCATAGTATGCTTCAGCTTGGCGACATCCAGAAATACTGAGATTTTACTCTGTACAATTTCCATCTGGTTGGTATAGTAAGACATCTAAAAAGTTTCATGTATTATTAATGAGGACTCCTGACAAGAACAAACACTGACCTTCTTGTCTGTTAGTCGGTGCTTGCCTGAGTTATGCTTATAGCTTAATACTAATTTTGAAATGGTATGCATTAGTTGGGTAAACCTTTGCAAGCCCCACTATAAATTATACAACTTGTTAGCCATAGCAACGTTCTCAAGTATAGACAAATCAGTTAAAGTAGTCCTTGAAGTATTATCCTTCACATCTCCTTGATCTCTGCTTATTTTATCAGCCCCATCAAAATCACCCCATATAAGAAATATCAGAGAAGTAACAATTGCCTTGTTATTTCATTTGTCTTTTTCAAAATTGTTAAAAAAGGAAATACTCCAGAAAGTTTTTGCCTTCCTCTGTTTTGATCCTATGATGTCCCACCCTTTCAGTGCCAACAGGAATTCCACATGACAAACAGACAATTTTTGTAGATGTTTGTCTGTGTATGCCTAAGGAGGGTTCAGTTAGTGAGAATATCAGTGCTGATGAATCGCCCATAAGCAAATAATAAAAACTTTTGCCCTGTTTGTTGTTCCACTTCCTCTTGGCTGGAGAGATGATGTCACCATTCTCTGAATGCTGTATTCTCCTTTTATGGAGCTAAACAGACTCAACTCAGAGTTGCTCATGCAGAGGAAGTGGGTGATAAGGATGTTTGTTAATTGGCTTGTGAAGCACCTAACTACATATTGCTCTCATTCCCCACCTCCACTCTTCTTTTATGGTTTAAATAAGTTCTTTTAACTGCAAACCTTTACAATGTGAGAGTGACTCAATCACATATATTTAAAATGATAGCAATGAAAGTGTTGGGTCTTTATGATGCAAGACTTTTACAGCACTTATATATTCAACTGTTGGGACTCCACCAGTAAAACTGTAATTAAGGTTGCATGATGAAGTAATTTGTATAGTTGTTCCTTAATTATCTATTTAATAAGATGGGCTTTGGCAAGTGAGCCTACAAGTCTTTCTATAGCCTAGAATAAGATGACTTGTGTACTTTGAAAACCTGTATTACTCCTTGAATTTCTGTAAGCTGGAAAGTAGTCATGTTACTTAATACTGCGAAGGGAATTAGTAGCCTTACAGTTATTGGGTATTAGCTTGTGTGCTGGAATATGAAATTTCTTTGACAGCCAGAGTAATGTGTCTTTTATTTCAAGAACAGTCACAAGATGTCCTTCCTCCCTAGTAAAGCTGTTGTACATTCAATTCAGTTACATTCTGTAAATATTCTTATTGTGATGATTTGGATGTACGTTTTTTCCTTCCTTCTCCACAAAAATACAGCAATCCTTCCCCAATGCCCCCCCACCTTCATAATCCAAACTCTTTTTTTGCAGTGTCCTGGTCTTATTCCAAATGCAGAGAAGGAGCAGAGTCTGTTGCATTATCAGTTAGCCGAACTATTTGAGTGTCTCTGATGCTGGTGTGAAAAGAATAGTGCCTGGATTAGAAAGGAATGTATATTCTGGAATGTTCAGTAGCTGGCTAAGATCATTATATGCCAGCTGTGTGAGAATGCACTTCTATTGTGAAGGTGGGGGAGGAAAAAGCATCTCTTAATACTGAATAACAGGAAACAAGAGACCCGCACTACACTTGTCAATTGTCAGTATGCAAAAGAATCCCAGCAATCCTAATGATGCATGCTCTACAAGGGCTGAGTAAATTCTTTTTCCTGGATTCCAAAAAGGATGCTTCCTTTTATGGTAGTGTCTGCATTCAGCCATGTGATCCGCCCATACATGCAGGTACATTCCTTAGAGTGTATGGAGCAAGCAAATAATAAAACCTGAAGAAGACAAGGCGGGGGGGGGGGGATGAGGTGAAGAATGAATTGCTGGAAGAAATGACACATACTTGGAAGTCATGTGGATTTTTCTGACTGGCCTCTAAGTAGCCTTCTATGAAAAAAATGAAAATTGTAATTCCCCCCTCCCAATCAATAGCTAATTCGTCAGCTGGTGAGCCATTGTTTCTTCTTTGTGCTGAAATAAACAGTTTAGTCCATGTAGTGTATCACCTCCTACAATTGTATGTTTGGGGGCTGTTACAATATATTTTCAGTAGACATTGCTGAAGATATTGGTGTACAATGGAACTATAAATGTAAAATTACTCTGCAGCTTCGTTTTACCTCTACTATAGAAGCAGGATTTAACCGTAATGTTGGAAAAACATATTTAAACTCCTGCAGCTTTTAAAAAACAACAACTTAGAACAGTTTCCTAGTAATTTTTCTGGAACGGCTTGTAAAATATAGATTCAGCTAGGTTTCTGTGCTACCAAATACAGATGAATTATTCGTAGGTGGTCTGATTTTCCATTTAACTGTCCAGTCATAAAAAATCCTTCTGTTTATTCTGTAGAAGAATAAATATGATTTATATAGAAGAATTTTGCACAGACTGAATAAGATCTATATATGATATCTAGAGAAATTCTACATAAAGAGTTCTATAGTTGTCATCTATAGAAGCTATATCTTATTGTGTATGTGATCATAGAGATCCTGCTTCAACTTTTATTACCCTTAAGAACTCTTAGGTTTGATATTCAAAATATCAAACAAGCCGAGTATATACTTTAGGGTTAATTTGCACATGCAAATACGTTGAGATGCCAAATTACAAATTATGAAACTTTATCTTTTAGCAATGACAATAAAATAATATTTTGCTGGATTTTAGCAAACGGGTAAACATGTTTGAACTTGGAAAATGATCAGGAATGAGCCTGATTAATATTTTGATGGGAGAACATCAGGATAAAAAAAAAAGTAGAACTGTAGGCTCCAAAGTGTGCAGTCAAAGAACATCTGACTGTTGACACCTCACAACCTATATTTCTCCAGAACTGAGCTCAATTTAAGCTGTGCTTACTCAGCACCTGGCTGACTTTGGCTGATCTCAGAAAAGCTAAGCAGGGTTAAGGCTGATTAATGTTTGACTGAAAGGTGATCAGGAAACAATATGCTAAAGTTAGAGGTAAACACACACCTGCACACGTATAAAGAAGGCAACACTATTTTGCTGTGAAGTAAGTAAGTAAGATTGCATGGATGTGTCGAGAGTCCACCTTGATTTGATGTCTTTACTTTTTATTTTGCTATAAAAAGTTCAGCCAGATTATCTAAGAGCTCTGGATTGAAACTTGGCTTTGTGATCAGTACAGATAGTCCTCAACTTATGACTGGTCGCTTAGCGACCATTTGAAGTTACAATGGACAACCCAGAAAGGTACTTATGACTCAGTTCCAAAGTTCCGACGGCCGCCCCCTTGCCCTTGGGTTAGATGACTGCATTTCGGTCACTTGGCAGCTGACCCGCATTTATGGCTCTTTGCAGCATTCTGTGTCACGTAACTGCAATTTACGTTTTTGCTGAAAATCAGTGTTTACTTCTGGTTTTCTACAAAAGTGTCCCATAGCGAACAATGAGTTCACTTAGCATGGTGTTTGCATAATGACCACTGCAAAAATCAGATCTGGTCACATGATGATTACGACCATCACAATTTATGACTGTAATGGGCAGTCTCCATTACAGTCATACTTGGAAGGACTACCTGTATTGCAGGATGCCATATGAAGTTTAGTTGTGAGAGATGCAAAAACAAAAAAAGTGACACAAGCTTGTGCCCATTCCCCGCCCCCCTCGAATGCAAGGTGGCAAAAAAGTTATACTTTTAAAGGAATTTTACATGAATATTATGACATAATATGATTCTATAATCCATTCAGTCTTTAACTCATAGCCTTTCTGTTTCACCTCTAAATTCCATCAGGAAAAAACATAAAAACTAAGCTGTAGACTTTGAGAGTAAATGTGTGAACATTGTCAAGTTGTATGTGTGGAGAGATAACAGCAAAAGGGGAGATTTCGTTTTGATCACCTCTTTCCTTTCTTTAATTTCAGATCGAGAGGACCAGGCCATTCTTTGCACGTAAGTATTTAAGTAATTGGTTGTTTAAACTGGAGAAAAATGATTAAAGCATAGTTGACCAGCAGAAGCATTTACTAAAAAAAAGCATCTTTGCTTTAACTAATATTTCAAAGAGTATGTATGCATGGAGTCATATATCTCTTTATTTTAAATGGAAATAATATCCATTTTGCTTGTATCTTTACAACTTATATTGTTTTTATTGTTTCCTAGTATGATTTGATTGCTTATTAGTATTCTATGACTATCACTAAGTGTATCTTATGATTCTTGATGAATATATTTTTATTTTTTTCTTTATGTACACTGAGAGCATATGCACCAAAGACAAATTCCTTGTGTGTCCAATCACACATGGCCAATAAAGTATTCCATTCCATTCCATTCCATTCCATTCCATATAAAGACAGATAAAGTTCAGAAGAGGATGTTTAAGGCTTTTCATTGGTAAAAAGCCTTAATTTCTTTAAAAATGGTTTGGGAAGCTAGAAACCAAAAATTTGTTGGCGATGTTCATATTAGCAAAATATTTAAGCAGCTTTCTCCAAAAGCCTTAGCTGAAAGTTGTTATCCATCACATTAGATACCAGATTGGGAAAAACTAGAGTCCTATTTTTAAAAACTAGACCTGTTGGGTTTGATGTATGCAATATGTCTTAACTAACTTTCTAGTTAACTAGCTTTCATAACTTTCATGTATGCAATATGTCTTAACTAGGGTTTTCTCTCTCTCTTCCAGAGGTGAATCAGGAGCTGGTAAGACCGAAAATACTAAAAAGGTCATTCAGTATCTGGCTCATGTTGCTTCATCACACAAGAGCAAAAAAGATCAAGTAAGTTCTGTTATCCAGTTAAGATATTGCTCACCTATTTGAACTGAAAACATACTTTGACTTCTTTACCTGTGATACTTTTACACAATTTGACCCTTTATTACCAATTTGAGTGTTCACTGATTCTTTGTGATGTTCCTTATCTGAATTTGCAACCTGTGTAAATTATTCCAAGCCTGAAAGAATTAGAAAGGATAATTATCTATAGATTGAGCAATAGAAGCTTTGTCTTCATTTTGCTATCAGTGTATAGTTAGTGAACTACTTCATGTAGAAGTCAATAGTTACAATTATGGGTTTTTTATTTGTCTTGCAGTAAAGGTATTTCATTTCTAGACTCTTTACTGTTATGAATAGTCATATAAATTCTCTGACAATGTGTAACTTTTGTGCCAATAAGAGTCTGTGAAATATTGTCTCACTTACTGTTTCCCCTTTTCTCGGCGGATTATGTCAGAATTCATCCCTTGGTACTTCGTAGGTGAGCTGCACGTTTGACTGCACGATCTGCACCAAGAATGTGTGTGTGTTGCTCCATTGTGTGATTTATAGCAGCTTTTCACTCCCACCTGTATCACACTTTTTGCTGCTAGAACTATTTTATTCACAATTCACATTGGCTTTTTTTAGGTGAGCTGAATGAAAGGCTGTAGTTTTTTTAAAAAATAAATACACAATTGCTTATTATCTAAACTTAGTAATCACATTTGATCTGCCTTATACAATTTCTTACGTGCACTAAGTAAGGCATTCTGAGCAGCAATATAGATTCCTTTTAAAATAGTACAGAGTGTCTGGTATCAGTGGTGATTTGGCCAACAGTGTGGACCCAAATTTTTCCAGGACTTCCAGTCCCACCTGGTATACTAGCTGTGGGTGCAAGATGCTGAGAAATATCGAAAAGAAACTGCCCCTGTGTAGACTGGATGTTCCAACTCCAAGCCTCTTTCCCAGAATTAATCTTGCAAACCATTATAATGTAGAGTATTTTCTAGTACACTTGATATTTTCCATTCTATAAAATCTTGATTGTGATATTAAATACACTAGCATGATGCGTGTCTGTAGGTTAGTTCTATGAGTATCTCTGCATGGAGTGCGTGTGAATATGCACATTCTAATGAGTAGCTTTTGGAAGAAAAAATGCAGCTTTCTCATGACTCTTTTTTCTCCCCTCTGCCAGCAGATATACTTAAATATTCTCTGAACATTCTAAGTTTCAGAGATCACAATTTTTGTTAAAGATTATTAGCTAAGATATCTGCCCTAGTGGAAGAGAAAAATCAGTATAAAAATCATCTTCAACAGATTGTGTTGATTTAATGATTTAATCCAAAAATTGCCTCGTGGCACCTGAACTCCTTTCAGTGTCTTTCAACTGGTTTGAATCATGAGTAGGCTAGTGAAGCTTTTGAAAGCTTTTTCCAGGTCAGAGGTTAACAATTTGAAGATTCCCAAGAGGTCTAGATTGTTTCCTAGAGGAAATATTTGAAACTGTTTTGTGGAAAAATTATTAAGATTTCTGCTTGTAAGATCTTCTGAAATTATTGAAGGCAGAGAGATCTGCATATCCTTAGAGTATGATCTAATGGACTAGAAGTTGGACTACCGTGTTTCCCCGAAAATAGGACATGTCCTGAAAATAAGGCCAAGCCTGATTTTTGGGGTGGGCATAAATATACGCCCCCCGAAAATAAGCCCTAGTGAAGGGATGGGCATGGGCAGCACAGGAGGCAGCCCTTCCCTTCCCCGGTCAGCTAGTGGCAGCTGGGCCCCTTAAACTCAACCCGCGGATCAGCTGAGCTGATCGGGAGCTCCCTCTGTTCTCTCTCCTC
The DNA here is from genome assembly GCA_023053685.1 of Diadophis punctatus similis. Taxonomy (NCBI): domain Eukaryota; kingdom Metazoa; phylum Chordata; class Lepidosauria; order Squamata; family Dipsadidae; genus Diadophis; species Diadophis punctatus. Next base: position 25,938,000 of record JALIGW010000004.1, on the reverse strand, counting down.
CCAGTGTTTTTGGCGCTTGCCTGCCTCCCATCCATCCCCCTTGCCTGCAAACTCCCACCCCACTCGCAAGAGAGCAGCCACCCGGCACCTTTTGCCACATAGTGCCCACCCAGCGGACAACCCCCCCCTCCAGCCGGGCAGAGCACCACTCACCGACCGAGTGGTAAGAGGCCAGTCGGTCCAGCCGCCTGCTGCCGAGTCTTCCGGCAGCGGCTGCTCTGGAAGTGCGCGTCCCACTCTATGGTTCCAGCTCCATGCGGGGCTGCGGTTCCCTTCGCCCTTCGCTGCCTCTCTGCCCCAGCTGCCAGAAGACATGACAGCAGGCGGCTGGCCCGACCGGCCTCTTGTCCACTTCCAGCGGCTTCTAGCCAGGGTTGATGTCTCGCGGTCCACCCCACCCCATCCCCCGCACCACCTGCCACCCCCAAATTGCATCCCTAAAGGGGGCGGGTGGCTAAGCAAGGGGCAGGAGCCCTCCCATGCCTGGCAAGGGGGGGAGAAGAGATGGCAAGGGGAGCCATGTCTCATTCTATGCGTCTCGCTTCTCCCCCGCCCCACCTGCCATCCCTCGATAAAGAGATGGCGGGAAAGGGAAGCAGCCAGGCTGCTGTTGCCATTGCGTTGGGGTGGGATGTGTTGGGCCGCGAGACTCGCGTCTTACATTTCCAGCTCGGTCACGTTCCTCGCCGTTGTGTCCAGGGAAAAACGTTGTAATAAAAAAACCTTGTGAGTTCAATCAAACTTCTCAAACTTGCGAGAAATTTTTTTTTATAACGCGCTTCCCTGGACACAACAGCGAGGAACACGACGGAGATACAAGTGTCAGGTAGGACGCACATCTCACGATGGGAGATCTCATCTGCCACCCCCCAATTGCACCCCACCATGAGATGCATGTCCTACCTGACACTTGTATCTCGGTCGCATTCCTCGCCATTGTGTCCAGGGAAGCACATTGTAAAAGAAAACTTCTCGCAAGTTCAAGAAGTTTGATTGAACTCGCAAGAAATTTTCTTTTACAATGTGCTTCCCTGGACGCAACGGCGAGGAACGCGATGCTGCTACAAGTCTCAGGTAGGACACGCGTCTCGTGGCCCACCCCGCCCCACCTGCCACCCCCAAATTGCGCCCCTCTACGAGACGTGCGTCCTACCTGACACTTGTAGCTCTGTCGCGTTCCTCGCCGTTGTGTCCAGGGAAGCACATTGCAAAAGAAAACTTCTCGCAACCCACGAGAAGTTTTCTTTTACAACGTGCTTCCCTGGACACAATGGCGAGGAATGCAATGGAGCTACAAGTGGCAGATAGGACACTCATCTTGTGGCCCAACACGTCCCACCTGCCAGAAATGAGTCTCTGTGAGACTCGTTGTGCCACCGCCGCTGCCTCGTGGTGCAGGACTCTGCAAGGCTTGTTGTGCCGTTGCATGCACGAACTGCAGCACTACTGCAAGGTTCGACATACCGGCACAGCCGTGAGCGGCAGGATGCCAGCTGTGCCGGTATGATGAAGCTCACGGCAGTCCTGCAATTTGTGCATGCAACGGCACAACAAGCCTTGCAGAGTCCTGCTCCATGCGGTGGCGGCTGGCCAGCCGATCGGCCAGCGCGAAGAACAGGGAGGGGAGGCGGCAGTGACGGGACATCCCATCCCACGCTCGCTGCCTACTGCACCCCCAAAATAATAAGGACCCCCCTGATAATAAGGCTAAGGCCATATTTCGGGAATCAAACGGAAATAAGACCCTGTCTTATTTTTGGGGAAACACGGTAGAAGTATAGCAATTTCCCCACGTCTAGATTTTATTGGCATTACGGTAATATTTGATTGTGCAAAACTAGATTCACTGCATAATTCAGGTTGCAATTAAAAGAAAAAGTACTGCACTTCCTGAATATATAAAATAGAATACAACTATCCTATGTATTTCACATCTCTCAGAAAAATGTAGGAAAACATATTCACAAGTAAATGCAAACAAATATTGAATATTAAATATGAACAGTAAATAAAGTTGAATAGATTGTTACAAAATGTGCTAATAAAATGTATTAAGTATTAATAACTGTGTATAGTTAAAAAAGCTATACTGATACAGAAACTAAACAGACAAGTCTAAGATATGAATAACTATCAAAAATTGAAACTGACTCTATAAAGATTGTGTGTGAATATTATATCAGTCCATGAAGAAATTTCTGGAAAGATGATGGTCTCTTCTCCCCTCACTAAGAAGAGAAAACCAATCCCATAATAGCTCACTCTGTGGTACTGGATTTTCACAAAATAACTAATCTGATTTCTTTCTTGGCAAATAGTAAAATCTATGAACAGGCTCTTATTTCTACAATTCCAGTGATATTTCTTAAAATAGTGCTACTGTATCCATAGTATACTGTCATCCCCTTCATTCGTGTAACAAATCCTGAAAGAAAAGGAATCAAAGCAGAATAACTAGGAGATGAATGAGAGGTATAGCACAAAAACCATCAAGTCTCAAAACATGGAGAACAACTTGCACTTTTTTCCCTACCACCTCCCACCCCAACTCCAAAAGCTCAACAGGAAAGCACATTTAGTATGACTGTGCAGCACTTTGGATTTGAAAACAAAAAGTACTTAGGGTTGCATACTGTAGAGCAGGGTTGTCAAACTCGCATCGTCACGGCGTCATCACATGACATATCAGGACTTCCCCCCCCCTTCGCTGAACCGAGCATGGGCGGGGCCAGCACGAGACGCATCCAGCCCGTGGGCCGGGAGTTTGACAGCCCTGCTGTAGAGGTACCATGAAACATGTTCTGCCATGATTTTCCTGGAATTAAATTGCAGCTGTGAAGTAGAGTTGCCTGGCCTCAAGAGAAGACATAGATACAGTACTTTAAGAATTTTCAAGCAGATGCTAACAGGATGCTCCCAAACATTTTTTTTGTCTTGCTGCACAGTCCTAATATGTATAGGACGATATGGACTGTCTTTAGATTCCCATTTGCAGATTACACAAGGAAGCAGTAATGCCTTAAAAAGATCCTTCTTTCCTATTTCCTTTTATGCTGTGGACTTGTCCTGAATTAATTCACATCTCTTGGCCATTATTTTCTTAAAGTGGAAAAAGAACCTACAAAGTAACAGCTACATGAAATACTCAAGGCATCCAGTGGGAACTGTTGTTTCTTTTAGCATTCCTGTAATGGATCTGTTGCATTCCTGTAATGGATCTGCTCTTTGCTGTAAACATAGATTTTAAGATGTTAAGAAGAATGGAAGTGGTAATGTTTCATTTTGTGATATCGCTCATCACCATAGCAACAGATTGCAATCAGAAGCAAGAGTTGGGATTCAATTGCTGGATCAAAGAAGACAATGAATGGGGGAAGGACAACCTTTGGGGGGTGTGAGTGGGAAAGGCAAAACAGAGGAAAATCAACATTGCTGACAAAACAAACATTTTGGAGTCCATCTCAGACTTTATGACTTTGCTTTCTTCAGCCCACTTGATATTGTGCTCTTCGATGGATAGCAGCAATGTGTCCCTAAATTTTATCAATTCCCATGGCTGAATAATATCCTGCATTCACTGTTATTGCCACTGCCTTCTCCCAATAAAATTTTTAGGGCTCTATCACCTGAATTGCTTGAGTAGAGTGATTTTACTGCAGTAATGCAACAAGTATTAATGCAACAAGAACATTAATGTTTCACCATTAATATTCTTGTTGCATTTTGAGAATGAATGTTAGAATGATAACATTAGTCAAACATCAGTCTGATGTTATAAATTGCCTCGGGTTTTGAAAGAAAGGAAGGTTCTGAATAAGTAGAAATTTAAATTGGCATTGTAGCATTTGCAAAATAAATAATCTGCAACCATCTACTACTTCAATTATTTATGTGTTCACTTTTTTTAATGTATACCACCAGAGTTGCATGTCTGGGTGATTAACATGTCAGTTATAAAATGCTATTACAAGACCACACTACAATATTATTTAAAAACTTAAATAATTATTGGAATTTAGGAGTGAATCAAAATGAAACATTTTGGCATTGTTTAAAAAAGGATTCTTTAATTTCTGCGGATTTCTAGAATAGATAAAAATGAAGAAGAAAATTTCAAACTTAAAAGGGAAATGTTTGTTTTGTAAAATAAATAATTCCCTACTCCTTGCTCAAATGGCCTTATCTTTGAAAATACCTCACTCACTCCTGAATATGGCTCTTTGTCCCTCTTTGATTCCTATACTTAGAGCTACCATATATGATCTTGAAATACCCTGATGTCCATAAGATAGTAACAAAGAGTTAAAAGTTATTCCTATTTCATTGCTGCTATTTAGAGCTGCCTTGATATGATATTCCTGTTTTACCATATAGGAAAAAGGATTTCCTGGATATTCTGGATAGAAGTACTGAAGCTTTTGGCACTCCTGTTTTTTGACAGCAATTTGGTTTTTATATTTTTATTCTGACAAACTTGTTTTGAGGTTTTTCAGTGACCTGATATTGAATTGTGCTTAAGTTTATGAAAGTGTTTTTTTGTTCAGAACATTTATATGTTAGCTTTATATCTGGCTCTTGGATAAACCATGGCACCTTGGATAAACCATGGCCCCTAAAACCATAGACACATAGGTCACAAACAGACCTATTTTAAAGCCTGATTCTAAAGCATGAGTCTTCATTTGCTAGACCAGTAGATAAAGTAAGAATTTTTAGAATAAGTGCTACTACAAAATGGCTGCCATTTGCTTGTCACCAAACTGGGTGCTGCCATAGGGAATCAAATTGCAACATGTCCAGTTTATTAAAAAGCAAATTGATAAACAGTTACCACAAAAACACATGATCCAGAAATAGCTCACTTGTTCCAACCAATACTTTTTTCTTATGCAGGATTCCTCAAAAGCATTAGTGATACACCAGACCCCTAATTCCAGTCAGTTAATTTCTTTTTCTCAATGTACAGTCTTTCCTTGATATACCCATATAATCTTTCAAATTGTCTGTAGCAGCTTTTACTCATGTTTTGTTTGGTTAAAAAACAACAACCAGTGGTTGGGCAATAATAGAATTCTGCTCACCAGGCACTCTAGCCTATGGGAGGACTTAGAGGCACACTATGGAAATGAAATAATATTATTTTGGTATCTTGAAGGCTAATATCCAAAGCACAAACAAGGCAAAACCTCAACAAATCTTTAAACTTGCAATTAACCTGTGTATAACCAATAAACCAACCCCCTTCCCCCCCCAGGATTCAATAATATAATTTAATTAGTGTTAAGTGTGTCTCAATCTTAATAAAATTTAATTAAAATTTAATCTTGGTAAAATTATTGGTGATTATGAAGTATTAATCTTGGTAACAGATGAATAACTCTTCACGTTTATAGTTTCTGAAGATCAATATAGGTTGAAGTCAAGAGATAATGACATACTTGGCTAGTAGCTTCTGGAGAGTAACCAGTTGAGATTTTTATATTTGATTTTCTTATTTTAGGGAGAACTTGAGAGACAGCTGCTTCAAGCCAACCCTATATTGGAGGCTTTTGGAAATGCCAAAACTGTCAAAAATGACAACTCTTCAAGATTTGTAAGTATTTTTTGCTTCATTGCATCATTGTTGAATAATTCCTGCTGTTAAGGAAAAGATTGATTGCCTCAAATATATAATATATTGTAAAGGAAATGTCTTTCTAATTTGGATAAGGATTAAACTTCCTTTTAAAACAAGTTAGGCTTCACTTTAGAAACATTTTGAAGATAGAAATATATGCACTAGGATGACATTGTCATATTAAGTAGCACAGTGATGGCGAACCTTTTTTTCCTCGGGTGCCGAAATAGTGCGCGCGCGTGCTATCGTATGTGCATGCGTGCCCACACCCATAATTCAAAGTTCCCCACTTGCCCCACCCCCCTGCGCATGCGTGTGCGACCCCCCCCCACTCCCCCATTTTTTGACTTCCAGTGGGCCCGGTAGGCCTGTTTTTTGCCCTCCCCAGGCTCCAGATGCTTTCTTGGAGCTTGGGGAGGGCGAAAACGTTCTCCCTGCCACCCCGGAGGTCTTCCAGAGGCTGAAATCGCCCTCCCAGAGCCTCCGCACGAGCCAAAAATTAGCTGGTGGGCACGCACATGCGAGCAGGAGCTGAGCTAGGGCAACGGCTCGCGTGCCGGCAGATATGGCTCCGCGTGCCACCTGTGGCACCTGTGCCATAGGTTCGCCATCACTGAAGTAGCACCTAGAAAGTAACAATAAAAAACACAGTTATTATTGTACTTTTCTTCCTATTGTCACCAGGAGTATTTTAGGCTGTTAATGACAGCTGATTAAAATGGTATAAAGCAGATACAATCTTTGTCCTTGCTATTTTGTAACTAACTCCCTTACTGCCAATAAGGGATACACTCTGATCAGGTTCCTTTGATGCTATCCTGTGGAATGAGCTGTTGATTTGTGGGAATTTAGAAGAATTATATGATACTGTCTTGCATTGTTTCAGTGGCAGTTGTTTAACTCCTATGCCTTTTTTTCATTTAAGGGAAAGTTCATTAGAATCAACTTCGATGTAAACGGATACATTGTTGGAGCCAACATTGAGACTTGTATCCTTTTCCCAAAACACTGATCCAGACACTGTAAAGAAACTGTATAAAGGCTTACAAAAAAATGTAGCTGGACAGCATTTTGAGATTTTACTTGGAAGAGGCAGATTGTCTTAATGAGTGGGAATTTCTGCTTTGTGGAAAATCATACTCACTTAAGATGGAAATATTGGAAAATTTCTAATTTTAGCCCTGTACTTTCTGTAAATGAAAATATTTTTCTTTTAAATTCTAGATCTGACTCTCCCCGCCCCTGCCCCCCCAGTTCACGATTGTCGATTTGTGAAAAATATCTTTAATTTAAGACTATTATGGGTGAGATTACAAAGACTCATGCCTGGAGAAAATCCCCAAATATGACAGAGCTATGTTTGATACTTCTTTTAAATTAAAGCGTTGGAGCATATCTAAAAAAACCACCCTGTCAAAGTTATACAAACACTGACAAATCTTTTGAGTATCTTTTAAAAAGCAATATGTTGATTGAAAAGGAAGATAATTCTAACTCTAGTGTTTATGGCGAAGGGCTGGCACATCTGTCTCGGGGACTTTGGCTTACAGCCTTTCCTCAAAGCTTTTATCTCATTTTCCCCCCTCCAGACTGTGGTATGCTGCTTTCCTGCTGGTTTATCCATTGTGTCCTCCTCTAGTAGTCCATCCCAGTTTAGAAACTCAGTTTTTGAACATTGGTGTTTTTTATTTTTATTGTTTTTAAACATTTTTATTAAACACAATAAACAACAACATTTAACATTTAACATTCAAAAAACAACATATAACAAACAAATGGGGCATAAACACAATAAACAACAACATTTAACATTTAACATTCAAAAAACAACATATAACAAACAAATGGGGCATTTGTGGCCCCCTATTCATCATAAGCTATTATCGGATATATTCTTTTTACATATCGTTTCCTTAAATATTCATATTGCTCTCAAACATATTTTCCTATTATACTATATACATTTAAGATCTTTACATAGTTACTTGAATATACGCCATTAAACTTTTTTCTTTTATTAATTGCTTCTTTCTTTCAACCAATTATAAAATTTATTCCAGGCTTTATAGAAATCAGATTCCTCTTTTTCTTTTAATTCTCTATTTAACATATCCATCTCCGCACAGTCCATTATTTTTTTAATTATCTCTTCCTCTTTGGGTATCTCCTTGTTTTTCCAGGACTGTGCGTATGTAATTCTTGCTGCAGTTAGGATATGAATAAGATGATATTGTGTTTCTTTTTTATATACCTGAACATTGGGGTTTTTAAAAGCAGCATGTCCATTGATATTTTACTTGAAAAGTGCTTCAGTTATGAGGTTTTCTATGTGTAACATTTAGGATTTCTTCCAATCCTTAACATTCTTAAAGATCTGTTAGAGAAATCAAGAGCAATACGACAGGCTAAAGATGAAAGGACATTCCATATTTTCTACTACTTGCTGACTGGGGCAGGAGAGCACCTGAAGAGTGAGTGCCCCAGGCATTTTGATTTATTGGGTGTCTCCTTATCCTTTCATCTTGCTGACTTTCTGTTCCATAGTTTCTCTGTTTACAGTACTTGCACCGCTTTGTAAATATTGGATATAGTTGCTTGTTATTAGGTCCAATTATTTTCTTTTATTTGATCGCGAAATAGGAAAAGAAAAAAAAGTAATATTATTTAGTCATGGCATAGTTGAAATTTTTCTCCTTACTAAAAAATTAATATTGAAATCTCTTACCATGAAACAGCTTAATGAAACTACATTTTGCTACCTAATACAAGCAATCTTACTTGTGAGTAGTCATATGTAATGCCATTCTAGTCATGCGGGATTTAAGTCTAAAGTCTTGCCTTTGAATGTCTACCCAAACAAGATATAACCCAAGAATGATGATTTCATTACTTTTTTATTGTTTTAGATGACTTGCTTTTGGAGCCCTACAATAAGTACCGTTTCCTTTCCAATGGACATGTTACAATTCCGGGCCAGCAAGACAAGGACATGTTTCAGGAGACAATGGAGGCAATGAGGATAATGGGTATTCCAGATGATGAGCAGATGGGTAAGGAATTCTAGAAACGGTTCCAGAAAAATGAGTGTTGTGACAATTATATACAGATAGTCCTCGACTTAACGGCCAGATTTGAGCCCAATTTTTTTTGTTGCTAAGTGAGAGTTAAGTGAATTTTGCCCCATTTTACAACCTTTCTTCCCACAGTTGTTAAGTGAATCACCGCAATTATTTAGTTAGTAACATGGTTGTTAAGTGAATCTGGCTTTTCCATTGGCTTTACTTATCATAAAGTTGTATAAGGTGACACTGCAGCCATCATAAATATGAGCCAGTTGCCAAGCATCCAAGGTTTGATCATGTGACCATGGGGATGCTACAACGGTCGTGTGAAAAATAGTCATAAGTCACTTTTTTCCCATGCCATTGTAATTTCGAACAGTCACTAAAGAAACTTGTAAGTTGAGGACTTGCTTGTATGTATATCATGCAATGAACACTAGTCTTACAACAGTTGAAAAAACAAAATGGGAACAATTACAAGTAATCAAGTATCAATAATAGGTGAATAATAGAAAACGATGAATACAGCCTTATATGAAGTCAACTAAAACATGTTTATCTGTTTTCATTTAAACATGGAGTGAGGGGGATTAGGTTTAATGTAGAAATAAAATAATTTGCAATAATAAAATAAACAAGATGCCCACTGTAAGAAAAAACACACAGTTCTCTACAATTTGTTTACCACTCATTAGCAACAACACTGCTTGTTTTTAGTGGGGTTCCTCTAATTTCCAAACTTTTCATTGGGTCTAATACTTTCAGTACTCCCTGTGACTCACCTGTGGAGATAAAAATCATCACAGTTCTTTTGAAGCTCTGCTTGTTGTTATGCATCAAGCATCTTGAATCTTGAATCTAATCTTCAAGTCATTAGAATTAACCATGAAACTAACACAAGATTAATAATAAAAAGTGGCACAATATACATTTAGGCAACCTTATAATTATTATTTTCATGAGGGAGAAAATTGAAATCTGTTTGTGGGTGGGCTGGTTACTGCAAACTTTTTGTTATGTTTGCTTGAAAGCATAGCTATAACTCCAGGTTTGTTGTCACTCTATCAGCTGTTCAATATTTACTGAGCACTAATAAAAGTTTGAGATGTTCTCATGGGTAATTGAGAAGACAGGATGTATGTTTCTATTTCTGCCATGTTTCAACCCTTGAGTTGCATTAGGAACTGCATTAATCAAACAGCAAACTTGCAACATATGGAAGCCATTTAGGCTAAAAGTTCTACCCATCAAAATAGTATTTGTTTAAAAAGGGAAATGGAACTAATCTGTTGGCTAATCATTGGGACATTTCATGCACAAAATGTCCCAATAAGGTCTTGTTTTTTCTATCTTAGAATATGTTTTGTAGAGAGATTATTAGAAACTGCTCACTACTACCTCATGTGGGGAGCTATATAACTGCAATTCTATATTGGAAATATTATAAATTTTTCATAATAAATGAGGCCCAGGAAAATTCACTTCCTGTTCTCTGTGGTAGCTCAGGTACTTCTTTTATTGAGTCCTATGTTTCTTTGTTCAGAAATTGTGTTTTTTTTTAATTGAAAGGCAAATGCTTTTGCTTGTTGCTAACCTACAGAATAGAAGTGGAAATAGGTCTAGAAAAATCTCAATGATTGTAAAAGAACAAGATTTTGTAAAGGGTGGATCTAAGAGGTGGGTGGATTGCAAAAACAATCTACTGAGAATTGAGGCTGCTCAGTTGCCACAAAATGCCAGCTGGTGTGATAAAACAGAAGGTGAAGGGGAATGGAATTGCCATGAACAGGTCACATGGGTATAACTGTATTAAGAGAATGAAACATTTGCAGATTTAAAAAAATCTAACTGAACACTTCTTAAGAAATTTGCATTGCTGCTTTGTTTCCCATCCCAGGACTGCTAAGGGTTATTTCTGGTGTTCTTCAGCTTGGGAATATTATTTTCAAGAAAGAACGTAACACAGATCAGGCTTCCATGCCAGACAATACAGGTAAATACATTTTCCTAGATATGGATTAGGGAGCGATGCTTTCTTTTCTTTGTATAGTTCATATTGTAAAATTGAGCACATTTAAAAGCAATGAGGAATTGTCCTGGGTGTATCATTGAGTGGTTGTTATGGTTGTCTCATCATTAAATTAGATGAGGTGGTATTTTCCTCTGAATACTGAAATCAGTGAAGAGGCTAAGGTTGAATTCTCCATGTCAGACTGCATGAATGCTTCTAATGAATAGAAGATAATATTCTGTAAGCATTTTACAGAAATAAAATTAGAGATGATTCTCCAGTGGAGAAGTTCTCAGCAAAAATCCTCAAAAATCAGTTCTCTATTTAGGCAACACATTCATTAAAAAATATTTGGAAGAAATGCTTTGGACCTTTTACGAGTACAGCACCTTTTACTTATTTATTGGAATGGCTCAGTTTTCCCCCTCAAGCTTCCAGGTATGCTGAAAACAAAGATATCCATGCTTTAAAAGTCATCTTAATTTTAACGAGTGGCTCCCTTACAGCAGCAGAATGATTTTCAGAAGTTTATTTTGTGTTATGAGAGCGGATATATTTTTGGAGTGAAGAACAATTAATCTTGCTTGCAGATTTAGATCAAAACTAGTTTAAATGGTTTAAGTTTAAATGCCACAGTTGGACTCTACATCAGATGTGAAACTCGTGTCTTGGGGGACTTGAATATGTACTGTATTAGGCCCATGGTTTCTGCTATTTAAGCATAATATTTTTGATTAGAAATCATTGTTCTTCATTGGAGTAGCTGAATCTGAAATGAGTCTTGATATATATAATCCTCAGAGGATGTATAGGTATCATTTGTTCCCTTTTATAGATGAATCCTTTCTGTTCAGTTCTAGTCTCCCAGATGGGCTGGCTGTCATTAGGGACCAGGAGAGTTTGCTGCAAGTATTCATTTTTTCTGAATTGAATATAAGACGTTAAAATACTAAGCATCTCCTTTTGCCTTTCTCTCTTGTAGCTGCTCAGAAAGTTTCTCACCTTCTGGGAATCAATGTTACAGACTTCACCAGAGGCATTCTCACCCCTCGCATCAAAGTGGGCCGAGATTATGTCCAAAAGGCTCAGACTAAAGAGCAAGTATGTATTATACAATATATGATGTCAGCTTTCTCAATCAGGAAGCAATGAGCTTTCAAGCTGAATGTCCCTGGTCTACTTTTCTGGTACCCTGACATTTTTCCCGCATCTTCAGAAGCAGATTGAATTGCTTTGTAATATTATTCTCAGCAGCTCATAGGCAACTGGACAAGGACTGAATGGCTCTTGCATTTGAACTTGGCAAGTTGACCTCTGATTGGTCCAAATTTTATGTATTATGCAGATGCAACATACCGTATTTTCAGACTATAAAACACTCTGGACTATAAGACTTTTGGGGAGGAAAATAAGAAAAAAAAATCTACCTCTGCCTCCCAGCAATTTGCCTCCTTGCAGCAAACAGCCTGGTCAGCTTCAGCACAGCCTGATTTAGCACGAGCAGTTGATTGGTGGTTGGATCTGTCTCCTGGAATACTGCCTATCAGCTGTTCCAGGCTGCGAGGATCACCACCATCGCTGCCCATTGCCGCTGCTGCCTATCACCTCATCCATGCACACCATTTTTGGCCTCCGTTTGCCCCATTTTTGGCCCGTTCCAGGCGGTGGGGATAGGTGGCAGCAGTGATCCCCACCGCCTGGAATTGGCCAAAAATAGGACACCTGGAGGCCAAAAATGGGGTGCGCGGAGGTGGCGACGGGCAGTGGCGATCCCCGCAGCCTGGAACAGCAATAGGCGGTATTCCAGGAGGCAAATCCAACCGCCAATCAGCTGCTCGTGCTAAATCAGGCTATACTGAAGCTGACCAGGCTGTTTGCTGCAAGGAGGCAAATTGCTGGGAGGCAGAGACCGAAGGGTGGGGGCCGGCAGGTGGGCGGGGCTTCAGCATCTTCCGCTGTATAAGATGCACAGACATTTCCACCCACTTTTACGGGGGGGGGGGAGTGCATCTTATACACCGAAAAATACAATCTTTAAAACCAGTTTTATTGTAGAAATAAGCCACTTAGATGTAGAAAAGTAAACAGAAATAATGAACCTGGCTGGCCATCTTAAGTCTGTGACTGCAAACTAAAGATAATGCTGTTAAATATAAGTTACCTTTCATCTTAACCTAGAGACCTAGAACTCACAGTCTCCTAGTTTCTAGGCCAGTACCTTAACCAGTCCACTACACCAAACAGGCCCTGGATATTGCATGTAGAGAAGGAGTGGAAGGAATTGAAATAACTCAGAAATTCAGATCTGTAAACAAAGATTCATTATTGGAGAGTGAGGGTTGATTGATTTTTTTTTTGTGTGATATCTGGAATGTACAGTAGACATCTTATCTTTTTTCAGGCTGATTTTGCTATTGAAGCTCTGGCCAAAGCTACATATGAACGCATGTTCCGTTGGCTGGTGATGCGCATCAACAAGGCCTTGGATAAGACAAAGAGGCAAGGAGCTTCTTTCATAGGAATCCTTGACATTGCCGGATTTGAAATCTTTGAAGTAAGTGAAAAGGAACAGCTGTTTAATTAATCCATCTGACATAATATAAAAATCTCCATGAAGTAAGCATATTTGATACATTTCGCTTCTTTAAAGCAACAGAGAATTTAATAGAAATGTGTTTTTATAAAACTTAACAGTCAATTTATATTCAGTTACAAATTTAAAATATATCAAATATGCTTGGATTATGTTAATAATATATGCCTAAATAAGTGAGAACTTGGAGTGGATACTTTAGGCTGAAACAAAAAAGAATCATAAATTACATACTTGTTACCTGAAGAACTCATTTGAATTATCTTTGCATTTTTATGATCTTCGACAGTAAGAGGATGTTTCATTACCTATGTTGCCTCCAACACTTCCAGAAATGCTAAAGAGGTCCACCTTAATTAACTTTAAGCACTATGATGTGATGCCTCTATGATACATATTTTCTTTAATCTTGGAGAGAAGGGACAAAATATTTATGGTACAGATGGAAAGTCAGAAGGAATGATTCTTTTGAAGAAACTGGATGAATTTGCTTTAAAATGTGAAAAGAAAGTGCAAGTTGCTTTTCTGGGGGATTGTGTTTGTGAGATTTAATATACTAAAGAGAAATGTGTTAAATATTTGCTTAAAACGCTTCATTTTGTAGCAGAAATGTTGCATTTGGGGATAGATTTGTTGCTATGAAATCATGTGTCAATAAAAATGACAATCCTGATTGTGGGGAATGAAAAAGCATATATATTACTCCAGATTGAATGGCGGTAGATGGTAAGAGATGTTGTTCCAAGAAGTAGAAAAAAGTACGGGTAAGCATGTAAAATAATGCTCTCTTTCTGTAGAGAAAGCAAAAGAACAGAACGGAAATTGGCAATCATTTGCTGAATGTGGTAGTAGGCAACGGTTAATAATTTAAACATGCTTTTTCTTTTCTATCTGCAATAGCTGAACTCATTTGAACAGATGTGCATTAATTACACCAATGAAAAATTGCAGCAGCTCTTCAACCATACCATGTTCATTTTGGAACAAGAAGAATACCAACGGGAGGGCATAGAGTGGAACTTCATTGACTTTGGCCTGGACTTGCAGCCTTGCATTGATCTTATAGAAAAACCAGTGAGTGAGGCATCTTGTCATGATTGTTAGCAGAGGGTAGACAGATCACTAAGGAGAGCCAGTATGTATGTATATCTACATGTATGTGTATGTTAAATAGTGTAATCATTTTGTAGGGATGGAGAAAAAATGTTAAGGTAGAGTTCAATTCTTCTAATTGTAAGATACTTTAGGTTGGAAAGCATGAAAAATTAAAGCAAGATTTAATTGCGAAAGAGGTGCTGAAAAACAGCTCTGACCTATACAGGAAGCCACTCTTGAGTGCAAATGAAAATAGTATTTGTGCCTTTTATCCTGAAGTGTTAAATCTTGGCAGGAATGTTTATTAACATTTTTTTTAAATTAGGCTGGTCCTCCCGGCATTTTGGCCCTGTTGGATGAAGAGTGCTGGTTTCCAAAGGCTACAGACAAAAGCTTTGTGGAGAAGGTGGTGCAAGAGCAAGGCTCTCATCCTAAATTCCAAAAACCAAAACAGCTGAAAGATAAAGCTGACTTCTGCATTATGCACTATGCTGGCAAAGTAAGTGCTCTTAGTGTAAAGAGAGACTAAAATGCTTCTGTATCTGCAGCTGCAGTAATCTAAGCTGATTTATATTTTTGAGGAGGGGTGGGGGGTGTTCTTCAATAGTGGAAGAGGTGCATAATCACTTATCCCACAAGGTAATAGGAAGCATATTGACCACAAATTTTTGCGGTAGTGCACTAATATAAAATCCTGCCATGAAACAAGTCAAGAGACCTTCTTATTTTCTGAGGGTGATGGCTAAAACATGTTGTGAAGCCTGCCTTTTGGAAGAGCAGAAGGCTGGGTGAATCATGATTTTTATGGATTCTGTGCCTTTGACTATTATTGTTAACTTGATGTTTCCAGCATTTTTAAGGGGTTTTAGGTCATTTACATAGAGTTGATTGTTTGTGCAATGGATCTAGACAGTGGTGGGATTCAAATTTTTTAACAACCGGTTCTGTGGGCGTGGCTTATTGGGGACGTGGCTTGGTCATGTGACTGGGTGGGCATGGCTACGTGCATAGGGACTATTCAGAGGGTTGAAAAAAGGAATTATGACTGGTCCTCGCACTTATGACCGTCCTCACATTTATGCCCATTGCAGCATTCTTAACAACCGTGTCACTCATTTCACAACTGCGGTGCTTCTCTTCACGGTGACAAGATAGGGCACAAAACGTAAAATGTGAGGACAGTCGTAAGTGCAAGGACTGGTCAAAAATCACTTTTTCAGCCCTCTGAGTAGTCCCTATGTGCACCCGTCGTGGCCAGGTGGTCATGTGACTGGGTGGGCATGGCCAACTCAACGTCACTAACGTCAAGGGGCGGTTCTCCTCGCCTGGCTTTTCATGATCATGGGGATGCTGCAACGGTCATAAGTGTGAAAAACGGTCATAAGTCACTTTTTCAGTGCCATTGTAACTTTGAATGGTCACTAAATGAACTGTTGTAAATCAAGGATTACCCATACAAAAATACAAAAAGCTTGCAAAAAGCTGCCCTAAATACCAATCATTAGATTAGAAATACCTGCAAGCTGGAGTTACAAATCAGGCAGGGTGCCAGAGCACCTTGAGGAATTAAAATAGGTAAAATGCAGTGATAACTATCAGTAGCCAAGTCTTGCCCATAAAGTGAAATCCTTTAGCAGAGAGGTCATTTAAGCTCTCCAGAAAGAGCACACCCAGGAGAAGCAATCCTTAGATCCATTTGCACCACTTAAAGATACCAGCTGGTCTCACTCATCTCATAAGGTATCCTAAGGAAATCATCCAGATTTAAGGAAAGATCACATGCCCCCCAGAAAGGGCAGTAAAAAAATCAGTGCCAAGCTTGCATCCTGCCTCTTGGAAGTTCACCCCAAAAGGACAGTGCCAAGAACCACTAAAACAGTGAAGGAAGACCCCCTCCCCAGATAGAAAAAGCACTTGAGATAAGCCTAACCTAGAATGAAGCAAAGGAGCAAACACAGTAGCTGTTGCTTGTTAAACAAATTACCAGAACTAATAGACAGAGGAACTAGCCAGATTTCTGAAGCTGCTTCTTTTCAGGAACAGAGATTAACATTTTTCCTTCCAAACAAAGCTGAATAGGGAAAATTATCTCATCAATAAACACAGGATTAAACATCACCAAGCACAAAATTAAACTTCACCAAAAACCAGTTTTAAACCAAAAGTCAGAAAGGGTATGTAAAGTCATGTTTGAATGTCAATCTTGCTAGCTAGCCAAGAAGCCTTGCTGAATGTCACTCATCTTGGTTCCTTGTCATTAAAAGCTTCTTTCTAGCAGCTCTGTGCTGGAAGAACTCCAGCAGGGGAGTATTTCCTCCCAACAGCAGTGTAAAAAGATTAAAACAACCCTTCCCCTCTAAGAAAGTCAAGCAAAGAAAAAAAAAGTACCAGCAAATAATAACAACTCCGGAGACAGTAAGTCTAGGTGTACTGCCAAGAATGTAATAAGGGTTAACTGAGAGGCAGTTTCTGTAAGCAGGGCAATAAAGATATAGAAACAACACTAGAATGTTGTAATTCCTTACAGGAGTAACCCTGTAAAGTGGAAAAAAACAAGTGATTTCTTCTAACAACAGTTACTGCTTAGAACCGTGATGGCGAACCTATGGCATGCGTGCCACAGGTGGCACATGGAGCCATATCGGAGGGCATGCGAGGCGTTGCCTTATGTCAACTCCAGCGCACATGCGCGCAGATGATTTTCGGCCTTGGGGAAGGCCATTTTCGCCCTCTGGAGGCTTCAGGAGGCTTCCCTGAAGCCTCCGGAGTACAAAAAACGGCCCAATGGGCAAACTGGAAGTTTGTTTTTCTGAACTTCCGGTTTGACCATTGGGCCGTTTTTCGCCATCCCCAGACTTCAGGAGTCTGGAGGCTTCAGTGAGGCCTGTGTGTATGCATGGGGGGCAGTGGGGGGAGGGTTGTGCACATGCGCAGGGGGGCAGTGCGGAGGGAGGGCACCTGAGCCAAAAAAAGTTCACCATCACTGGCTTAGAAAGTTAACAACCAGTTCTAGAGAACCTGTTAGAACCAGTAGAATCCCACCTCTGGATCTAGACCAGTGTTTAATCTCAAAACAGAGAGATTTATAACCTTGTCTCTTTAGACATTACTGGGAAATTTGATAATGTGTAGTTAATACCAGCAACAAATGTCTTGTTTAGGTTGATTATAAAGCTGATGAGTGGCTGATGAAGAACATGGACCCTCTCAATGATAATGTTGCTACTCTGCTACACCAGTCCTCTGATAAGTTTGTATCTGACCTATGGAAAGATGGTATGTAATCATATTGCTTTCCTTGTTTTCCTTAAGAGTGTTGTCCTTTGTTTGGAAGCATGAGTTTGAGCAGCCTCTTCTTAAAATTGACAGTTGACATTTTCATTTCTCTTAAAATGCTTGACAATATGGTATTTCTCCTGTTACTGAAATATGTTTGATCCTTTTCCAGTTCATCAGGCAGCAAAATAACTTTCAAGCGTATGTGCCTCAGAACACCTCATCAAAATTTGGGACCAAAAGTCTATTTTTGCCTATTCCAGTGTTCTTAGATATCTTGCTCTACAGAATATTTCTTGCTTTAAATCTTACTATTACTGTCTCTTTTCTTGGGTTTTTCTTTGACGTCTCTGTTGCAGAGATGCAGAACGCTCAGAGAGCCTATTTCTATCAACATTTTCCTATTCTTCATCTAGAACCAGGTGACTGAGCAATGCAGCTATTGTGTTGTGTGTGATTCCTTCTAGAACCATGCAAGAAATGCTTCCATTAAATCTTCCTATTTTTTTCCTGTTTCTGCTTGTCTGTCTCATTCAGTTCCTCTGCTTTTTGCTAGTAGCTTCCTCTTGAACATTGAAAATACTGATTTTTAAGCAAGTTGTGATCTTGCACATACAACAAAGACATATATAGATAATATCTTAAATCAATGGAAGCTGTTTCTGATTTGAAATAATTAAATACTGATTATGAGGCCAGTGACACCATTAAGATTGGCAACCATATGTGCTCCAACCTGATCATTGTGTGCATAAAGAACCCATGAAATACATTAATGGCTACTAAGAACTACTGTAACTGGTCAAAATAATATAGCTCATCATCTTTGGTAAATTTCTTTTTCTGAAAAATTAAATATTTTCTGTCTCCAAATAGTTACTTGGACATCAATTCTTCCAAAGAGCATTTTGGCCAGGTCTCAATGATAGTAAAAGTATCATTATTTTACATCAGTTTTGAAAACTTTCTTCCTCTTGAGTCAATTGAATAGTTACTTTTAAGAGAAAAAAAGCAATATCTTAATTTTATAACCAAGCCATATGAAGCATGCTTCTTGTCATTTCCTCATTTCACTGTTAGCAACTTAAAGGCTTCCTTTGGGTATTTTTACTGATTTTAATAAGTTTTCTCATATGATTGAGAACAGAAGAGTTGCCTTGGCTGCTGTCAACCATCAGTGACTTGATTAGTTCCATTTTTTTTAATTTGTCCAATTCCAAAAGATTCAGTCTGCTACAATGCCTATCATCCTGACTTAATTCCATAAAAATTACTTTTTTTCCTACTAAAGCAGTCAGTGCATGATATATTCTTGTAATCATCTTAACATTCTAGTACACTGACAGCAAGAAAATAAAACGAATGAATGGGTTTGGTTGCTCATTATACATAGTATTGAAAAACTTTCTCTTTGTGCATTCTCCATACCACCTGGAATGTTTGGCTACAGTTTCATAAATGCTACATATTAAAAATTATTGTAGTGATATAAGTTGTTTTGTACTACAGAAGAAATTTAAACACACTGCTTTCGATATTTTTTCAACCTGTTTTAAGTATATGGACCTATTCCCCAGTGATAAGCTTATGTTTGACTGTTTGTCGTAATTTAGAATTACTTGATACCAGTACTTCAAGTGGTTTGCATGGGGAGAAAAAACACCTTTAACTTTTAAAGACAAACTTTATTCGAGTCATTGTTGGCATCTTGTTAAAGCAATCATGGTAAAACTATTTTAACTAAAGTCAACCCTATTGTCTCAAATTGTGTTTTATTACTTGACCTAATATTGCAGTTTAATCTGCCAGCTGGATCTGTCAGGCATGAGGTGGATCCAACCTGTACTTGTTGGTGACTGTTCGCTTTCTGTTTTTGTGGTTATTCCAATATAAATTATGAATCAGAGTTCTATATCTATAAAGAGATGAAGCAAACTCTTTTTGCATGCTTGTTAAGTTATGCATTCAATCATGAAAATTAGGGAGAACAATCTAATTGTCCTGTGTGTTTCCTACAGTTGACCGCATAGTTGGACTGGATCAGGTTGCTGGCATCTCAGATTCAGCATTACCCGGAGTCTTTAAAACCAGGAAAGGCATGTTCCGAACAGTAGGACAATTGTATAAAGAACAACTAGCCAAACTGATGGCCACTCTGAGGAACACCAACCCCAACTTTGTCCGTTGTATCATCCCTAATCATGAGAAGAAGGTAAAATCCAACATTTTGGATACTAGAAGTAACTGTTCTGACCTAGGCTTCCTGATCAATAATACAGTACAAACTGCGTCCCAAAAACCTCTTTTATTTTATTGGCCGGTACCGTATTTTTCAGAGTATAAGACGCACCGGAGTATAAGACGCACCTTAGTTTTGGGGCAGGAAAATAGGGAAAAAAATCTACGTACCAGGTATTCATCTGGCTAGTGTCCTTAGTCTGTTCAGCTTCAGCACATTATTTTACCCCCTGGTTAGGGCTGAAAAAAAATTCTTCGAAGGGAGTAGGAATAAAAAAATGCTGCAAGCCGGTAAGATCATTAGCACCTCGTTAGGGCTGAAAAAATCTTTTTCAGAGGCAGTAGGAATGAAAACAAGCCTGCAAAATTATTCTGACGGAGTAGGAAGCTGGATTAGGAAGCCGGGAAGATCATTAGCACCTCGTTAGGGCTGGGGGAAAAAGCTTCAAAAAAAAAGGTACATTCGGAGTATAAGACACACCCAAATTTTCAGCCTCTTTTAGGGAGGAAAAAGGTGCGTCTTATACTCCGAAAAATATGGTAATTATTTTCATTCCCAGCCGTAATAAGTCCCAAACAATGATAACAGTCTTTTGGGGAAAGGCAGATAAGCACATGATCTTCCTTGACAAGCTGCCAAAGACCAATTAGCAAGAAACTTGGCAAGGCCAAACAGAAAACACAGAGTCCGAGCTAGAATGAGACGAGTTGAATGAAGTTGCTTCCTGCGACGAGCCCTCCCTTGTGCTCCACTTATATAGCCTATGGGAGGAGCCAATTATCTCCAAGCCTTATTCCCGAGTAGTCCTTCTCCTCTGTTCTTGCCTTCTGGCAGCTCTACGCATGTGCGAATTGAGAACAGGCTCCCCCTGACCCTCCCCAGCCTCCTCGCTGTCCGATTCTGCAACCAGCTCTGCAGGTCGCTAGCA
This sequence comes from Diadophis punctatus similis, assembly GCA_023053685.1. NCBI lineage: Eukaryota > Metazoa > Chordata > Lepidosauria > Squamata > Dipsadidae > Diadophis > Diadophis punctatus. The sequence continues at coordinate 25,917,179 of JALIGW010000004.1, read as the reverse complement.
GGCCACAACAGTAACATCATATATGGACCATATATGAGCCTTAGGAGTGATTTAATGAGGACTATAAATATTGGTATTCTTTTTGACATATTTATAATTGTATTTCTGTTTTGAACATAGTTGCCATTCCTAAAATTTCTAAAAGGAATACTAAATGTCAAAAGTATTTCTATGTGAAACAGGGAATATACATATCAGACAAGATCTCTCTTTACTTGAATATAGCCTGCAAAGTTTTGTATGACAATAGATAATGGGATATACATGTGCACATAAGATGTATGAAGCTGAGAAATAGAATTATAAATCAATAGAGCAAGAAAAAACGAGGTAGCAAGAGCAACATTTTCCATACCTTTTAGTTGCTGAAATACATATGCTTTTATTTTTTTAAAAAAGTCCAAAAGAGACATGTTTTCTTCATCCAGCAGAAGGCAGTTGATATTGGAACCCAGAGAGATAATTTGATAACTAAAAAGTCACAACTGAAGAAACTCAGCTTTTTACTCAGGCCTGCTGAACCCCAGATGGGTGCAGATGCTGAAATGGGGGATTCAGGGATGGGTGGGGAGGAATGCTTGACTTTGTCAGTATGTGATGAAACGGTTAATAGGAAAAAAAGATAACTGAGAAAAATACATTAATTTGGGTCTGAAAGTAAATTTACTGAAACCATCTTGAAGTCATGCCATCCCTCAAGGAGGCCCATTTTAATACATATTACAGTAATCTGCTTTGGATGTTTTAGTATGATTTTAGCCAGAGATTTTCTCAAAAGGAAAGTGTAGAACGGAAGACGCAGTATAGATACTTGGCTGCAGTGTCTTGGTAACCATGTAATATTCAGAGATTCTGTTAATATGTGTCTTTTCTTCACAGGCTGGAAAATTGGATCCACACTTGGTTTTGGATCAGCTTCGTTGCAATGGAGTCCTGGAAGGGATCCGTATCTGCCGGCAAGGTTTCCCTAACAGAGTTGTCTTCCAGGAGTTCAGACAAAGGTAAAACTGAGTTATAGTTTCAGATTGTATGATGGATTATTAACTCAAGATTGTTGGCTTCTGTGTTCATGTTTTAGTATGCCTTGCTACTGCATTAAATAATGGTTTGTTGTTCATTCTATGGTAACATAGAATCTCTATTCAGCATTTAATAGTGTCAGGGATATGTGAATATTGAGTGTCCTTTGGTGGGAAGGTATAAGCAGGATCATACCTGCAGATACATCCTATTAACATGTCTTTTTGTGTTAATAAGTATGACCCCAAAAGCTGTAATGTCAGTTATGACATGTTTTTGATAAAACAACTAACAGTGTTGCTTCATTTTTTTTTTGTAATTAAAAACTGGGTCTTCTTCCAGAATTCCATTGGAAAAAAAAGTCTTTTTTATTCCTAGTTTATGTTTCATGTACTTGAATACAATTTAATGACAGAACTATATTATTTCTCTTTCTAGATATGAGATCTTGACTCCAAATGCCATTCCTAAAGGTTTCATGGATGGAAAACAAGCTTGTGTGCTCATGGTAAGTCTCCTGTTTGAAATGAAGTTGTAAGAGGTATACCAGAGAAGCTAAATGTACTCCTTCATTATCTGGCATATTCTGAAATTTGAATGTTTAAAATTTCTAAATCAGTCCTCCCAACTGATGTGTTCCAGAGAAAATAAAATTTCTTAAGTACATGATCATTTAATGTAATCTGGAGGGCCCCAGCTTGTGGAAAATGCATGCAATACTTTATATATTGAATTAATTCCAGTTAATGATTTCATTCATTTCATTCATTCATTCATTCATTCATTCATTCATTCATTCATTCATTTATTCAAAGTAGCCATCCAGTCTCAAACCAGTGACACTGGGCGGCAAACAATCATTAAAACACAATACAAACAAGGAATTAAATAGTCAGAAAATATTATAATCAGTCCGTGTCAATATAACTTCACACACTAAGGTCTCCAGGTCATTAATAGCCAGATTTTCAAGATCTTTTGAATGGCCAGCAGGGTTAGAGCCATTCCAATCTCTAAGAAGGAGAATATTCCAGAGGCAGAGGCTATGGCATCACCTAGTCCCCACCAGCTGACATTCCTTGACTGATGGGATGTCCATCGTGCCAGACCAGATTAGAGGGCTAGAATCAGTTAGAATAAGACAGTCCCTCATGTACTCTAGTCCCAAGCCATGAAGGGCTTTAAAAGTGACCATCAGCATCCAGAAAAACACTGGCAACAATAATACAGCTGCCGTAGCACTGATGTTATGTGTGCTGAATAGCCCATACTATTTACAGCTTGTGTAGCTGAAGCTTCCAAATGCTTCTTAAGGGCAGCCCCATTAGAACGTGTTGAGGTTATCCAAACCAGAGGGCATAAGTGACAGTGAGCAGAGTCTCTTATTATTGCTCATGGATCATTTCTAAAATTAAGTTTTTCTAAAAAAAAAGGGGGGGGGGAGCTGTTTTAAGGTGTATGTTCTGCTTGTTCCAGAACAGAAGATTATATGTCCTGAAACTTCTTTTTTAAGGAATTTGCCTCAGTATGCAAAGTTCTATGCTAATTAGCTGAAGATTGCTGAGTATTTGACTGCATATTTGAATATTTGGGAGCCTTGTGCAAAGTCCCCTTAGCTTGTTTAAAGAGTGTGATCAGAAATGATAAATGAATACATTTTTCAATATTGACAACTTTACATACTTCTCTTTCATTTTAGATCAAAGCCTTAGAACTAGACCCAAATCTTTATCGAATTGGACAGAGCAAAGTGTTTTTCCGAGCAGGTGTCCTTGCTCACCTTGAAGAAGAAAGAGACTTGAAGATCACTGATGTCATCATTGGGTTCCAGGCATGCTGTAGAGGCTACTTAGCTAGAAAGTACGAATACGTTAATGCGCAATCCCTTCTCATTAATGTCATTAGCTGGCAACAAATTACTGGTATTCTGAATTTAGTCAACTTTGAAAATTGGCAAACGATCTTTTAAGATAGGTAAATGGAATCAGTGTCTGTGTGTGTAAAATTTTATCATGGCGGAAAAGAAAGGATTGAGAATTAAACACAACGATGGGGAAGGAAAAGTGCAATTGTGTAACAGCTCTACTAATGAGTAAGCATGAAAGAATCTGAGGTCACTTCTTTTTTTTCCCCATTTCAGGGCTTTTGCCAAACGCCAGCAACAACTAACAGCAATGAAGGTGCTGCAGAGGAACTGTGCTGCCTATTTAAAGCTTCGCAACTGGCAATGGTGGCGACTGTTTACAAAGGTAAGACTTGGAAGAAACTTCAGGAATAGGAAGGTCAGCCACAGCACTAGATAGGCATCCATTCTTCACTAGTTGCTCTGTCCAGTGTTTAAGCTTTGTACAGATTAGGCCAAAAACTCCTCCAGTGATAAATCTGTAACTGTGAAATAACTTACTCCTGAAATTGTCTCTCGGCAGGTAAAGCCACTGTTGCAAGTGAGTAGGCAAGAAGAAGAAATGCTGGCCAAGGATGAAGAGTTGGTGAAGGTGAAGGAAAAGCAGGTGGCTGCCGAAGGAAGGTTGACTGAAATGGAAACTCTCCATACACAGGTGAATAAGTGGCTAGCCTTCTGATGTGCCACTTTGTTACTTGTTCATATTCTTTAAAGTACTGTAACTGACTTTGGGTAGCGTTTTATAAACTCATGTTTCACATTAATGGTTGAATAATTACAAAATGGATGGCTGCTGCTGTGTTTTTTAAAGTTTTGTAACGAGCACAGAATACTTTTCATCGTAGCATCACGTAAAATACATATTTCTCTGTATTTACATTTAAATGATATGTGAAGTAGGGAGGTAAATTTCTTCATGGGATGGACTATCATTTGGAATGGAGTGGTACAATTGTCCCACATTTAAAAAAAACACCCCTTGCCCTCTCTTCCCTGATATATAGCTAATAGTATATAAAGTTGTATGCATACGTTTCCCTGATACAGACTTCTGTATATAATAATAGGAGTCCAGGTGTTTCTTGGAACGGTCTATACCTGATTCATGCAGGGCAGACAGTTTATTAATTTGCCAGTGCATAAATCACTTCTCCTGTGGAGTGCTGTTAAATGTCAGCTGGTGTTCAACTTAATCTATTCTATACCTCTCCTAACAGGGAGAAATGTATGACTGACAGACTAAGAAGTTAGCATTAAGAAACAGCACATATAGGAATTCAAATGCAGATAGTATTGTGCAACTACAGAGCATTTTAAAGTTTGGTTTCAAGGAGCATGTTAAAATGAAGGACAAAATTGTTTCTAGGAAATAATGGAAGCTTAGAATAGCTGCCGATATGGATCAATGTAAGCTGCACGTGAATAACATATAAAACATAAAATTAATTATGAAAGAAAATTGAGGTAAACCACTGAAGTAAACCATGAAATAAGATGCTGCTTTTTCTGCTATGTTATTTTAGAACTTTTTGCTTCCGATTTTTAAAATCCATTAACACAGGAATGGAAATACTTGAATTTACACTACTGCGCTAATGGCATGGACAACAAACAGACTGAATCTCCCATCCATGATGTGAATAAAACCTGCCATTGGTCTGCTTGCAGAAACTTTAGCAAAATTATAAATTATTTGACTTGTGGTTTTCTTGTTTAGCTCATGACAGAGAAAATGCAGTTACAAGAGCAGTTGCAAGCAGAGATAGAGCTCTGTGCTGAGGCAGAGGAGATCAGAGCCCGCCTGACAGCTAAAAAACAAGAGCTGGAGGAGATATGCCATGACTTGGAATCTAGAGTGGAGGAAGAGGAGGAGCGGTGTCAGCATCTACAAACTGAGAAAAAGAAGATGCAGCAAAACATTCAGGTAATGTAAAGAATAGGATTGTTGACATACTGTAACACCTAATGGTTGATGTAGTCATGGAGGTGAAAGAAGGCAGTATAACAAAAGATAGCAAAATTTGGGTGATGGACAAAAGTGGGTTCTGTAAAGTCATGCCTCCATTATAGGTTTTGTTATGTCCATTCAGACGTTCTAGTTGTTGGGGAAAAAAAGATGGGTTTATAATTCTTAGAAAGGGATGGCAGAATCTAAGTTTGGCCTGCATACTTTATGCCATGTTTTCCTTGTTTGTGCAGGAGTTGGAAGAGCAACTGGAAGAAGAAGAAAGTGCTAGGCAAAAACTACAGCTGGAGAAAGTTACCACTGAAGCAAAACTAAAGAAACTGGAGGAAGACTTGATAGTCTTTGAAGATCAGAACTGCAAATTGGCCAAGGTAAACAAAATTTTGCTATATGGTGAAGTGGCAAAAGAGATGAAACACACCATATCGTTTTCATTATGAATGTGAGAATTCATATTACTTCTAGTTTCCTTTGCCAGTCTCTGGTAGTGTATAAATAACTGGAGATCGTTAATACGGATAACTTTATTCTGTACATAGCAAATGGATATTCCTAATCCACTTGGTATTTGGGAAAGGTCTTAAATGCTTGTAATTTCTGCAATTAACACTTTGAACAGATATTCTGATATCTGATTCCCTACATCCCTCCTATGCAATTATTGTTCCATCTAATCAAACTAGTTGCACGGTCATATTCAATTAGGAGTACACTTAATATAGAATGAAAAGGAAGATTTTTTTCAATATTCATTTTTGTGGAATGCTTCATTAAAGGATTGGACAGTATAAAATTATGATTTTAATCCAACTGTTTAGTTGGGAAGTAGGATCTGTGTCGACACAAACTCTCCAAAGGCCTGAAGTTGAAAGAAGCTACTTCAGTAATTGGTTGATTGAATATTTATCATTGATTGCTGTTATTTCCCTTAGTTCTTTAGAAGTATCAATATTGATACCAGAGCCAGTAACGTCATTAAGAATGAAACTGTACAGGGAATAGCAATAGCAATAGCACTTAGACTTATATACCGCTTCATAGTGCTTTACAGCCCTCTCTAAGCAGTTTATAGAGTTTAGCATATTGCCCCCAACAATCTGGGTCCTCATTTTACCGACCTCAGAAGAATGGAAGGCTGAGTCAACTCTGAGCCGGTGAGATTTGAACTGCTGAACTAGCAGCCTGCAGTGCTGCATTTAACCACTGCGCCACCTCGGCTCATAAACTACAGCACAGCTATAGTTGATCACTTGTATTACTAAACCACTTGCCTCATTAGTGAGAAGAGTATGTGAACATCAAGATGATGACTGATGATTAACAAAGGTTGATTTTCCTTTCAGGGAAAAGTAAATACATGATACATTTTATATTTGTTTTTCGGCACTTTTCAAAAGTATAAGCAATTATTCAAAAACATGGTCAGGGCAAGTAAAACACTTTGAAAGATTGCTTGAATTTTGATTGTTTTTATGATTGTTTTTATTTGTTTAGATAATTTTACATTTAATTTTAAATAATTTTAATGTGTATTTAATGCTTTTGTGAGGTGTCTTGGTCAACAAATTGAAGAAAGTTCTTGTAGAAATATAGAGCTTCAGCAAAGTTGAAGAAGATCTCTGTCCTGGGCTAAATATGCTGTGTTATGTACAGTTGTTTCTAAAATCTAAATGTTGAAACTAGGTAATAGCAAAAAGAGTCTTTCAGTGATCAAATGTTGGCTTTCTTAAAAAAGAAGTCAATAATTATTTGGATACAGGCCTCCTAGCACCAAATAATCATTAAGGATCCAGGTGTGCTATATGCTGCCCTACCTGCATTTTTGTGAGCTCCAGTCTGCCCTCTCTACATTACAATTGAGATTTGGTAATGTGATTTTCCCCCATATTTTTTGCTAAAAGAAAAGGTAAAATAAATTCCTTGGGTGTTTATTTTGCCTTGTAACTGCTATCAACACTTAACCTTCCCCAATATTCTGAATTTTTTGATCACATTGATTTTAGTGGTATAATGTCACCAGCTATGTTCTTGAAAAAGTGTTAAAAATAAAATACATGCCCTTGACCCCCTAAAGTGGTCCATACTTGTTCTAGAAAATTATGGTGGCTATGTAATATTTCTGATTTTCAGTTATTGCGGCATTTCAGTATATTGCTAGGAAATAGCTCAGGTGCGATTAATTTCATTTAAAAGTTTCATTTAGTAAATAACTTACCACCATGATATCCTGGAGGATTTATGACGGCAAATGTTTTTATCATGCACATTTTTTTAGGAAAAGAAATTATTGGAAGAGAGGATTTCAGAGTTCACTACTAACCTGACAGAGGAAGAAGAAAAATCAAAGAGTTTAGCTAAACTCAAGAACAAACACGAGGCTATGATAACAGAATTGGAAGGTAGGAGAAAGACCCTATAAGAGATGGATTTATTCAGCCTCTCCCCATCAGAATTTCTTACTCTCCATACAAAAGCATCTTTATTGGAGACTGAATCTCAAAGAGTTAATGTCACAGTCATAGAGTATTTGTATGTGACATATTGATCAGTCAAATAGAACCATTCAGTGGCTGATTGGTTGAAGGTTACACATTCAGGCAAGCTGTGCTCTGAATAAAAACAATGTCTAAAATAGACAAGTAAGGAAGAAGGGCTAGTTTAATTTCTCCTCCTGGGGGAATATCTTTCTTCTTGTGTATACAGTGGTGTCTGAATCTTGAGGTTTCCGTTACAGCTAGTAACTCTAAAAGATAGATGTCTGTAGTTATTAATTATACTGGCTTAAGGGTTAAACATTTTTAAAATTGAGTGTCAGTCCAACATTCAGAATGTTAGTGATGGTTTTTCACCATCTCCATAAAGATGATGGTGTCTGCTTTAGCCTCGATGTTTTATGGAGACGAATGAATTAACCCAAAGAGGTCCAAGGGCAATATTTCTCACTCTTGGATTTAATTTTAATCTGGAAGCCTGAACGGGAAACTGTGTTGTAGGCCATCATCTCTGCCACATACAAGTGTAAGTTGTTACACTTTGGCTATTTGTGTATTTGAATAGTATTCTGAAATCCGAGATGCATCCAAATCTATTATTTCTTTCAGAACGATTACGCCGGGAAGAAAAGCACCGTCAAGAATTGGAAAAAACTCGCAGGAAACTAGAGGGAGACTCCACAGATCTGCACGATCAAATTGCTGAGCTGCAAGCTCAAATAGCAGAACTCAAAATGCAACTGGCAAAAAAAGAAGAGGAGCTTCAAGCAGCTTTGGCTAGGTGAGCCTAGTTGTATTTCTAATTGGAGGTGGGATGGGGATAGCAGACCTCTAACTTAAAAAAAAAATAGAGTCATGATGTCTCATGGCCAATCAGTTGGCATCAGTTTAAAGCACTCTAGTAGTTAGCCTTCTCAAACTAACCAGTATTGATACTTTCTCTGGTATGGAAAAATGAAACTAAGCATTTCAAATAGAATCCAATTGCAGATGTAACAAATTCACACATTAATAACTTGTTAGAATAGCACTTAGTTTCCTTTACCATACAATTCTATACAAGTTTAATCAGAAGTAAATTATAGTGAATTCAGAAGGATTTTTTCCCCAGGTAAATGTGTATAAGAAGATAACTTCTCTGTACAAAAACATGAAATAATGTGGCATGTTGTTTGTGCCTTTGAACTGTGCAGGGTGGAAGAGGAGGCTGCTCAGAAGAACATGGCTCTGAAGAAGATCCGTGAACTTGAATCCCAAATATCAGAATTGCAGGAGGATTTGGAATCTGAACGAGCTTTTCGAAACAAAGCAGAGAAGCAGAAGAGGGATCTGGGTGAAGAGCTTGAGGCTCTTAAGACTGAGCTAGAGGATACCCTAGACTCAACTGCAGCACAGCAGGACCTCAGGTGATTGTAACAATCTGTTTCTTGAATACATTAAAAAAAATACAGGTCCCCCACTTGGGTTTTAAGATTTGCAGTTTTCATAACCGAAAACTATGTTATCTTGTGCAATTCCCTTAGATATTCCCTCCCTCCCTCCCTCCCTCCCATCCATCCATCCAATTTACCGTATCTTTCAGAGTATAAGACGCACCGGAATATAAGATGCACCTTAGTTTTGGGGGAGGAAAACAAGGAAAAAAGGCCTTTGCCTCCAAGCAATTTGCCAAACAGCAAATAGCACAGATGATATACACTGTTTGCTGTATATTTCTGTGCATGTGTGCCTGACCCATAGAAATGGCAAAGAATTGGAGAAATGTACATTATGCCAGAAAGTTTTCTTAAATGTAGTCACACTAACTCCTCCCAATTATTTAAATAGATCTACTCCAAGGTAAGTCAGGATTTAACTCTAATACTAAACGGGACACTGTTACATTTCAGACTATACTTGTACAGAGCTGTTAAAATTAATTAAAATTTCTGGAAGTATACATTATTCTCTATTTAAAAGAAGATACAATAGCACTGGGCCTCTTCAGAGCAAGCATTTATTTTAAAAAGTTTCTTTATTTTATTAATTTGTCTAGATTTATGGGGGTCTCCAACCTTGGCAACTTTAAGACTTGTGGACTTCAACTCCCAGAATTCCATAGCAAGCAAAGCTAACAAAACTTGCTGTTGAATTCTGGGAGTTGAAGTCCACAAGTCTTAAAATTGCCAAGGTTGGAGACCCCTAGCTCTAGAACAATAATAAAGCAGTCTTTAAAAAATGAGTCTAATAATTTGAACATTCTACAGACATTTGTAGTTATTCACTTACCCCCTTGCATCCAGGTAGCAGAAAATAAAAATCTGTGTGTCTCTCCCAGCTATCTGCCTCTTTGCAGCTAGTTTCACTTTCATTTTAGCACATGGCAAATCAGCTGTAGGTCGGGAAGCTGCTAATGACTTGTTTGGCTTTACAGGCTCTTCCCTCTTTGCTGCAAACAGGTAAATTGCTGGAAGACAGAGGACAAAGGGTGGGGGTGGCTGGGTGGGTGGGGCTACATTCGGTGTATAAGTTTTCACCCTCTTTTGGGGGGTAAAAAGGTGCGTCTTATATTCTGAAAAATACGGCATATATCAACAAGCGACTTTGGGAAGCTCTTTATATGCTGAGTTTCAATCTCTATATTAATTTTGGGATAAAAATAATGTAACTCTCTTAATGGTTGTCTAACAGAGGTGTTTGTGACTTCCTGATAGGTCAAAACGTGAGCAAGAAGTGACTATTCTAAAGAAAACCCTGGATGAAGAGGCAAAAACTCATGAGGCTCAGATACAGGAGATGAGGCAGAAGCATGGCCAGGCGGTGGAAGAGCTGGCCGAACAGCTAGAGCAAACTAAACGAGTATGTAATGGGTTTTTTTAAAAAAAAATCTTTTCATTAGTTAAATATCCTGATAAGGGCCAAGATTGTGTTTTAGTACCTGTATCTGAGCACAGCACCGATGCAGTTTGCAGTTTTTAGAATAGATTGCCTATTGCATGAATTATATTCAGAAATGATGCAGTAGAGATTAAAGGTGAAGCTGTCGCATAATGTTTTTGAAAATGGGTCACTCATTTCAATATCTGAAAAGCAACAGAGAGAGAGAGATACTTGATTTGAGGATGGATGGTAATTAGCTAATAGTTAATTCAGATTGTCTTTTACCTACGAGGGAATGGGTATTTTGGGTATTATATAAATATTTTTTTCTTCTTATAACTGGTAAATCTGCAGAATCTTTTCAGTTTGCTTTATTGGCATAGACATTGTGAGCATGCAGGAAGCTTCAGTTCATGGTAACACAAATCTTGTTAACACAGAATTGAAAACCTACAGGTTCACTGTTCCAGTAGTGTCCAAATCCATATCAGTATTCTGACTCCTGCATCAAAATTTTATTTTGAATTAGTAAAATTAAGACTTCTAGAGCAGTCATGCCTCGGTATAAAAATTGTTCTTGTCTTCTAAAGGTGAAAGTGAATCTTGAAAAGGCAAAACAATCCCTGGAGAGTGAATGTGCTGAACTCTCCAATGAAGTGAAAGTGCTTCTGCAGAGCAAAGGAGAGTCTGAGCACAAAAGGAAGAGGGTTGACACTCAACTCCAAGAGCTGCAAGTAAAATTCACAGAAGGGGAGAGAGTCCGGACCGAACTCAATGAGAGAGTTAACAAGTTGCAGGTAAGGATTCAATACAAGTTCCTTTTGGGTTCTTGATATCTAGCCAGCTTGCAAACACAGGGGGGAAAGACTAAATATACCAAATAGCTTTGCAAGAGTTTATGTAGTTACCACCTTTAAAGCCCTACATGGCACAGAATCAGGTTACCTGTGGGATTGCCTCTCTCTGAGAGTATCTGTCTTTCCTATTAGATTTGTTAGGGTATGTTCCAGGCTGTCCCCTTCAATGCTGTTACCTGATTGTACTTTGGAGGCCCACCTGCTCAGCCATCCCTCCAGCTTTTTGTAATAGCCTCCCACCTGACATCTGAGGGATCCCTATTCTTTTAGCCTTCAAGAGGGCTGTGCAGACCTACCCCTTCTCTCAAGTATTGGGCTAGGATGGGTGTAGAGTTGTGAGAATGATTGGTCTGGCACTTGAGGGAAAGAGCACTTTGGTTTTCAACTATGTTTTTTATGAATTCTTGTGAGCCGCCTAGAATCATCATAGGAGAATTGGTGGCCACATAAGTCCTGTAAATAAATAAAATAGTGTGTTTGCAATTTAGATGGATAATAAGCATCTAATATAAATAGGCTACTTGCTATGTGTTTCTCGCCTGCCATATTAAGATGATACCCAGTAATAAATGACAAGCCTTTCGATAATGGATGGTTTCAATGTTTTTTAGGTTGAGTTAGACAACGTCACTGGCCTTTTGAATCAGTCGGATAGCAAATCTATTAAATTAGCAAAAGATTTCTCTACGTTGGAATCACAACTGCAGGATACACAGGTAAGCTGCCTATTATATTTTTTTTAATGATTTACCACAGTGACATTTTAAAATATCATTACATTTTTTCTATTTAACAGTGACAGATCTTTTAGCTTGAATGAGAAATGCAAATTGCATTTCGTAGCCAACTTCAAGTGTGATCAGTAGTTGCCCTTTTTTCTGCAATAGGATCATATGATTCATACGGAACTTTGGATGTCTTTTAAAAAAAGGAAAAGCTGCACCTTTTCTAAATCAAATTCTGTTCTGTACTTCGGAAGAAAATGCAGCATTCTTGATCCTTAGTTCTTATTCCAAGCTGGGACCCAGGAAAGAAACAAGGGGTCCTCTTTCTAGTTAAGCTGTAAAATAAAAGTACTTTTATGACTCTTCAGTTTATCGATTATTATAGGAACTGCTTCAGGAGGAAACCCGTCAAAAACTGAGCCTTAGCACCAAGCTGAAACAGATGGAAGATGAGAAGAATAGCTTCAAAGACCAACTAGAGGAAGAAGAAGAAGCCAAGAGGAACCTGGGAAAACAGATTTCTGCCCTTCAGTTCCAGGTACTATAGAACAAATTTATAGACTGGATCTGTTAATATTAAATTAGCCTGAAGGTGGACAGATTCAAACAGGAACTGTGTTAATATTTTGTAAAACACTCTGGGAATGAGCTTTTTAGGATAAAGAATAAAATATAATGCTATTAATCTGATATGGAAGTAGAAATCTTTCCATTTCTTTTTAATACTGCTGGGGTTGGAGTGTGAGGAAGAATGTATGACTCTGAGGATTGCTGAATTGTGCAGATTATATCCAAATCAAGCTTTTAGAGATACTTTGTTCTGTTGTGTGAAATGTTGCATTAATATGTTGGGTGGGAATGGAATAGTGATTTGAATAGTTTTTCTGTTTTATATAGAGCTACTCTGGATCTCTACTTTTGCAAGCTGTATGGTATTTTGTGCTCATACTGCTGCATCTTACATGAGAATGCCATCATGCCTCTTCACTGTTTTAAAAAATTGCCCACCTCTTCAATTTTCTTACAATTTTTTTTAGAGGCCTACTTTACATTCCATTTTCTTTTTGCAAAATTGTGTTAAAATCCCATCTCTTATTTTTTCAACATAGTTGAACAATGTTCTTTCCTTACCTAGGTTGCAGAAATGAAGAAGAAGATGGATGAAAGCATAGTTTGCCTGGAATCAGTAGAAGAAATCAAGAAGAAGCTTCAGAAAGATTTGGAGGCTATGAGCCAACGTTACGAAGAAAAAGCAGCTGCTTATGACAAGCTGGAAAAAACTAAGACCAGGCTCCAGCAAGAGCTGGATGATATTGCTGTGGATTTGGATCATCAGCGGCAAATAGTTTCTAACCTGGAGAAAAAGCAAAAGAAATTTGATCAGGTACATAGCATTGTATTTTGGGTAGATACCTTTGCCCTGATACTTGGCATCTATGCAGTAAAGTTATTTTATTGTATTTGTCTCTTGCAAACAAAAGTTACCACCATTTTATCACATTTTCTTGGTTTGGTTTTGATTTGAAAAAAAAAACTATGAGCTACACTTGTACTTTTTTCTAGCTCAGTTGTAAAAGGGTGCCAACTGCTATATTTTGGGGCAACAGCTGATCAGTTAACTTTTCATCCTAACCCATATCTGGAATTGATGATTAACCTCTACGAGGTGCTCCTATTGTTTCATTGGTGATACCTGAAGGGACAACCATTCCAGATAGCCAGGCATTTCATTTGGAAATCTTACAGTCACATCGTTGTTTCTTTTCCAGCTGTTAGCAGAGGAGAAAACAATATCTGCCAAATATGCCGAAGAACGGGACCGTGCGGAAGCAGAAGCACGAGAAAAGGAAACGAAAGCCCTTTCGTTGGCTAGAGCCTTGGAGGAAGCCATAGAGCAGAAAGCAGAGCTAGAGCGGCTGAATAAGCAGTTTCGGACAGAAATGGAGGATTTGATGAGTTCAAAAGATGATGTTGGCAAAAGTGTAAGTTGATAGTGTTTGCGTGAAAGTGATTACCATAATACAGGCTTGCGATAAGAACCCTTAGCAGTTAAATTGGATTACTTTGCACTTTCAGTAAGGTTACAAAAAGAGATGCCAAGCCAGAAAGGTTGGGGAACACTGTTTTAAAGGTTCTATATAGGCTTTCCTTGCTTCCTGCCTACGTATGTATAGGTGCTAATATTTATTTAGTGCTTTAATTTCCATATGTATTAATTGTCTGAGATGAGAACCTAGATGCAGGAACTCCTGATCAAGTTAATGTCTTTGTTGTTGTTTTTAAAGGAAAATGGCCAGAGAAGACTAGGAGTATTAAGAGAGGCAGAGAATTGTTAATAAATGAAAGCCTTATGTAGCACAGGACCAGGTTATCTGTCAGACTGCCTCTCCCTAAGAACATCTACCATCCTACCAGATTCGTTGCGTCCTTTAGATGTTGCCATCTTATGGGACCTAGGAAGAATCCTTTTCTTGCGGCAGCCCCTGTTCTCTGCAGCATCCTTCCCCACTATCGGAAGGCTTCTACCCTTTTAACCTTCTGAGAAGCATTTAAGACCTGGTTCCCCCCCCGCCCCCCAACTACTGGAATAGGGCGAGATTGATGAGATGACCCTGTTGTGGGCTGCATGTGAGAGTTCAGCTATGGTGCCAAGTTTTGCTAGGTTTTATTGCTCATGGTTTTTATATTTTTTATTGCAAGTTATAATAAATTATTATATGTTTTATTTTTTTGATTGTGAGCTACCCAGAGTTTGGTATAAGATGGACGGCTGTATAAATGTTTTAACTAAATACATGATTTATACCTTAGTTTTTAAAACACTGGACAATAAAAACAATGGCTGTGCCAATATAGGGAAGCTAATTTTGTATCTGTCTGTTATAGGTTCACGAGTTGGAAAAATCAAAAAGGGCTCTGGAGCAACAAGTAGAAGAGATGAAGACTCAGTTGGAAGAGCTAGAGGATGAACTGCAGGCCACAGAAGATGCCAAATTGCGCTTAGAAGTAAACCAGCAAGCCATGAAGGCACAGTTTGAGCGAGATCTCCAGGCCCGAGATGAACAAAATGAAGAAAAGAGAAAGCAGCTGATGAGACAGGTAACAAGATCAGATATCTTGAAAATTCCTGAACTGTTGTTTGCAACCTTTAGTGGAAAACTTTAGCCAGGCAATAAGATTAGTTACCAACTCTCTGATTTAGTAAACATTCTTTTTTTTTTTTTTTTGGTCCCCTTGCATTAGGATGTGGGACCTGGATTGTGTTAATGCGTAAATTGTCTCTGCTTTGATTCCTTACAGGTGCGAGAAATGGAAGTGGAGCTGGAAGATGAAAGGAAACAACGCTCTATTGCTGTGGCTGCCAGAAAGAAACTGGAAATGGACCTCAAGGATTTGGAGGCCCATATAGACTCTGCTAATAAGAGTCGTGAGGAAACTATTAAACAGCTCCGGAAGTTACAGGTGAGGTTTGTCGCTTGTGTAATTCTGATTTTTTGGTTGCTGTGTCACAAGCAATGAAGTGAAGTAAACAGTCCAAACAATGTTCAAGGGTTAGCAGTTGTTATTTTGATTTAGGAAAGAAGTCTAGTTGTATGAATCTTCAGATGGGTTTTATGAAAAGTCTGTTTCCTTTTAGACAGGGGTGTTATCTGCATTAGCCAACAACCACTTCCATCCTGGTCTCTCTCATTAGTCTGTATGTCAGTGAGGGACTGTAATTGTAGAGGAGGCATCTGCTGAGGTGAACAACATGAGGGTGTAGAGGTGAGCAGTCTGCCTCCTGCTGGAGTTTGAGGTCTCCACCCACTCTGCCCTATGTTGGCTTTTGGCTTTTCTTCACAGGTAGAAGAGTTTAACCAGACCTTGACAACTAGGCTGACTTGACCTGACCTGACCTGGCCACATCCCTTTTAAGTGTTTCACAGGGGGAATACTTTATGTGTAGAAGTTCTCACATTAAATCTTTGGCTGCACTAGTTAAAAATTGTTGGGTTGCGGAGTTGAAAAATATTAGATGCCTGAAGTCTTGGAGACCTGTTGACAATAAATTAGACTTGTCTTGGGCAAAGTACAAAGTGAATCTGATTTGTTATAAATCAGATTCACTGTGTACTTTGTTATACATTTATGTAAACCTATATAAAATTTGTTATAAAAGTTTCATATACTCATGAATTTATTTCTAACTTTTAGGCCCAGATGAAGGATTGCATGCGGGAACTGGATGACACACGTGGCTCAAGAGAAGAAATTTTGGCACAGGCTAAAGAGAATGAAAAGAAGTTGAAGAATATGGAAGCAGAAATGATTCAAATGCAGGAGGTAACCTAATATTTTGGAGTGGGGGGAACCCTAATAAACCCTAATAGAATACACATGCCTGGAAAAAGAAACTAAAAATGGAACAGTTAAAAATAATTTATTAGCACCATTGATTATAACTCTCCATATATTTCTGTCCCTACAAACTCCTTTGCTACCACCACTTACATAAAATTATTTCATTACATTGTTTTTTGTTCTTTAAATATCTGAGTTCATTCTTTTTGAGGATGTCATCATATCTGTCACAGTTTTCTCTCCCTTCTCAGCTTGTTCCCTGGTCTTCGTTATGTTTTTTTTTTAAATTCAATCCTTATTCATTCTCTTTGAATGACCAAAATACTGCAAGTACTTTGTACTGGTCACTTCAATTTACATGTCATTCACTACATAATTTCAGTGACAGTATTTTGTTGCTTTATCACACATATTTCTTAAGTACTTCATTTCCACTACATTCAGCTTACTCATTTGCTTCAATTTCCTTCAAGATAATTTCATTATTTTAAAATCCATTCACTGTGCTGGAGGCTTCTTCATTAAGCCTTCTTCATCCACTTCCAAAACAATTTTGTTTCCATCAAAATTATTTTACATTTTCTTCTCCTCTTTTTAACCTTTACTGTCACTTTCTCTTTTTCAGCCCTTTTTTCAGCTATTGTTTTTGCTATGTAAATATTATATAATGTCGTCCTCTCATTCTGTCATTATATTATAGTGATACTGTAACGTAATTTTATGCACTCCGTTCTAAACAGTATCCACATCCAATTTCCTTAAGGCCATTTTCCATTCATTGAACACTTTATTATATAGGATACATCTCACAATGTCCATTCCCCCCCCTATTTCTGCCACTACGAAATAATCATCCATCTCACATTCACAATAAGTCATTATTCTTGTATTCTTCACTAATTTTCTTTCAACATAATTAAATCAATTATTCATTTGGATTTTTATTTATTCTTTTGCCATAGTGTAGGTATGAATAGATTTTGTTTTGGAAGCAGTTAAACACCAATCACATTTTGATTTATTCTAGACTCCAAATCATTTTTTGTACTTGCCTCATTTCCATCCATCATCAAGCAGATGTCATTCATGTCATCAAACAGAATAATTTTTCCATTGATCACATTCATTCAGAACACTGCCCATTTTCTCACAAAAAACTGTATCTGATTCTTCCATTATCACCAGTCATTGCAGCATAGCATGCAACTATCGTTAACGTAGGGATTACTACATTACACATAAACCAAAGAAACCTAGATAACCTATTTTGTAACATACATTTTATCCTTTAATTCATAATCCATCTTATTCCATCACTTCTGTGTGCTTATCAGCACTACTCCGCAAGATCAAACCACCTTCATTCACATTTATCAAATCCTTCCTCTATTATTTTTATTTCATTTCATCTATTAATCCATACTTTTTACCATTTATTCCTCGTATGTTGAAAATCATAATCTTAATGTGATCAATACCAAATGAACCCATAGTCATTGGCTTCCCCTGCTATCATCACTTGTGGTCAAGTAAGGCTTTCATGTTGCCTATTTTAGTAAGATAGGTAAGGTATAGAGTTAGTTGTATCTGTGCTTCATTTAGTCAAGGACAGTTACCAGTCAGTTTTGGCATATTTTAGCCAGCATGCCACAAGCACAAACATATCAATTTTATATCTTGTATGTTCACACTATTCTTTGCAAGCTGGGATGAGGTTATCTTCCAGGCCAGCCCATTGTTACCTGCATTCCGTCGATTAGGAAGTAAATTCAGTGACCTAACAAGTTCATTTATCAATAGATTGATGTTAAAGTAAGAATACAGGAGACTTTTGAGCTGTTAAAAATAGTTGTTTCTCCAAATTTTTCTTGATTCTTTCCAGAGATTGATGGAATATGGATTGGATGGATGGATTGGATGGAGGGATGGATAGATAGATAGATAGATAGATAGATAGATAGATAGATAGATAGATAGATAGATAGATAGATAGATTGATTGATTGATTGATTGATTGATTGATTGATTGATTGATTGATTGATTGATTGATTGATTCAAACAAAAACATGGATGTTTTGATTAGTTTGTGATTGCATGCCTGGTAGCTTTAGATGCTGTTTTGGCAAATGATTGCTAGTTCAGATAAAAATCCAAAATTACATTGGCAGCAGTCAAATTTTTAACGCTAGGTTTTTACTAATAAGTTACTTTGGTTTCTTAAAAGGTTGCCCATTTATTTTATCTACCAAACCATTGCATCTTATTCTAAAAACTTTCTGATTATAAGATGCTACTTGGGTCTTTTAATAATATATATATAATAAATATTATACATAAGTGACTATTGGTTATTCTGACACGTAAAATATATATGATTATCCTAGTTACAACTAGATTACAATATTTGATTTTTAAAGCTTGATTTTTCACAAGGAGTTTGTGTACATCTTACTCTGATTTCAGGAACTTGCATCTGCTGAACGTGCCAAGCGCCAGGCTCAACAAGAGAGGGATGAGCTGGCTGATGAGATTGCTAACAGTAGTGGCAAAGGGTGAGTAATAGCATTTTCTTTCTTTCTTTCTTTCTTTCTTTCTTTCTTTCTTTCTTTCTTTCTTTCTTTCTTTCTTTCTTTCTTTCTTTCTTTCTTTCTCTCTCTCTCTCTCTCTCTCTCTCTCTCTCTCTCTCTCTCTCTCTCTCTCTTTCTTTCTTTCTTTCTTTCTTTCTTTCTTTCTGCAATAAGGCTATTCTGCAAAAGATGTTCCATAGTGCCTGTACCTTGTGCTGATAATTAGATATAAAATGTTCTGTTTCTGGAGATTGAGGGATTAGCTCATAACTTTTTGAGAATTGCTTATAGATGACAAATAATTAGGTATGTTTTTCTTCAAAATGTTGCACATGAATATATTCCTTTTGTATCTCAGAGCTCTGGCTTTGGAAGAAAAACGTCGCTTGGAGGCTCGGATAGCTCAGCTTGAAGAAGAATTGGAGGAAGAGCAGGGTAATACAGAGTTGGTGAATGATCGTCTCAAGAAGGCAAATCTTCAGGTATTTGCTTGAGAGGTTTCAATTGGTTTGAGTTTAGAATGCTGTGTGAAACCTGAAATGGTGGCTTTTAAACCATGGTTAATGGCTTAATATATCGTCAGTATCAGCTGCTTATGATATATTCAACAAACTATGAATAAGCAAGACATTGCTTAGATATCAAGCAGTGATAACTTGTGCAGCTTCTGATAATAACCATAAATATTTACTTTATAAAAGTAAAAGAAAATCACACGTGTATGTGTGTGTGTGTGTGTGTGTGTGTGTGTGTATGTATGTATGTATGTATGTATGTATGTATGTATGTATTATATGTATATAGTTTTCTTTATTGGCACTGAACAGGGATTACTTTTCTATACTCTCCTGCCCTCCATCATTTCAACCTAAAAGATAAGATCTTACTAAAAGTGACAAAAATGGGGAAAGGAGAGACTAAAGGATGTGGAGGAAGAAATATTCACATACATGAAGTTAACATACCTCTTACTCTCTTTCCCAGATTGATCAGA
The DNA here is from genome assembly GCA_023053685.1 of Diadophis punctatus similis. Taxonomy (NCBI): domain Eukaryota; kingdom Metazoa; phylum Chordata; class Lepidosauria; order Squamata; family Dipsadidae; genus Diadophis; species Diadophis punctatus. Next base: position 25,897,454 of record JALIGW010000004.1, on the reverse strand, counting down.
TAAATACAGATCTAAATGCAGAACGCAGTAATGCCCAGAAAAATGAAAATGCTCGCCAGCAAGCGGAGCGTCAGAATAAGGAACTAAAGGCAAAGCTTCAGGAAATGGAGAGTGCTGTGAAATCTAAATACAAGTCTTCTATCACTGCTCTTGAGGCCAAAATAGTTCAGCTGGAGGAACAGCTCGACACTGAGACAAAGTAGGTATTGATAATCTACCACACCTTCACCCTCCAGTTGTTGCAGCTTAATGGCCCTATACATGATTTGTCTTTACCTAGAGGAACAATGGAAGGAGATAGAAACTAGAGTTATTGAGAGCAATTTACATGGTCAAAATTCAGCAGTCTTTTGCACATACCACCTAAATTTTAGGTGCTGATTATTCTATCTTTCCTTAAATCCTGGAAATGAAGTCCTTAGAAAAGGATTGAGTGAAAGGCAGATCAGTCAGTGTGACTGCTGAAGTCTTTCAAGTTATCTAGAGTACAAAATTAATCTTTGAAGTAGATGTATATGGAAAATTGTGGCCCTGAGTGGCCCTCAGTGACTCCAGTTTCTAGCACCTTCAATTGTTCCATTGTACACTCAACTGTTATGTTTCTCCTGTTGAGCAGTTTTTGGATTAGGAAAAAATTGTTTCAATTGAAGAGAACATTTATAGCTCAAGGTGGAATTGTAAAAAAAATTTGTACTCTCTGAGCTTGGTTGTTTTCTTATAGATGGTTCATTACCAAACGAGGTAACATTTTCAGTGCTAGGAGTCGGATTTGCTCTCATTTTATATACTAGTGGCTTGCCCTGTCAGTGTTGGTGGGGGTGGTCTTGCTGGTTTCTGGATTAGGCTATTGTTTACTGTTAGCTTGTTTGCCATGCAGGACAAACATAACTGTTCAGTGTAGTGCAGCAGAGTGCTTGATGATGGCAAGCACACAGCTCAGACTATAGAGAGCCTTCATAGAGTAACCAAGTGGTGTCCCATTTTCTATTGGTTTTGGTCCTAACTGAAACTTCACTTAGATATTGCAGCTTCTTGCAGTTCCAACTTCAAAGCCTATCAGCCTTTTAACCTTTGGTCTACTTGTGCAGTATTTAAGCAAACATGCATGACCTATCTGCTTTCTTTAAAGGGAACGCCAGGCTGCCAGCAAGCAGGTCCGACGTACTGAGAAGAAGCTGAAGGATGTTGTTCTACAAGTGGAAGATGAAAGACGCAATGCTGAACAATATAAAGATCAGGTATGTGCAGTTTCAAAACCGATGCTTGATAATCCAAGCTGCATGGCAGAAGCCATTACCTACAACTCTACAAAGTTCAACTGTTTAGCAAGTTAAGATGTTAGCAGTATTGCCCTTTATTGGTTTCTACAACCTTTTTGCTATGACCAAATATTTCTGCGTTAATACATTTTTGCCAGTCTTATATGTGATTGGGTAATCGGCATGTCTTGTAATGGAACTTCTCAATTTTAGGATTGAGGTATCCTGTTTGTATTGCTTAACTTATAAACCCTGGAATCATAGACCAACAATCTCCAAGATAAGAAGGAACCTAGTGTATTCAAGGGGATACAACTGAATGTATTACATTAGGATCAGGAAACTTTGTTCACGTTCTCATTGTGTGACTTGGGGCCAGGTACTAGTATCTTGGTTAAACATACCCCACAGAGCACTTACTTTGATACAGATTGCCCTTGTGTAGTACTATGAGCTATTAGGGGAAAGGAAGGATTTCAAAATAATAATAAATGAAATTGACTTTGCATAGTCATGTTCAGGACTATTCTATATCAGAAGTGTGCTAGTACTTCAAAAGAAGTACTTATGCCATTTTAGATTGTGAGGCAACTTTGTCAGAATGGAAAAAGACATGACTTAATGATTTGAACTGTTTTGCTAGGCACCTCTTTTGAAGAATTTGTGCTTAGTTTATAGGCTGCATATCAACGATTCCAAGTCAGGGTTGATACCTGCATGTGAATAAACTATGACCCTGATGATTCCTCTTTTTTGCACTACAGGCAGATAAGATAAATGCACGCTTGAAGCAACTTAAGCGTCAGCTGGAAGAGACAGAAGAAGAAGCACAACGAACCAACGCAGCTCGCAGAAAGTTGCAACGAGAACTGGAGGATATCACTGAGACCGCTGATGTCATGAACCGGGAGATTATTTCCCTGAAAAGCAAACTTAGGTAAAAGTTATTTATTTACAGTATTTATTTATTAATGAGATTTATATACCCCCTCATAGTGCAAGCACTCTCTAAGCGGTTTACACCATTAAGCAATGTATATATTTACATTGCCCCCAACAATCTGGGTCCTCATTTTACCTACCTCGGAAGGATGGAAGGCTGAGTCAACCCTGAGCTGGTGAGATTTGAACAGCTGAGCTCAAATGATCACAGTCAGCTAAAGTAGCCTGCAGTACTGCTCTCTAACCGCTGCGCCACCTCGGCTCAATTGCTGTTCACATGAACTTGCCTTAATGTTTTTACCTTGAGCATGCTAATGTCTGAATGTGTAGATTGCCTAAGAATGGAGTATCAGTGTTCCCATATAACTTGTGTTACTTTCTCCAATAGACGAGGAGATATTCCCTTTGTGATGACACGCCGGATTCCCAGGAAGGGACCAGGTGAAATGTCTGATGAAGAACTGGATGGCAAGGCAGATGGTAGTGATGTCAAAGCTACTGAATAGAATTGCTTCCAGGTTACCCATTATCAAATGACCTACCCTCCCTTTGTCACAAAACCCTTCTAAAGTATGCTGGGGAAAGCGGATTATAGTATTGCAATGTTCCTTGGACTATTTGGAGCCATCAGACATTAGTGTCATCTCTCCCAGCATCACACTCTTTTGTATTGAATGCCAAAGAGTCTGTAGTCTGATATGAGACTGGGCACTACAGATGCCTATAACATTGATTGTTCTTCCCACAGCTGCCAGTAAATGTTTGTAATTTGGTGGGAAAGAGTACTTTTTGTTGCTATAAATCAACTATTTTCTTCTAATAACGAGTTTGTGATAGAGGCAAGGAACCACCCTGTATTCCTCCTCTTTTGTTTGCTTTTGGCAATCATGTTCGGTGACCTCATAGTTTCGACTTCTTCAGTCTGTCCACTTAGCAGTTTAAGGGTCATGTTGAATAGGAAGAGCAAGGGTTCCCAGCATGGCCTTCCAAATGTCTTTGAAATCATGTAGATCACAAAGTCTCGGAAATGGATGAAGGAGAAGGAAGCTTCTCTTACAAGAGACTTTATTAATTTGATCCTTCCTTGTAACCAGTACCTGGACAGTTCTGAAGTGCAATGGTGTCTCAGGCTTTATGTCTAAGATGGAATGAACCAATAGTTAACGACAAGTCAAGAAAGCATCAAGTTTTCCTATGTTCTTATTGGAGAACCTGTTTGGGACCAAATATATTTAATGGTAAGAAACAGAACTTAGTGGGTTTGAATGGAGTACAGGCAAGGAAGTGCTTCTTTACTATAATGTCCAAGCCTCTAGCTCTATAATCAGGGGATAGGTTTAGTTATTCTGCACAGTGACTAAGAGTATATTAAAGAAGAAGAAAAAACTTTTAATCTGCACAGATGATATGTTGAAGACCTTGGTATCTCTTGTTTATAAGTAATTAAGAAAATACAGTAAAGGTCTTTATCACTGCCTTTCTATGGGGACTGCAATTATATAGATAGTCTTTACTTTTCTACACCATACACTGGTTGCTGGATTTATCTGTATACTTAACCATATTGTATATGCTGCATTTAAACTTCTAAGTAAATGACAAATTAAAATAAGAATATCCACTGTATGGTTATTGCTCTCACTGCAGGAACCTCCTATCCTTGTTGCTGTCACCAAACCAAATTTGCAAACCTTTTTTTATATATAATAAGTGCCTTAGCATGTGTCTCCACTACACTCAGTAATGGATTACCGGTGCTCCTCTAACAATAAAGATTATCCATGTACTACCATCTGCTGTGTGTACTTCTCTACCATGTGTTGGAATACAGTGAAAGTGAGGAGCTGCCATATTGGAGCAAATTACGTGCCTCTGTTTTGCACAAAACAGAATGCAGACAGGTATATATTGCTAGAGATTGATAAGAACCTTCTTGCTGTAAAGAGTTTCTGATGAAAGACTTCTCACAAACGGCACATAAGATACAGATAATGGGGAATAGGTCTTTGGATATAAAATAATACAGCATGATTATGGTAGCACTGTCCTTTTGCATTAAAATACAAAAAAAAAAAACCCCCACCCAAAAACATTCCTAGAGTTCTTGCAGAATCCCAGTTATAAACTAAAGGAGGGCCAGTACTGGCAATGTATCTTATCTGTGGCTAAGGGCTATATATAAATCACATGTTCGACTATGCACTTAAGTAAATGTTTCGTTATATAAAATGGAATCATCTGAGGCAAACAGTGACTTCTTTGCAACACTGGGAATTTTCTAACATGGCTTGTTGAACAACTGACTCTATTCTGCTTTCTGTAAGTCATAATGGATGTGTTATATCACTTTAATTCAAAACTCAACAAAGTTCATTAAACTTTGGCGTTATGTGTTACTCGGTAATGAGATCTGAACACGAAGCTCTGTGCTAGATAATGGAAAGTTTTCAATAAAGTAAATGTTTTTATGCTTTCCTAGCAAATAATTGAAAAAAGAAACCCCAAACCTTGGATATTCTTATAGTGCATAATGCTGCTGTTTTGCAAAACCCATCAGCCAAGAACTGTAAGTAAGTGGCATACAGGCAGTCTTGATTTACTATCACAGTTGGGACTGGAATTTCCAGTGTAAGTCTGTGTGGCCGTAAAGTGAGACTTCACATGACTGGACCCAATTTAATGACCATTTTACCACTGCTATTAAGCAAATCACATGGTTGTTAAGTAAATCACACGACTGTTAAAGGAATAAGTTATGTGAATCCAGCTTCCTGTTGACTTTGCTCGTCAAAAGCCAGCTAGGAAGGTTGCAAATCACACTGCAACTGTGGCAGATGTGAGCCGTTGACAAACACCTGAATTGTAATCACATGACCATGGGGTGGTGGTGTGATGGTACCCTGTTTTCCCCAAAATAAGACATCCCCTGATAATAAGCCCAGTCGGGCTTTTGAGTGCATGGCAATAAGGCCAAGTGCTTATTTCAGGGTTCAAAAAAATATAAGATAGGGTCTTATTTTCGGAGAAACATTTCAGTAGTAATTTTGAGGATGGGTCATAATTCACTTTTTCAAAGGTGGTCATAACTTTGAACCATTGTTAAACAAAAGGTTATGGTTAAGGACTACCAGTAGTCCATTTCAATATATCTATAGGAAATGGTCATTTGATTCTTTTAGAAAGGTGGCAGAGTTTGATTCTATTTTCATAATAGCAGAATTTATACTCATTTATACTCATAAATAGCAGAAATGAAATAATCTACTTAAACTGAACCTATTTTACAGTATAAAATAGGAGAAGATCAATAATATTTCAGAGCTTGATTTTTTTAATTTGATATATTTTATTTGATAAAAAATATTAGAAATGTAATGAAAATCAACACAGCCATATTCAAATGCAGACATTTCTTTTAAAGAATAAACAATCTCTGGTAGTCTAGATATTGCTGAATTATACTTTTCAGAAACCGTAGGTAACACAATGGGAAGCATATCATTATAATACAAATTTAATTTATTGGTCAATTCCTCATAATCCTAAGAGTTATAATGATTAGGGATACCTTTTAAAATAATGAAAAGGATGCATCTGAAAATAAAGTGCAGCACTTCAAATTAGTTGGTACCTTAGTTTAGGTGTTTTATATTCCTTTTTTATATGAGTGTAGAACAATTCACAAAAAAATAACCTTAAATAAAAGCCCAATAAAAACAGCTCCTAAACTATGTTCTTCAATCAAGTTAAATTCCAACATTATTTTAAAAAGAAAAAGCAACATGCTAAGTAGATCACATATATTAAGTAATGACTCTCTTCCAAAGGGTATGTTTATAATATTTTTATAACCTGAAGAAACAACATAGTGATATTCAGGGGCAGGGATGGTAGTAAGGCTCAAAACCAAAACTGAAAGGATTGATTGATGTTAGAGGCAAGGGATAAAATTCAAGGATTATGCTCAGGCCCTCCAAAGGGAAATTTAGTCACCCAGAGAACCTTTCTAGAGCTCAATTGGCTGAAGAGTATTTCAAGATTGCTTTTCTTCAATTCTGTGAAGACACAACTGAGATTATGCACTGCATCCTGTGGTGAGACATGGAGTTTGATTAGGAGTTGCATGACATACTGCAACATAAACTTATGCTGGCTGATACATACAACATGTCAAGCTAAAACATGGTTGGTAGTGTGTGATATAGCTTGAAACAGAATGTGAATGGGGAGGAAAAGAATTTAAAAAGTGCTGAGAGAAAGGATGTTTTACTCAGTTTTTGAGAACCCCTGCCTACATAAACTTGCAGATTTCCAAGATTATACCTGTGTTTTATAGAGATCAAACACAAGACCCCCACCCCCAAGTCTTTGGAAGACAAGATTGAGAAAACTTCAAATATATGAAGGGATGTTTTTATATTATCATCGAATATATGCAGTAGAGCAGTGGTTCCCAACCTGTGGTACATGTACCACTAGTGGTACGCGAGGGCCTTCCAGGTGGTACGCGAACACTTTCAGGGTCATGAACGATTTTTAGTTAGTTATTTTTTACTTCACAAAAATGTTTACTGTCTAACACAAGATAATCTGGCAACGATTTTCAACTGTTGCCACACGCCACCCACCTGGTCCCAGCGGCCCGAGAATCCAGTTGCTGGATGCGCGGGGCCAAAAAAACGGTACAATTATGGAAATAAAGTGATATCTGATCGAATTTAGTTTCTCTGGAACCAGGTGGTACGCGGCGACTGTATGGGACCTCCAAGTGGTACTCGATCACAAAAAGGTTGGGAACCACTGCAGTAGAGTGATTCAAACCATTGTTGGAGAGTTGGGAAACAAGCTGCAAGGAAAGGACTTTTCTGCACTTATTTATTGTTAATCATTTCATAGTAATAGCCGTTAGGCAATATACATTAAAAAAACACAAAGTCACTACTTTTAAAAAATACAAATACCATAAATGTAAATGTAAATAGAATTCAGAACCAAAAATTGGATAATTTTATTCATCAACCATTGTTTTAGGCTGAACCAAGAATAAAGTGAAGTGTTTGAAAAATGAAGCTAAGAATAAACTAAGTTGTCTTTGGCATCACTGTCAGTAAATAGTCTGACAACTTTTATAGAACAGCTCAGTTTCCTTTCTATATTTAAAATAAAAATAAATTTACAGCAATTTCCATCTTCTTCAACCATCACACATTGGTTGGGGCTTTAAATGTTATGTCAAGAAGTCCACTGAGAATTAAGGAGATGGAAACAGGCAGCTCAGTTATGTCACAGCTATCAGATGTCCTCCTTTTGACCACACAGAAACAAAATCCCAACATTATGAGGACCAGTGAACAGTTTACCGACAAAACTAAATATGACTGCCAAATATACAAAAATTGAAGCAAAACTATATATTGGGTTGAATTATTTATTCATGCATCAAATATATTTCAAAAATGACTTCAACTACACAAAAAATGGTGATAGAAAAGTGACAAGAAATTTTCCCAAGTGTTTTAGGAACTCTAAATTAGTATTGCTCAACATTAACCACTTGAAGATGTGTGGCCTTTAACGGCCAGAATTATCCAGCCATGATGGCTAACTGAGGAATTCTAGGAGTTGAAATCCCCACATCTTCAAATGGCCAACAGTGAGAAACACTGTTCTAAAAATACAAGCTGAGATTGGATTTAACTTCTTTTTGTTACGTTTCTTTGTCATTCTGCAACCTTTCTATTTACCAGACCTCTAGATCTGAAAAAAACCTACAGGGATTGAGTTCTGTCATTAAATCTTCCTTAAAACTAAGAACTTCTACTGTCTGATTTGTGACATAGGAAGGCAATGTTACACACACCTACTTCCTGGTCAACTCACTTAGCAGTGTTTTTCAACTTTGCAGCCCCAGCCACCATGCCGGATATGGAATTCTGGGAATTGAAGTCCATATCTTAAAAGTTGCCAAAGTTTTACTTTGTCAAATATGCTTTTATACATCTTTTCAATCAATGGTTGAAAATGCAGAATTTTCAGCACACCAATAGCATCTACCATATTGTCCCAACACCTAATCTCTGCTATGTTCAAATGGTAAAGCATAGTAATGATCTTCTTAAAAGTCTTATCAAACTTAGAAAGATTTTGGCACCCATCCATCATCGGATTTCCTTTTTGACCCTTCTGTATCTAATACAAAGACTTCAGGAGGGCCTGACCACAGAGAAAGACTGTGTACATAAGTGTGTATTCATACATACATACATACATACATACATACATATCATACATACATACATATACATACACACACACACACACACACACACACAAAGTGCCTTCCAATGCTATCTCCAAATTAAATTCCATAAACTTTGCGGTAAACTTGCGGCTTTAGTGTTTGAAGTATTTATGGTCGCAAATTAGAACCCCGGGAATACTCCTCCTTTTAGAAAAAGGGGAGCGATTGTTTGTTTGTTTATTTATTTATTTATTATAAAATGTTTAAAGCGATTATAAATGTTTACCGTATGGCGCTGACAGCGAAGGAACTGAAGTAAGGAATGTGACTGTCTAGCGCGGTTTCTTGGAGTGGACAGACAGACAGACAGGAGAGGACACCGATTGTTTATCTATAAAATAGAGACCCAACGATCTTCACTCATCTTGCATCGCCCTAGCTGGGAAAAAAAAACGCCGCCCCGAGCGCCTGGCTTCCTCTGCCGCCGCCGCCGCCACCGCCCGACAAAATCAGCCACCTCCGGCCTTCCCTCCTCTCAACTCGCCCGCCGAACCGCCCTTCCCGGCGATCTATCAAGTACCCTCCAATAGCTCCGCCCTTCCCCTCCCCTCTTCGCCATTTACGAAGATTGCCGAACGGAAAGGAAGGAGGGGATCGTAGGGAGCCGTAATTCCTCTCCGGCCTTTCCGAAGACAATCGAAGGGCTTCGGCCTCTCTTCCTCCCTCCCTCCCTCCCACCTCCACGTCTCTGGCGGCGATTGCTCTTGCTGGGGCTGCCGCGATCTCCTCCGGGGCTCTCAGCGCTGCTCGGCGGGCCCGTGTCCAAGGTGTCTTGCGGCGGGGGCTTCCGCTGGGGCCGTCTGCTCGCAGGGCTCCCCTCGGCGGGGGCAGAGACGTTTCCAGCCGTGCTCCCGGGGGTCCTGGCTGGACCCGGCAGGCTGGGCCTGAGAGCCGCGGCGGAGAGAGAACGATCGGTGGTCGGCTTGTGGGGACTGTGAAGCGGCGGCGGCGGCGGCGGCTGCAGCGGCTCCCCCTAGGGGAAGCGGGGCGGCCGGGGTCCGGCTCGGATGGCGGAGGGCATCCAGCACCAGCAGCTCGTGCCCGGCGTCGGCGTCCCAGCCCCTCGAGGGGTCAAGCGGGAGTCCGAACTGGAGCAGCCGATGCCCGGCGGGGACGGAGCCGAGAGCGGCCAAAGCAAGAGGCTGCGGACGGAGGCTGAGGCGGACGGAGGCGGCATGCAGGTTAGCATTGGCGGCCGTGCCGCCACCCTGGACGTCCCCAGTAAAAGGCGTGCTTCCCTCGCGCACGTTCACGCGCAGCGCGGGTGGGCTCAGCGGGGCTCGGGCAGGATGCTAGTCCCGTGGAGCCCGCCTCGGGGCCCTTTTTGGTGTCGAGGGTGGGTGGGTGCAGCCAGGCGAGCAGGCAGGCATTCGCAAATAGGAGAGGCCCAGGAGCCCCCACTGGCCTTGGTCTTGCAGGAGGAGAGCTAAATACCCCACGGCCTCCCTTGGGTCCAATAATAATCACGGCCCGAGGGCTCCGTACAGAGCAGAGCCCTGGCTGGGACACGAGTGGTAGTGGAAGTATAGGTTGTCACCACAACTGCACGTAGACCCGTGTTTTGTTGCACGGCCACGTGCTGGGAAGTCTCATCCATTATGGAATTTTCGAAGGATTAATCAGAATGGAGAAAGTCTGGAGCGGAATGAGCACAGGATGGTTTATGTGGTTGCTATATAGGTTACAACAAGGTCATCTTTTCATCTGGAGTAGACTTCCTCAGTGTGGTAACCTGAAGATGTGTTGATGTGCAGCTTCCGCCACCTCCAGTAAAGGTAGATTGTAGTCCAGTACATAGTAAGGATTCTTCTTTTGAAGGTAGCTCATCTACGATAATATTCTGATCTTTTAAGAAAGTTTCTTAGGTCTCCGATGCCTTGGTTATTTAGTTTTGGAAGAACTGTAGCCAGTGTTTTAGGAAGCCACTTTAATCTTGTTTGTTTCTGTCTTAAGACTGCAGCTAGATAATACTCATTTGGGTGCAAGGATGTAATCTTATCCATACCTTTCTGGAAGTAAGCCTTACACTGAAGGACTTATTTTTGTAACAGACATGTGTAGCAGTGAAGTGTTAGTCCTATTGAACCTTGAATAACTTATGTTTGAATGGACATTTCCTAGGATTGTATTTCAAATGGAATTACTTTGAATTTATAAAGCTTTATGTGAGTCATAAAGCAGGTGAATCTGTGGTTTCTTTGAAAAAATAAACGTTTGTTCATAGTAAAGATAGCAAATAGAGTTCATTCACATTATATGTTTGCCAACTCATCTGGCCAAAGAGCAACTGTCATTTCCTACAGAAAGTAAGTACAGATGTGCACCAATTGAAACAAAACAAAAGTAAATAAATAAAGAACAACCAAAATCCTTTTGGTGGCATGAGTTATTCAGCATTTACCACCTCCCTTTTTCTAAAGGTTTATTTTATCCTCACGTTATATGAAAAGTTCCAGAAGTTTCAAAAAGGGTACATGCTATTTTGTAATCTGGAGTTGACTTGATAGGGCTTTTGCCACAATATGGATTTTGGATTCAGTATCTTTGTTCAGATATCACCCAGTTTGCCATAAGAATGGCAACCTCAAGCAGAGCAAAGATTTTCTGTGCAAAAGAATCCTGATATATTTTAATAAACAATTATATTTTGAATTACATGCGGCCTTTGTTACTTTTTGACGTACAGGTCTGGATCTATATTTGTTAAACTTTTATGCCACAGATCTCATTGATACAGCAACTCTGGGCAGCTTACAACATGATTAAAAACTAAAAAAGTACTACAAGCAATTAAATTAGAAGAATTAAATAGTGCTCTGAATAAATATTCCTGTTAGCTTTAGACATTTTTATGTCTGCTTACTACAGTTGCTAGCTTGAAACATGTGGCTTGGGTGAAAATAGGCAAAGCTACGTAGTTACGATGACCATAGGAGAGGGATTTGTAGAATAGGACATGAGGTCTTTAAGGGAACCAATTCTAGGATAAGTGTTCTTTGACAAGCCTTATTCAAGATTCTACGCTTGTTTTTTTAAAAAACAGAATTGAAATAAAATTAATAATAGTCAATTGTTTATAGCTGTATGCTTCAAATGGATTTTCCCATTTCTTCTTATGGAAACCGCATTCAAGATTGATAGCATTCTTTGGCTACTACCATCTACTACAGTGGTTCCCAACCTTCCTAATGCCGTGACCCGCGACCCGCCCCCGCACCCCCATCGTGACCCACCTTGCCGCCACCATTTGGGTTCTTTTACCCTCTGCGCATGCGCAAAACGTGCTGCGCATGCGCAAAGGGTAAAAGAACCCAAATGGCGGCATCCGGCCGAAGTCTCCTGATCCGGGAGAGGTCTCCGCTTGCTTCGCGTGTTGCCTCTGGGAGCTTTTCGAGCTCCATCGCGAAAGGCATGCATGACTTCGGCAGGGCCAGGACAGGCGGCTGCATGGAGAGAGCCACCCCCTTCGCAGAGTCTCTCCCATCTACTTGTAGTGTTCGGGGTGAAGGGTATGGCTCTCTCTGGGCAGCCGCCTGTCCCGGCCCCGCCAAAGTCACGCACGCCTTTCACAGGGGTGAAATGCTCCCGGTTCGTTCTTGCCTGTCGGTCATTGCAGAACTGATGGAGCTGGTGGCGGTCGCGGGGCTTCCCCCGCCTGCTTCCCCTGCCTGCCTGGATGCCGCCATTTGAGTTCTTTTGCCCTCTGCGCATGCAGAATGCTTTGTGCATGCGCAGAGGGTAAAAGAACCCAAATGGCGGCTGTGGGGTGGGTCGCGGTGGGGTCGCGGGTTGTGGGCCGCGATATGGCCAGGCTTGTGGCAGTGGGGGGGAGCTGAGGATGCCAGGGCGACCCCTGGGAAATGGTCGCTCGACCCCCAAAGGGGTCCCGACCCCCAGGTTGGGAACCACTGATCTACTACATATTACAATAGTATGAAAAAGGGTATGGTTCACATCTACCATATTACTGATTGCGAGTAATAAAAATGGCAGAGAAGAACCAGAAAGTTAACCAGAAATTATAGAAAGGATATTGTTTTGGGATGAACTTTAGAGTTTAGCTACATATTGCATCACTTTCATGCAGAAGATCCTGGTTTAGAGAACCAGTGTGATGTAGTGGTGATGCTGTTGGCATTGAGAAAACCTAGATTGTAGTCTGTCCTCATGAATCAGATGCATTCTCTCTCAGACCAACCTGCCTCACAAGGTTATTGTGGGGGGAAATAGAAAGAAGGAATGCTATCTATGCTGCCTTGAGCTCCTGAATAAAATACTGCATGTAAATTACAAATTAATTTTGTTTTCCAATAGTTTTTCATTTGAAAGATTCTGGTTTAATTAGGAAACAAAGGATTTTGAGGTGAGGATGAAAGAAGTACCTTGAAATGGTTTGATCATATAGAAAGAATGTGTTCAAGTTGTAGAACAATATACGAAGGAAGAGTGAATAAGTTGAAAGGAAAAGGAAGAGCAAGAATATTGTAGTTAAATGTAATTGATGAGATCTTTAAAAAAAGTGAGAAGTTTAAATAATAGACGGTCGATCTATGAATTAGTATATGTGCATGATGGAAGCAAGGATGGTTAGCCTGGTTAGAACGATATGGGGAAATACACTTACATGAAAAACTTTAGATCAAATTGTATGTTTCACTGAATTCCAAAATGAACAGGTTCTGTTTTGCAGTTCTGGCCAGTTTGGGAAACTATTTTAGCAAAGGTTTTTCTTGATCTTCAAACTAAAGCTGAAAAGAGTTTGGATGTTTTGGTAGACAGCAATCTGAAACATGCTACCAAATTAACAAGTTACTTACAACAGCGACCCCAATCTTTTGGGGTACCAGGCAGGGACCAGTACCATGGAGAGAGATTTTGTGTGCTACTTGCATCCTGCGGATGGGGCTTTGCTTGTTTCCCGGGCCGGTGCCAGTCCATGAACTGGAGGGTGGGGACTCCTGACCTACAGGAAAGAGGAAAAATGTTTTGGAATGGCCTGTTCAGGTCCTGGTAGAATACTGTTGAAAATCCGTGGGGAGATCTCAAACATGCAGTGCCTGCAAGAATCCTGATTATTTCTGAGCTAGAAATTTTTTTATAAGAAATATTGAGGAACAATTCTCAAAGCAGAAACAAAAAGATTTATCAGTCTAAAGGAAAAAAGCTATTACTTCTGCCAAAGGAAATATTTCAAAACACTTACTATATTTACTCTTTTCTAATTTTGAATCTCCATATAATTTCACATATAATAAGTAGGCATTTCATGCAGAAGTCGTATCAGTTTTTATTCACACTAGAGATTTATTGAAACATACAATTTGACTTGGGGGTACATGAATTTTTGCACTTCGACATGATCTAATTAAATTTTCTTTCCTTTTGTTTTATCTCCCGTCTATTTTCTTTTGTTTACTACTGTTTACTTTTTTTATGCAGTTTGCATAACATATCCTGAAGGGAATAGTACGATGGCTGTTATGTAGTATTTGAAAACGTCAGAATTTGTGTATGTTTAGTAACACCTGAACTTATGAAACAGGAGGCTGCACCATCTTTGATAGTTTTAACTGTTTGAAGAGCAGGTGAGTTGTTATGGATACTTCATTGTACACTACAAAGCTAGTATGCTCTATAGTCAGAAAAATTGCCTAAAACAAAACTATATTTAACAGAAATATAATACGTTGCTAGCTTTCCTTAGACAAGTAAGTACGGTAGGTGGCGTTGGTACTCATTCTGTTGTTGATACCGACAATACAGTAGTAGTACTTTTTGAATATTTGCATATTTCTGCATACTTTTAAAAATGTTTTAGATATTAAGGCTTGCTCACCTTGTAGATTTAAATTTTTTTAAAGCTTGTTTTGTTAATATAGTTCCTGATATAAGAACATTTAGTGAATTTGGAAGAAAAGTTGAAGAAGAAAAAAAGAATCTAGTCAGAATCTAGATGACAGATGTCCCTTGAGAAGTATTTGCTAGAACAGGAATTATGGTGTGATCTTCTGACACACCATTTATGTATATGCTATTAAAACTCTCATGTCTGTCTGTTCATAATTGGTGAAATGATACATCATAGGGCAACAATTTTTGAATCAACATATCTCATGTAGGATAACCTATGTCCAAAATCCAGGATCCATTATTCCTGTGGGAATGAAATTTTGGAAAGTTGGTGCTACGGTGCTGCCACAATCAGCCACAGTCACGTGATCGTCATTTCCAACAATCCTGACAACTTCCTCCATGTTCTTCTTGTTGCGCATGGCAACTCTTACATACCCCCTGTGCACCTTTCCTGATCTGCACCCCTATGTGCCCTCCCCAGCTTCCACTGCACCTCTCATGAATACTATGCACCCATTCCAAACCTCCACCGTATCACAACGAACCATCTCTAATTCCTGTGACTCCCGTTATTATTTATTAAGTCCACTCATTATTATCTATTAAAGTTAAGTCATTAAGCTTCCTTGTGGGAAAGCCAGCAGGAAGTCTAAACTCAATGTTGCTGGAAGGAAGCCAGAGGAGAGAAAGGAAGAGAAGGAGGGAGGGAGGGAGGAAGAGATGGGACGGAGGGAAGGAAGGAAGGAAGAAACAAGCGAACAAACAGATGGGAGGGAGGAAAGGAAGGAAGGAACAAGGAAGGGAGGAGGAAGATATGGGAGGGAGGGAAGGAAGGAAGAAATGAACAAACAAATGGGAGGAAGGGAGGGAGGAAAGGAAGGAAGGAACAAGGAAGGGAGGAGGAAGAAAACATGGAGGAAGGAATTAAGGGAGGGAGGAACACATGGATGGATGGATGGAAGGAAGGAAGGAAGGAAGGAAGGAAGACTTCCAGTGCTTCTTGCCAGTTTTCCACAAGGAAACTCAGTGGGGAAGACAACAGGAGGTTAGAAGTTTTCACTGACTCCCACTGTTTCACTGTTTAGGTAAGGAAGTATCTCTGAAACGATGACCCAACGAGGCACGGTTGGCTAATCTAGAAAATAATAATAATCGGAAGGGGTCAAATGGCTGGTTTTTGGGCAGGGTGGATTTGATTTAAATCAAGTCGATTTAAATCATGATTTAAATTAAATCAAGCCTTTTTATTAGTGATTTAAATCGTGATTTAAATTACTAGTAAAAAGGCTTGATTTAAATAAACTTGATTTAAATCATAATTTTTAAAGAGCAACTGTCATCTCTGTCCTGCAGCGGCTCCTCCTCTGACCCGTTGTTGACTCACTGGCAGTCCCAGTCACTTTAATGGGACAGCTGGTGATGTGGCAGTGACACCACAAGGTGAGGGACATGGCAGGCAGCAGGTGGGTGGTTGCCCGCTAACAGGCGCTGCCATGATGAATCTGAAATGACAAGTGCTCTTTAAATGTAAGGACTCATTCTTCCTGGTAGTTAGAATCTTTAATATTATTCTTTGCAAACAAAATGAAAGTTTACTATTTAGCTTGCAGAACTTGGATTCATTGAATAAGTTTACCAAAAATGTAAATATTGCAGAATATACAGCCTCATGCTACATAACTAAGCTCCATTTCATGCTGAATATACTAAATTATTAATGTAGATTTTTACTCCAAAAGCATTTTATTAAAATAAATTTGATAAAAATAGAAGAAAATCCGATATAAAAAAATCTGATTTTTTTATTTTTTATTTTTAAAAAATCATTGATTTTTATCCACCCTGGATGGTTGGAGAGGATAATGGGACGTTCCAAGTTTTAGATGTGGGGATGGAGTTGACATTTGTGTGGAGGTAGGCCATAATATATTGATGGTGATGGGCATGGGAAATATGGTGTGAGACAGGGAGCGGGCCATTTTCAGGGAACACGGGATTGTTGTCTTATGCTGCTTTTATGTTCCAGCTCCTTGATCTTTGCACTGGGCCCTATCAGCAAATCTTCAATGGCCTTGTTTTTCACTGCAGCTTCTAAATGCCATATGGCCTCTCTCATTAGTGATCCAATAATTGATGATCTGATATGTACCACCTAGACCTCGCTGGGTCTGGAAGAGGGGGTGGCTCTTTGGAGATATACCCAGCTGGCTTTCGGTGTGGCATCAACTCTGGGGCAGGGATGGAGCTGTGGTGACGATGACTAGATATCTTCCCCGCCCGATCAATTAAGCAATGCCAGGAACATATTATTCCCATGCCTGGAGGCTATGATGGTCTGGATTGGAACTGCAGGCTTCAGATGAATGTTGGCAAAACTGAATGGCTTTAACTTTGGGGGCTTGCTGGTTCTAGAACTATGCCATTTTTTTGTGCTGGAGGGGGGTTGCACTGCCCCCGGCAAACCTGGTGCATAATCTGGGGGTCCTCTTAGACCCATAATTCCTGCTTGAGCAACAATTGTAGTTATACTTAGGAGGGCCTTTGCCACAGCTTCATCTTGTATTTCAGTTGCACCGTTCCTGGATCAAGGAGCTCTGTTCACAATCATTCTCCATAGTGGGTGGAGCTATCATCCAGGATGGGTTACGTCACGTCTCTCACCCAATCAGGACTGAGTCTTTTTTTAAATATATTTCTGCCTCTGTCTTCAAGACCCGCTTTTTCGACTCAGTCTGCACCCTAAGAGGACGTGTGGTCACCCATCCTAGAGATAACTACAACACTGGGAGTGAGAATTGCTTTTTTTTTTTTTTTTCATCTCTAGCAAACGTAAGTATCAACCCCCCCCCGCCCCATCCCCAAGAGATCACGAAGGCTCAGAGGCAGCGGCACTAGGGGGCCTGGCTCCCGCCGCAGGCTGGCTACCGCTCCCAAAGAAGCCCAGTAAACAAGCGGTCAGCGCGGCTCTAACCCGGTTGCCATCGCCTCCCCATGCAGCGTACGGGCTCGCTGCGAGGCGGTTGAGTCGCGTTCCCGCCTCCGACCCACGCAATCGGGATTTTTAATCGGAGCCGCCTCAGCCAGGGAGCTTTATATCCATTGTTACGAGCCGACTCCCAAGGCAGCGATCGGGCGTCTCCCGCCCGCTGCCGACTAGCCGATCCTCCCGGAACGAGCTAGTAGCCGGCATGGCCCCAATTTAAAATTGCCGCCATTACTGGAGGAGGGGGTTCTCCTGCGCATGCGCAGTCCCCAAAATGGCCGCCGCAACCTGCAACGGCTACAGGAGCCACACTTACCGGCGGATAAGGGCAAAATACGTCGGATTTCGACGATCTCTTTCCCGGAGGCTTGTAATTAAGGCCAACGAGCAACAAGACAGACCGGCCGTTAAAGGCCTAAGACCTCCGCGGCCGCCATTTCACCGGCCTGTGCATTTCCCGCCAAAAGGGGAGGAGCTCACATTTCTCCATTCTCACCCCCCAGGTACCATCGGCTACCAGTTTAACATGGCAACTGCAAATAAGAGACAAGGGGATGTGCAGGAGGCCGATGCACCTCCGGAGATTGCCCTCCCTCATCAGAGCAGGGAAGACCAGACCTCAAGCAGCCCTAAACAACAGGAGCCTAAGAAGGGCAGAGGCAGGGAACAGAAAGCGAAGGCCAAGGCTCCTACTAAACATGAGTCCCGCAGGGACAGAGCCTTAAACAAGATCTGCAACAAGGCAGCTAGGAGTAATCCAGCCCTACCTGACCTGGGCATTCCTCACGGGCCTCCCAGGCCAGAGGATTTGGGGGATACATCGTCCTTAGATGACAGGGATCTACCCCTCGCAGATTCAGACATCTGGGAACAGGGAGCTGTTCCACAGATCAGGGAGGTAGTCTCTATCAGAGCGGCTACTAGGCCTTCAGCCACCTTCACCCCTACCGCAGTGGGGCTCCGCCCAGATACCCCAGCTTACCTGCAGGACCCTGCACTACAGGCAATATTTCAGGCAGCATTCCAGCACAGCGTTTCAGAGTATTTGCACCAAAGGCATTATTCTGATCAAGCAAAACAAGGGGAGGGCCAATCCAACTTCGACAACCTAACTCACCAGGCTGACCAGGATGAGTACGAGGGGTATTCGGGGCCCCAGGGGAACCAACCACAGGCTAACCCCCAGGAGGAGGCAGCGGGTGAGGGAACAGGCCCAGACCTAGAACTGTCCGAGGATGAAGGCATGGCACCTGACCCCCCTCCCACGTCGGGGCTGTTTCATCCCAGCCTGTTTAAATCCCTGCTATTCAAGGCGCGTAACGCCTCCAAATGGGGCCCTGCCGAATCACCAGACGCGGCAGATACCTCCCAAATTGATCCTCTATTCTCCGAGCAAGCTCCAGAGGCCCAAGTGGTCCCCTGTCCTCCGTACTTTGTACATGCCATACGGTCACAGTGGTCCTCCTCTGTCACGGGTGCCGCTCCCTCGGCCTTAGACAGACGCTATTTTAACATTGGTTCAGATATTGTCCCAGCTCTCCAGGTACCTCCAGTGGACGCCCCAGTACTGGCACACTTCGCAGTACCCACTCTACCAGCGGATTCAGCGGACCTCCTACGTCCGGAAGATAAAAAGACGGAGCTGTCACTCCAACGCACCTACCTGGCAGCAGCCTGGGCCGTGCGAGCCTCTTCATCAGCTTCCTTCTTCTCCCGCACTTCGCTGGTATGGCTTCGGGATCTACAGAATCGCCTGCCCCAATCTGAAACGCGAGCACATCGGGACATTAGCAAGCTCCTAGCAGCAGCTCGCTATACGGCAGACGCCACGTTACAATCGGCAAGATTCGCATCTAGAGCTATGGGATCCTCGATCGTTACCAGAAGACTGCACTGGCTACGCTCTTGGCAAGCGGACGTGAAACTTAAGTGGCGCCTGGCCACGTCGACCTTCGATGGCTCTCAACTGTTCGGATCAGCCCTAGATCCCATCTTGGTTGAAACCAAGGACAAGAGGAAAGTCCTTCCTTCCCATCAACGCAGAGGTACCTCCAGACCAGGTCCCTATACCAGACGTCCCTTCAGACAACCCGATCCACCTCCCTCCTATCCTCAACGATCACAAGGTCAGTACGGGAACCAGTTCGGGTCGCGCCCATGGTTCCCCCAGGACAGATCCTTCAGGGGCAGGCAGGCTAGACGTCCCTTTCGAGGGGGGGAGGGCGCCCATACCGACGCACTAAGTGAGTCGCTGGACGTCCCTCCCATTGGCGGCCGGCTTCTTCTCTTCGCTGACCGGTGGGAGGAATTCACATCCGATGCCTGGGTCAGAGAGACTCTGAAATTTGGGCTCTCCCTAGAATTCCTCTCCCCCCCCCCGAGTTTCTTTATACGCAGCCCAGTCTCTAACAGAGACTCCAAGCGAGTCCTCATGCGCAACGCCATCTCGCACCTGCTGGAGATTCGAGCCATACAGCAGGTGCCGGAGGACCAAATTGGGCAGGGATTCTATTCCATCTTATTTGTAGTCCCCAAAGCCTCGGGAGGGTGGAGAGCCATTCTAGACCTTAAGAGACTGAACCGTTATATTAGATACCGACGGTTCAAGATGCACTCTCTCCAGTCCATCCTGGCGTGCGTTCGGAGGGGAGACCTCCTGGCTTCCATTGACCTAACGGAGGCCTACCTTCACATTCCTATCCTACATGAACACCAGCAATTCCTTAGATTCTGCTATGGAGGAGTTCACTATCAATACAGAGCTCTCCCCTTCGGCCTATCATCCGCTCCCCGGGTATTCACTAAGGTAGTGGCGGCTCTAGCGGCCCACCTCAGGACCATCCCAGTTAGAGTCTACTGCTATCTGGACGACATCCTTATCCTGGCCTCGTCCCTTGAGCAAGCCGTCAAGGATGTCGAGGTAACTCTTTCCACCTTCCGACACCTTGGTTTCTCCATCAATCTGGAGAAAAGCAGGCTATCCCCCAGTACCTCTCTGATTCACCTGGGTGCTATCATCGACTCCCTGCAGTGTAGAGTTTTCCTCTCCCAGGACCGGGTGGATAGCATCCTCGATCTGGTCAATTCGGTTCTACGGCACCCCAGGGCGCCTCTGCGCCAGCTGTCCACTCTCCTAGGGAAAATGATTTCAGCCATCAACATAGTACCCTGGACCCGACTCCACTCCAGGGACCTGCAATGGTTACTCTTACCTTTTCAGAAGGCCGGGAGGGGCTCCTCTCTGGCAAGAATCCTGGTCCCACAGTCGGTCTGCAGGTCGCTCCTCTGGTGGAAGTCGCCTTCACTGCTCCAGGGCTGCCTGTTCCTCGAGCCTCACAGACTGATACTTACCACCGATGCCAGCCTAGCGGGATGGGGAGCCCACATGGACACAGCGGTCTCCCAGGGCTGCTGGTCCCCTCAGGAGGCGACCCTCCCCATCAACCTCCTGGAATTGCGCGCCATCAGACTAGCACTCATCCAATTCAAACCCCTGGTCGAGGGCCATCACATCCTGATCCTAACGGACAACACCACGGCCAAGGAACATGTCAACAGGCAGGGAGGTACCCATTCTCGGGCCCTCATGGACGAAGCTTGGGCCCTGGGCACCTGGGCAGAGGAACACCTTCTCTCCATAGTGGCGGAACACATTTCCGGGGAAGCCAACACTCAAGCGGACTGGCTGAGCCGCTCCTTGATAGATCAGACAGAGTGGAAACTCAGCCCAGAGGTCTTCAACCAGATATCACTCCGGTTCGGAGTTCCCCTAGTGGATTTCTTCGCCACAAAGGAAAACTCCCAACTGGACAGATTCTTCACCAGGTTCTGGTGTCCGGAAGCGGAAGGAACGGACGCTCTCCGGTCCCCATGGCCTTGGGGTCTCCTATATGCCTTCCCTCCTCTGGCCCTGATCCCACGGGTCCTGCGCAAGATCATGACAGAGAAGGCAGAGGTTCTCCTCCTAGCTCCCCACTGGCCTCGCCGAACCTGGTTTGCGGACATTCTGACCTTATCAGTCTGCCCCCCATGGCACCTACCAGTGACCAGATCTCTACTCAGCCAGGGGAAAATCAACCATCCGGAACCGCGATGGCTTCAATTGACCGTGTGGAGGTTGAGCGGAGCACACTAGTCAACCGACGTATACCGGCAGGGGCTATTCAACTCATCCTGGACTCCAGGCGCCCCTCTACGGAACGTATCTATTCAGCCTCCTGGCGCACCTTCTGTGCCTGGTGTCAATCAGCGGGCTGCTCCCCCACACGTAACTCCGTGGGTCACGTGCTAGGGTTTCTCAAAGACGGTTTTGACAAGGGACTGTCGACTAACACCCTCCGACGACAGGTGGCAGCCCTATCTTCCGTTCTGGCCTGCGGTAGCCTGCCATCCCTCTCACACCACCCTCTCATCAAACAATTTCTGAGGGGCACTTCCCTCCATAGACCCCCAGTAGTTCACCACTTCCCTACCTGGGATCTCACACTAGTCCTAAACTCTTTAACAGGCGCTCCTTACGAGCCCCTACGAACCACCTCCCTGAGTTTCCTAACACAGAAGGTGGCCTTTCTAGTGGCCATCACCTCAGCTAGAAGGATATCGGAAATAGCCGCCTTGTCAGCCCGACCCGACCTCTGTGTCTTCTTCCCAGACAAAGTGATCCTTAGACTAGACCCCACTTTCCTACCTAAAGTGAATTCCTGGTTCCACCGAGCTCAGGAACTGGTCCTGCCCAGCTTCTGCGCTCGTACCACTAATCCTCTGGAGCGCCAGTGGCATTCCCTCGATGTCCGCCGGGCCATCCGCATCTACCTGAAACGCTCTAAGGAGTGGCGCAGGTCGGAGGCCCTGTTTGTATCCTTCCTCCCCTCTTCCATGGGTACCAAGGCTTCTTCAGCCACGGTAGGGCGATGGATTCGGGCGGTAATTGCCAAGGCCTACGAGCTGTCGGCTAAACCCTGTCCATCGGGGATCACAGCGCACTCCACTAGGAGCGCGGCCACATCCGCGGCCTGGGCCTCCCAGACACCCATGGAGGAAATCTGTAGAGCGGCCTCATGGGCCACTCCTTTGTCCTTCGTTAGACACTATAAAATAGATTCCTTTGCCTCATCCGACGCAGCCTTCGGCCGCAGGGTCTTGCAAAGGGTCCTGCCACCCGACTCCCGGGAACCCCAGTAACTTCCCTCCCTCGGGACACCAGGCTTTGGCATGTCCCATCCTGGATGATAGCTCCACCCACTATGGAGAATGGTACGTTGTCTTACCTGAACGTCCATTCTCGTAGGTGTGGAGCTATCATCCAGACCCTCCCGTTCAGTAGGGGTTCCGGGGTGGCAGGTAGTTATGAGTTTTTTGTTCGGTTGTTAGTTGTTCTTATTATGTTAGAGGGGGTAACAGGGCGGGGTACAAGAATTTTGTTTTACTAGACCAAGGAGATTCAGCGGTGACCACGTGAGTCGGTGCTTCGTCTTCGTCAAAAAAAGCGGGTCTTGAAGACAGAGGCAGAAATATATTTAAAAAAAGACTCAGTCCTGATTGGGTGAGAGACGTGACGTAACCCATCCTGGATGATAGCTCCACACCTACGAGAATGGACGTTCAGGTAAGACAACGTACCATTTACTTCCTAGTCCCCTCCAGATTGAACTACTGCAGTGTTCTCTACATGGGACCGCCCTTGAGTATCCACAAGCTTCAACTGCTGCAGAAGGCAACAGGACAGACAGTTATATGTGTTTCTGGAATAGCAATTGTCACACTTCTGCTCCATGAAGCTGCATTATTGCCAGCTTGTTTTGGTTTCAATAGAAGGTGCTGGTTTAACCTTTAAAGACCTTCATGATATGGGACCGGGGTTTTTGAGATACCGTCTCTTCTGAAATATTTCTATGCATTCCATTAAATTGGGCAGAGAGGGCAAACTTTGGGTCCTGTCTACCAGGAACTTAACACTTGGTGGGCTCTAGAATGCCAGATACTTGGCTTGATGCCCACCTTATGAGACATCCTCGCCCCCTCTTCTGAAATTTTCCCTGTTAATGTTCCATAAGTCCTTCAAGACCTGGCTAAGTCATCAGATTGGGGGTCCCAGTGTCCCAGTGATACTCTAAGATTGCTCCATTTTTGTGCATAATATACTCTCTCCAGTGGTTTGTATTTGAATAAAGACTACTTTTATATATATTTTAAAATAATGATTGCTTTTATATACTTATTTAATTGTTGAATGGCACCCAAAGTCACTTCTTGTGAGATGGTTGGCTATAAAAATTTGATACATAGATAATAGATGGTCCGAAATTTTTACTTTTATCCCGTCTGGGAACTATAGATGGGGTAATGGAAGTCACCTGTGGCTGTGTAAATAACCTGTGTAAAGTTCTTGGTTTGTCCAAGAAACCATGTTGGGGGTAAAAAATCCTTACTGCTCTAACAGCCTTCCATTTTATGGTTTGGATCCATTTACTTTTTGGTGTATATAGTTGACTTTTCCAGCAACCTGTTCCTTTCCCAAAGGATCCTTTGGGCATTGGAGAACCTTACTGAATCCCAAGGGTAATGGTATAGAAACTTCAAGAGGGAGGAATTGGATGAAGGCCAGAAATGATTTTTCCCCTACCATGCACTTCTGTCCTACATTCCATATCATTCAGCAAGGTCATCCAGTCCTCATAATCAGTTTGTTTAATGGAAGAATTTTGACATATTAGTTTTACAAGCCTATTTCTTTATTCTTAATAGTAAACATTTCAGTTAATTATACTACAAATATATAGTTACTTTACTACTGTTCAGTCCAAATGGAAACAGATCCCTACTGTCAACTTAGGGTTATTGTTTTTTTTTTCAGGGTTTTCAGTTCAGTAAGGAAAATAATGAACCTATCACACACCACAATACAATGAATATTGGCGATAGACCCCCCCCTTCCTGATTAATGAGATATCTTATATGAATTAATACTATCATAAAAAAGTTGAATCTCCCTTAGTCCATGCAGCTGATCACCTTTTAATCAGGGAATTTTATTATAAAAAATAGATATGATGGCAAGTATAATCTTCAGCTATAAAATTAATTACCATGATTGAATATCACCTATTAGACATATGAAAATACTGCATTTTCTTTCTTTCTTTTTTTAAAAATAATTTTTATTAAACAGTTTTCTCTTTAAAAACAACATAAAAAACAACCACAAATACAAAAAAGAAAAGAAAACATAACAAAACAATACATACCATTTAGAATCCTTTTACAGTTTTCCGTATCGACATACATAATTTGCTTTTATACTTCTCTATTATATATTATCTTCCTGTCCATTTACTTCTCAATAGTAATATAATATAGTAACATTGTAATGATATATATTTTAACAATTCTAAAGATACTAGTTATTCATATCTACAGTTTAATTACATTTATATTTACATCTTTAAGTTTGATACTGTTTAATTACTCCAATTAAGAATTCCATCACTTATTATATCGTTCTCTATTTTCAAGCCAATTGTACATTTTATTCCATACTTAATAGTAATCCGAATCATCTCTCTTTTTCAACTCCATGGTCATTTTGTCCATTTCAGCGCATTCAAGTAATTTTCCTAATTACTGCTTCATCTGAGGGTATGTTACTTTGTTTCCAATTTTGTGCGAATGTAATTCTAGCTGTGGTGAGTATATGTAGTATAATGTATTGAAGTTTCTTATTTATTTTCGAGTCTAGTATTCCTAATAGGAACAGTTCTGGTTTCAAGTGAATTTTTTGCTCTGTAATTTCTTCCAACTACCTCCGAATTTTACACCAGTACTTCCTTGCAAGAGGGCACGTCCACCACATGTGATAGTATGTTCCAGATTTGTAATTGAATCTCCACCATTTGGGGGATAAATTTGGAAACATTTTGGCCAATCTCGCTGGGGGTAAATGCCACCTATAAAACATTTTGTAAAGGTTTTCTTTGTATGCCACCGCTGTCGTAAATTTATAGTTCCTTTCCCAAAGTTGATCCCATTGTTCTAATTCTATATTATGCCCAAAGTTTCTGGCCAAGCTAATCATCGTTTCTTTTACTGTCTTTCCTCCATTTTATATCTTAGTAAAAATGCATTTTTTAAAAAAGTTACACCTCATTCCTCAGCCTTGTGCTTTATAGATGGATTATACTAAGGTTTTCAAACTTACTAGCTGGAATTACCAAAATTACCAAAAAAATCTGCTTCAGTGGATTTTGTTGATGATATTCAACAATTAAATTGCCATAATATTTCATCTACATTCCCATTTTTACCTAACTCAGTTATTAGAAAGAAAGTCAGTGGTTTGCATATGCTGCATAAGAATTGAGTTCACAAAAATCATAAATAGAAATAGCTCTCAGACTTATATACTGCTTCACAGTGATTTGCAGCCCTCTCTAAGCGGTTTACAGAGTCAGCCTATTGCCCCCCAACAATCTGGGTCCTCATTTTACCTACCTTGGAAGGATGGAAGGCTGAGTCAACCTTGAGCCTGGTGAGATTTGAACTGCCAAATTGCAGGAAGCCAGCAGGCAGCAGAAGTAGCCTACAGTAATGCACTCTAACCACTGCACCACCATGGCTCATTAAATGATGGGTTACAAGTATAGCTGGACTCACAAACAGTTACATAAAAAGCAAGCACCTTAATATGGCTTAGCAAGATGTGTGAACCTAACCTAGATTAATGCAGGCTATTATTTCTAGTATACAATTGCCAGTTCTGGAGTGCAAAAAACTATAGATCCATAAAGTTGGTATTAGTAGATGCAAAAAACCTAGTATAGATTTTTGCACCCCAGATTTGGCAGTTTTATCCTAATGTTTTCTGTTATTGCTAGAAACAGATTTAGATTGCAGAGGAGCAAATACCTAAGCAGATTTAAACGTCTAGATAAAAACATGCTTCATGTATGATATTTTAAATTCCAGGCCAAAGAGCAGAGCGGGAAACAATATCTTGATACAATATATGGTATCAAGAGGTATGGACACTATGCCATGCTTTTCTTTGTGGCATTCGTGAACCCCTTCAGGAGCAGATAGCTTTATGTAGTTGGGTTTCATAATCTAATCCATCTCTGATCAGCCTGGATAAATCCTGTTTAACCTGCCTTGATCTTGTTAGCAGAGTGGCATAAAGCTGCCTGAGCTGGGATTGGGATAAATCGGATCATGATTGCTGTATGAATCCAGGATTTATTTCCTGTAGAGATGAAATAGCTGCAGCAAAATGTTTGACCTAAGTGGTTTCCTTAAATGGCAGATGTGCTATGTTTATACTAAAAGATTTGGGCGCTTTTATAGAATCTCAGTAATCCTCCTGCTGTATCTCTGTCTCTGATACTAGCAGTGCTTATGTAGTATCTTAATACATCATCTACTTTTCTGCTGATGTACTGCACTTTCGCTAAGCATTACTGTACATACAAATATACTTGAACTGTATAATAGATAGCATTTAGGGCATTACAAATTGCAAACCAGTTTTGGTCTACAAGTACATACGAATGAATTTGTAGTGCAACCTGTAGGATTCCTACATGATAGCAGGAGATAAATGCAGAGGTATTAAAATTTTTATGTGTTTAGTTACTGTTACCCTATGGCTTCTGGAGAACTTAAAATCCTTGTGTAAGAAATTGCTTAATAGTATTGCTATTAAGGAAGGGAAGCATTTTCCCCAAGATACTTAACATTCTCTACATACTATATACCAGTGATGGCATATAGTCCTTGGGTGCTGAAAGCGCGCGCACGCGCGTAGCACACATGCGTGTGCTCACACCTATAATTCAGTGCCCCCCACGTGCCCTGCCCCATGCATGCATGCATGACCCCCATGCTGCCTGCCCCCGCGCATGCACACGCAACCCCCCATGCTCCCCCACGCATGTGTGCCCGACCCCCCATGCCCCATTTTGGGCCTAGCAGGCCTTCCTGAAGCCTCCAGAGGTCGGAAACGGCCCATTTCCCGACTTCCAGTGGACCCAGTAGGCCCATTTTTTGCCATCCTCCGGCTCCAGAGGCTTTCTTGGAGCCTGGGGAGGGCGAAAACGACCTCCCCCACCCCCCCAGAGGCCCTCCAGAGGCTGAAAACGCCCTCCCAGAGCCTCCACGCGACCCCTGTACTTACCTGGCATCCAAAACGGGCCGTGTGGAGACTCCTGGGAGGGGAGGGGTGGCATGGGTGGGCCAGCCAAAAATCAGTTGGCCGGCATGTGTGCTGGAGCTAAGCTATGGCAACGGCTCGCGTGCCCGCAGATATGACTCCATAGGTTTGCCATCACGGTTATATACCTTATATCCTCTGTTCATACTGACCCTTGTAAGAATTTGCTTGTTGTACCTGATTATATCCTACTTGCAATACAGTCTTGGATTTATTACTTATCTCTTATGCTATTTAGCTGCTGAGTCTTCTTTCCGGCCATAGGAAAATTAATCAGCTGTATACCAGAAGTACTTATTTTGTCATGGAGTACTCTCCAAATAGCTATTTTGTGTTGAAGGGCTCTCCTAGCATTCAAAATCTTTTTTTTAAAAAAGTTAAATTGCTTTTTAGTACAGCAGGTCTCTTAACTCAAATGGAAGGGGGAGAAAGAATGAATTTGAATTCTTTCTTGAATTTGACAGGTAGTCTTCGACTTATGATCCCAATTGAGCCCAACATTTCTGTTGCTTAGCAAAGCAGTTAAGTGAGTTTTGCCCCATTTTACAACCTTTCTTGCCACAGTTGTTAAATGAATCATTGTAATTGTTAAGTTAGTAGCATAGTTATTAAGTAAATCTGGCTTCCCCATTGATTTTCTTATCAAAAGGTCTCAAAAAGTAATCACATAGCCCCAGAACACTGCAACTGTCATACATACAAGTCAGTTGCCAAACATCTGAATTTTGATCATGTGACTGTGGGGATGCTGCAACAGTCGTAGAAGTGAAAAATGGTCATAAGTTACTTCTTTAAAATGCCGTTGTAACTTTGAACTGTCACTAAACAAATAATGGTATGGCATAGTCTGGAGGACATTGTTATAGATCAGGGGTCCTCAAACTATTGCTCTCAGGCCGGATATGGCCCGCTGAAACCATTAATCCTTCCCGCACGGGACCACGAGGCTGCCCCGCCCATATTGCCTCACCTACATGGCGGCCTTCACCCGCCTTCTGGAGGCCGAGGAAGCCAAAAACGGGATGCGCGGAGGGCCTAGGAGGCCAAAAATGGGCCCATTTTTGGGTGGCAGAGTGGTTCTGGAGGCCGAGGAGAGAGAGAGAGGGAGGGACGGAGGGCAGGAGAGAAATACACACACACACACACACACACACACACACACACACACACACACACACACACACACACACACACAGAAGTCCCTCACCCACCCCCCAAGGCAGCTGCATCCCTTCACTAATCTGCTTTCCACCCCCAGGAGCATAACAAATTAAAGTTTAATTTGTGTGTATTGTTTAATGGACTGCTAAATTAGCCATGCCCACCCAGTCACATGACCACGTAGCAACGCCCCCCCCCCCCAGCCAGTCCGCCCCCCCCAACAGTCTGAAGGACCGTGAATTGGCCCTCTGTTTAAAAAGTTTGAGGACCCCTGTTATAGACTAACAACTCCAAAACTTTGGACTATATTGTTGAGAATAATTTTCTTTGCTTCTTTGTTAAAAAAAATACTAATTAAAATATTGACAGACAACACATATCAACAATTCATCCAGTAAGTTCAGCTTTAGTTTTCTATTTCCATTGCTCTTTTTACATTAAACCTATTTCTGAAAAAGCCACAATTGTATACATAGGAAGTTTATTATTTATTTTACAAATTCGTATCCTGCCCCTTTCCAGATGGGTCTAGGCAATTTACAGTATAGAAAGATAAACATTAAAAATCACACATATAGTCCTTTAGAAGCCAGCAACATTAAAAAGCCTGCATGAAAAGATTGGTTTGGGGGCCCGTGTAAACTATAAGGCGGAGAGGATATCCCTTATCTCTGACAGCCATTTGTTTCACGTTGAATAAATACCAAAACTATTGGAAATGTTATTTTGCTTCCCAGAATCCATATGGATTGAGGCAGTTTATAAAGATTCCTAATAAATGAATGAATATCCTAGTTTTTGTAGTAAGTCTTTTTACAGTTAAATGGACTAGAATCATTTTAATTAAAATCAATATAATAAAGATGGTGACTTTTCAAAATTGTATAGCTGTTTTGTTGGCTATTTTCTTTAATTTCTATCTAATATGGTGCACAGTTATCCATAATCTGTAAGCAAACCATTAGAAGCCAGATGATTGGTATTTTTTTTACAAAAAAATTGATCAAGTTTAGAATAAAACTTGGTGTATGGATTGTGCTGCTTGGCATTTTATGTTTCAGTTTGTTTAACGGTCACCTTTGTAGTCTATGCTAAAAGACTACGGTATGTGACTTGGTAGGGCTTCATTATAACCATGAGGTACAGCCAGCCAATTTTTTCTCAACTTTTGTTTATCCAGCCCAGTCCTCTTATTTCTACAGTGAATGAGTTTAAAATTAAAATGCTATCAATATTTGTAAATATTTAATTATTTATATTTTATTTGTTAATGGATCATTAATTGTAATAAAGAATATATCAGATAAATATTTGTAAATGTTTCTCCTAAGATAAAACATTTACAACATTGCTTAATAAATACATATTTTTGTAAGCAATTTTCCCTGAGGCAATTGGTTGTTTTTTTAATGAAGTGTGTGTAGTTTTTGTAGGTTACCATAAACCCCATATACAAGTAAGTCCTCGACTTACAATGGTTCATTTAATGGCCATTCAAAGTTACAACATCACTGAAAAAAGTGACTGATGACCGTTTTTCATACTTATATCCGTTGCAGCAGCCCCATGGTCACGTGATAAAAATTGGGATGCTTGGCAACTGGCTCATATTTGACGGTTGCAGTGTTTCAAGGTCATGTGATCATTTTTTTCCCACCCTTCTGACAAGTAGTCAATGGGGAAGCCAAATTCACTTAACAACCGTGTTACTAGCTGAACACTGCAGTGATTCACTTAACAACTGTGGCCAGAAAAGTCTCAAAATGGGGCAAAAGTCACTGAACAAATGTCTCACTTAGCAACAGAAATTTTGGGCTCAAATGTAG